>BQMB01000049.1:365000-817422 GCA_027943415.1 Closterium sp. NIES-67
TTCAGCAATCCAGTTTTGCTAAAATAGAAAAGAAACAGATCATTCGCAGCGACAGCACTCAGAAAGTTGTTCACCAGGAACAGCCCATGATTGGTCACACAGGGCACTATGTGGGGCAAGGAGAGGATGCTGTCGACGTTCAGAATAGCGTACGCATCAACCCCCCACGTAGGCCGAAGGCGACGGCAGCTCGTGTAGGGGCATTGCCCCTCTATCTCGGTGAAATTATAATTTTTAACACACTGCGTTTTTAAAAAAATGTGTATTGTGAAAGCAAAGCAGCTTGTGTCAACTTACACATATGTTATTATGTAGAAGTTATAGGCTAGATAGGTGCTTGTTCTTAGCGAGTACAACTCCAACCCTATACCTTGCTTGTTCTACATGTTTCAATTCATTCTAGTATTCTAACATGGTATCATGCGTAGGTTAGGTCCCCCCCACCCGCTTCCGCCCCGCGCCCTAGCCTATCGCGCCTCGCCGGCCCCTAGCGCGCTCGTTCTCCCACGCACCGTAGCCGGCCCCTAGCGTGCTCGTCAGCCCCTTCGTGACCAGCCGGCCCGCCCCTTACGCTATCGCCAGCCCCTCGCGCCTTCGCTGGCCCCCTCGCGCCCTTGCTGGCCCCTCGCGCCTAGCCGGCCCGCCCCTCGTGCCCTAGCTGGCCCCGCGCGTTGTCGCCTGCCCCTTGCGGCCAGTCGACCCCTTCGCACCTAGCCGGCCCCCTCGCGCCTTCGCTGGCCCCTAGCACCCTCGCTGGCCCCTCGCGACCTCGCTGGCCCCTAGCGCCCTCGCTGGCCCCTCGCGACCTCACTGGCCCCTAGCGCCCTAGCTGGCCCCTCGAGTCGTCGCCCGCCCGTTGAGCCCAGCGGGCCCCTTCGCGTCCACCCGGCCCGCCCCTCGCGCCCTAGCTGGCCCCTCGCGCCTTAGCTGGCCCCTCTCGTCGTCGCCCGCCCCATACGCTCCACCGGCGCCTTCGCGCCCTAGCTGGCACCTCACGCCTAATCGGCCCCTCGCGCCTTGTCGGCACCTCGCGCCTCGTTGGCCCCACGCGCCTCGTCGGCCCCTTGCATCTGATCGGCCCCTCGCACCCTAGCTGGCCCCTCGCGCCTAGCCGGCCCTTTCTACCTAGCCGGCCCCTACCACCTAGCTGGCCCCTCTACTGTGCACGTATTCTGCCGGCTTCCTATGCCGCCGTGCCGCTGAGTCCCTGTGCCGCCGTACCGCTGAGTACCTGTGCCGCCGTGCCGCTGATTCCCTACGCCACCGTGCCGCTGAGTCCCTGTGCCGCCGTGTCGCTGAGTCCCTGTGCCGACGTGCCGCTGTGTCCCCGTGCCGCTGTGGTTGAGCGATGGCAGGCACCATGCTTCGTCAAGACGCGGAGGGACATGCGAACGACTTCGCCGCCTGGCTTGTCGATCTCCGCCGGCACCTGGCAGGTCAGCTCCAGGATGGGCACTCCCTAACTATGCATGTTGATGGCTTGCTTTCCCGCCCCCCCGCCCCTGTTCCCCTCCCTGCTGCCCCCACCGTTGCTGAGAGTGAGACCATTGCTGTTGCTGTACTAGCTCGCGCTGTCTGGGACTCTCGCGATGCTGTTGCTGTTGTCAAGGATTTCTTAGATGCTGTAGTTGACCGCTACTCCACGCCTGCCTCTGCCTCAGCTGGCCGCACGATCCTCCCCATGCTCTTCCCAGATCTCTCTGCTTTCCCCACTGTTGATGATCTTACCACTCACCTTCGTGCCCTAGAGACTAGTTACCGTGCCGCTAGCACTACTGCCCAGCTCGCTGCCTTCCCCCCACCGTTTTGCGCTACCCTGTACCTTATTGCCATGCGCCTCCCTGACCGCCTAGCCACAGCCCGCGGCCGCTTCCTTAGCCAGCACCCAGGTGACCTCACCCTGACTGCCTTTGTAGCCGCCCTTGCTGAGATAGAGATTCGCCAGCGCACTATTGCCCAGTCGAGCGGTGTTGTGGCAGTCCCTATCTTTCAGGGCTGTGCTCCATCCCAGTGCACGTATGCGGAC
The DNA here is from genome assembly GCA_027943415.1 of Closterium sp. NIES-67. NCBI lineage: Eukaryota > Viridiplantae > Streptophyta > Zygnematophyceae > Desmidiales > Closteriaceae > Closterium > Closterium sp. NIES-67. The sequence continues at coordinate 367,027 of BQMB01000049.1, forward strand.
GTCTCTGCTGCGATTGCTACGACTGCTCCAGCTCCTGAGACCGCAGCAGCGGCCTTTCCGCAGCAGCAGCGCCAGCGTCGGGGCCGTCGCGGCCCCAAGGGAGGGCGTGGTGGTGGTGGTGACAGTGGTTCTGACGAGGGGGCTCGGGTGGGTGCTCAGGAGCCGCAGCATTCGCAGCAGCAGCCGCAGCAGCAGCCGTGGGTCCGCCTCCCGCCAGGGTGGCCGGGAGCCCCTGGCGGTGGTGGCCGAGGCGGTGGTCCTCGCAGCTCGGCGTCTACCGACGGCTTCGGTGGTGTGGGCTGCCAGTACCAGCTCCAGACCGGGCCCCTTCGTGGCACTGTGTGCCGCCGCCTGCACCCGACCGCCCGCTGCTTCCGACGCCTCAACGACCTCTTCCGTCGCCGCTTCGGTCGGACCTCCCTGACTGGCCCAGTCTGCTGCGCCACAGTGTGCCTGTGTTTGACTTAGACATGGATCAGCTTAGTTCTGCCTTGCATTCTCTGTATGCTGACGCTTCTAGTGTGTGTGGACCTTATTACCCTGTGTTTGCTAGCTTAGGCACAGCACCTGTGTGTAGTACAGACTCCCCTGCTGCGTCAGGTGTATGACCGCTTGCATTGTCTTGCCTAGTCTCCACACTCACTCCTTCTTCAGCTGCCGGTTCTGCTTCGCTGTCCTTCACACTTGACTCCGGTGCATTTGCCTGCTTCTTCCGCGACCACGCTGCACTTACGCCGCTTGCCGTGCCTGCCGCTGTCGCCCTTGCTGACCCCTCCTCTGGTTCTGTAGTTGCTCGCAGGTACACTACCCTTTCCTATCCAACGGTTCCCTCGGGTACCCTTATAGGCCTGCACATCCCCTCGTTCTCCCGGAACCTAGTTGGTGTCGGCTGTCTTCAGGTCCTCGGCGTCACCACTACATTCCCGAGTCACAAGCGGTCTGTACCGAGGCCACCTCAAGTTCCCCCCTTGCTATGTTCCCCGGGACCCGGTGTCTAGCCTCTTTACACTGGACACTACTTCCCCCCCGTGTGGACCGTCCCCCCCGCATCCTGCGTCAACCCCGGTCGCCGCAACGTGCTCGTGTCGGACTCTCACTCACCCGTTGCTTCAGTGGCACCACCGCCTCGGTCACCCCGCGCTCCCGCGTCTGCGTCACATGTCCCAGCACGATCTCGTCCTAGGCCTCCCTGCGTAGTTTCCTGCCCTCCCTCCCTCGCCTGCGCCACCATGCACGCCATGTGTTGAGGGCCGGCTTCGCCATGCTCCTCACTCCTCCTCGCTTCGTCCTACCTCCACACCCCTCCAGACCCTGCACCTGGACGTTTGGGGCCCAGCCCTCGTCCGTGGACCGCATCGCGAGCGCTTCTTCCTCGTGCTCGTCGACGACTTCACGCGCTACACCACGGTGTTTCCTCTGGAGCGGAAGGCCAACGTGCCTGACGTTCTTATCCCGTGGGTCGTAGCTGCACACCTCCACTGCAGTTTCCCTATTTTGTGTCTCCACTACGATCGTGGCGGCGAGTTCGCCTCTCGTCGTCTTGGACAGTTATGTCGTGCGGAGGGCATCACCTAGTCGTACACCCTACCGGACTCCCCGCAGCAGAATGGGGTCGTTGAGCAACGCATCGGTTTGGTCATGGAGGTAGCTCGTACCTCCATGATTCATGCCGGTGCACCCCATTTTCTGTGGCCGTTCGCTATTCGCTATGCAGCTCACTAGCATAAACTCTGGCTGCGCTCCCAACGGCCGCAGGTTTTGCCGACCCTTTTTTGGACCGCGTTTCCTGGTGACGCGTCTGCGTTCCACGTCTGGGGCTGCCTCGCTCACGTTCGTGCCTCTGGCACGGACAAGCTCACTGCCTGCATTGTCCTCTGTGTCTTCCTCGGTTTCCCCCTGGACTCCTCTGATTGGCACTTTTACCACCTGCCGTCTCACCGCTTCATTCACTCCCGTGACGCCACCTTCAACGAGTCTGTCTCCTTTTACGACCGTTTTCCTCACCGAGGTCTCCCGGTTTCCCCTCCCCTGTTTTTGGTACCCACTCCCCTGGTAGCCCGTGCTCCCCTCCCACCCCGTCCTGCTCCGTCTGGTGTGTCTCACGTCACTCCTCTTCCGTCAGTTGTCCCGGTCGAGGAGTATGCTGACTCTGGTGGCCCAATGGCGCCGGTCTTGCCGCTCGTCTCTCCCCCGGTGTCTCCTCCTCCGCTGTCGCCGTCGCCGCCGCAGCAGCCGCCGCCGCCACCGCCACAGCAGTCGCCCCTGCCGCAGCCGCCGCCGTCGTCGCAGCAGCAGCAGCCGGTTGTGGCCTCCGGGGGTGCAGGCGTTGAGGAGGGTTCTTGTCGTGGCTTGTCCCGGCGAGCTCGGGGGTGGCACCAGTGCTGGAGAGGGTGCTCGTTCTGGGGGTGCTGGAGTGGAGTGTTCCATAGGTAGCCGTGGTGTCGCTGGCGGTCCCGGTGTCGGCGTCGAGCAGCAGCAGCAGCAGTCGCCGCCGGTGTCAGCCCTTTGCCTGCTCGGTCTTCCCTCCCCTGACCGCTTGCCTGCACCTCCTCCCCTTCCTGTTCACGGTCCTGTGTTTCCTCCGCCCGACTCGTCCCCGGCTCATTTCCCCCCTCGTTTCCCTCATGTTACTCCTCCTCTGTCTCCTGACCTAACGCCTCAGTCTCACATCTGGTCTTGTCGTCCTTCTCATGCCTGTCGTGTCTCCTCTGTTCCCCGTTCTCACCCTATGTTGCTTCGATCCCACGCATCTCGTCCTCCCCTCCTGCCTTCGCCTCCTCCGTCGTCGCTTGCTGTCGCCCCCCCCTCTGTCTGACTACCTTCATGCGGCTCGTCCTCTAATTCCTCAGGTCCTCGCCTCTCTCGTTACCGACCTGTCTGTTCCTGTCTCCAGTCCTAACGCTCTTGTCGCTGCTGTCGCTGACTTTGCCTCTACTAGCCGCCTTAACTACGCCACCGCTGTGGTTTGTTCTTGCCTTGTTTGTACTCTTGCGGACTGGTCTTTGGACCCCTGCCTCAGAGGTTGGACTAATAGTGCCACCTTGGGCTGCGTGTTTTCTTGCTCAGCACTACCCCTTATCTAGCCTAGGGGGTGTGTCAACATATTCATATATTATTATGTAGAAGTTATAGGCTAGGTGCTTGTTCTTAGCGAGTACAACTCCAACCCTATACCTTGCTTGTTCTCTCATGTTTCAATTCATTCTAGTATTCTAATAGATTGTACTGAAGCTTTGGGCATCGTCGAAGCGCGCTACTCGCCCTTCTCCAACTACAAATACGTGGGTTGTAGCTCATTTACCTCCACCCACATCTCTCATTTTTCAAACGGCTCAGTCAACTTTCCCACCCACCCCCCCTAGACAACCGTGCATCTCCAATTGCCAGCCGGTCACTTGAACGGGAGCGCACAACTAGGATCATGATGTATGTATGTCTAGATTCTTATAAGCTAGTAAGAGCCTGTTGTACCTAGCCCACTTGAAATGAGAACGATGCCTATTGCAAAGGACAAGACAGCAAGCTTTCTCAATGTACTGAATGAACGTTCGGGAGACCACCTGCTGCTGCCCATCCACAAAGCAAAACAGGATCAGGCACCACCCGAACCACTCCGGACAACAATGCCCGTCGATGCGGATGTGGCTGAACCACCCCTGTTTGGGGCTTGCCTTCACCACCTGCCCGTTGTCCACACGGTCCATGCGGTCGTATGGGGGGATTGCAACCGCCATGTGGACCCGATGGCCAAGGGATCAGGCCTGGATAAGGGGGCATGTTTAGATCAGGGACCACATACCTCAGCAATCAAGGGAAACGAGTTCTGACCTCGGTGTGGTTGCGGCTCTCTGCAATGCCGTTCTGGTGTGGGCTTTCAGGGAGCGTGAAGGTTTGTCGAATCCCTTGGGCCGCGCAGAAGGTATCGAGTTTGCCATTGCAAAACTCTCCCCCGCCATCAGAATGGAGGCACTTCAGAGGAGTGCCGAATATGACTTGAGCCTGGCGCACCCATGCCATGATGAGGTCAGGTGCCTCCGCCTTGGTATGCAGGAGGTGCACAGAAACATACCGCGAGTGGTCATCCACTAGTGTAAGAAAGTACCGATGACCGCCTCAGGATGCGACTGGAGCTGGGCCCCAGACATCCATGTGCACTAGGTCCAGCGGAGCAGCTGCGACGGATGGGGAGGAAGGGTGCGGCTGCTGCCTGAGCTTGCTCTTGGTGCAGTCCAGGCAGGTGGGTGCAGGTGAGTCTGTTGGTGGAGGAAGCGTCGACGGGAGGCCAAGAAGAAGTTCCTTGGAAGCGATGTTGGCAAGCATACGGAAGCTGGGATGACCCAAGCGATGGTGGTAGAGGATGGTTGGGTTGGCAAAGCTACGACAGGAACACGGAGTGGTGTTGGCAGCTTGCGCTTGGGAGAGGGTGGCGAGAGGTGCAGGTGAACGCAACGTGTAGAGCTTGCTACTGTTGAGTGTGAAGCATGCTAGGAGCTTGTTGGACTTAAGATCGAGGAGGTCACAATGATCCGAGTGCGCTGGGAAGAGTGCGGTGACGCCTGCCCGTTGGAGCTCGTGTTGGGCCACGAGATTGTGGCGTAGTGTGGGAACACACATGTCGGTAATACTGCCTGAAGGGAAAGCTGGGCACGAAACTGTGGAGCCCTTGGCGTGTGTTGTGAAACTGGAGTCTGCTCCTAGTGGAGGGATTGGTGTCTCGTATGGCTTGAAGGAGTGATCTTCCTTGAGAACTGTGTGAGTGGCCTTACTGTTGAGGGTGAACTCTATTGTGGCTGAGGTGTTTTGTGAAATTGTCTCATTAATCATGGCAGTGCCAGGGAACAATATGTTGAGGCGCACATCAGCATTGGGAGCTACAGCAGCCTGCACATATTCTGTGTTTCTACTTGATTGAGCTTGCGAGGAGCACGATTGACCATCCAGCTTGGCGGCAGTCCCATTGACGACATACCAATTGTCATCTTTCTTCTTGAAGCAGGAGGCAAGGGCGTGGTTGATGCCGCCACACACCTGGCCGGCACGAGGGCCGTGCTTGATGACGTAGGGACACGGGGGGAAGCGGTTGCGCTGGAATGGTGCCAAAGCGGCATAGGTCCGAGGCACAGGAGCGCGGATTGCATTGGCCTTGGCTTGAGCGCTCTTGTCCTTTTCGGCAGAAAGGAGCGCGGATGAGACCTTGGCGAATATGAGGTCCGCAAGAGCAAGGCCCAAGAGCATCTTGTGTGTGACTTCGTATGCCGGAGTGAGGCCAACTAGGAGAGCGGCTGCAGGGGCTTGCTCGGGGAAGACTATCCCCGACTCCTTGAGTTCACCATGAATGGACTGCACTTTGGTGACATAGTCCGTCATGCTTGGCGAGTCCTCGAGCCACACTTGGAACATGCTGGGGATGAGTATAGCAAATCCCACTGCAGTCTTGTTCAGGAAGCGGTCTTTGAGGTAGAGACAAATGGCGTTGGCAGACGGGTAGATGTGGTAGGTTTTGATGAGTTCAGGAGGAGTGGTGCCCATGAAGACACAAATGACCGCACCATCGGCCTTCTCCCAATTCTTGTACTTGAGCAGTGCAGCAGCATAAACTGCTTCAGTGGCGGCATTAGCTGGATCGGCGACGGACATCTCGGGTTTAGGAGGCTCTTTGCCGTCATCGATGTTGAGAAGGACGTCGGTGAGCTCGAGCCCCTTCACCTCGTGACTGAGAAGATGCTTGTCGACACCATAGCGCCAAGCCTTGTAGTTGGAGCATGTACCGTCCGGCTCGAGACGAAGGAGCGGGATCGGGCTGGCGAGTGAAGTGGTTGAGTAAGCCATAGCCACTTGATTTTCGCAAAGTGGCGCTCTTAAGTCACCGATAGGAACTTCGGTGCTAGCGCAGCACTTATGGAAATCGGTCGACGAGAATTGCTGAAAATCACTTCGACGGCTTCGTCGAAATGCCGCTAAGAAGGAAATGGCGTCAATGATAATTCGTTAAAACGCCGACTTGAAACTGAATCTGAGACTATGTCTAACCCCAGACCCACACACCCCCCCACATATCCCCAGGCCCTGTCCCGCAGCTATATAGCTCCGCAACCAGCTCTGCAACCAGATCCGCTCCGCTTCCATCTGTGTACCTGCTCTTGCTTGACGCGAGATGTTCATGGAGGCGATTCCACGAGAGGAGTTCGCCTATTCTGGCAGGGCCCGAGGGGAAACTCGAAAACGAGTTTTAAGAGATGGTCGAAATTGAGATTCGACTAAGGAGAACTGAGGAGGAAATCGACGATGAGAAGCATGAAAGCTTTCGAGATGAGAAATTCAACGAGGTCGAGCGCGAAGGCGGTCGACTGCAGAGTGGAGGACGTCGAAGATTCCGGCGACTCGAGACGAATGTCGCGACAATGAGGTGCGCGTAGCGCGGGCACGTTAGGATTGGGACCTTGATCCACGTGCGCGGATAGGTCACTCTGATACCATGTAAAAAATAAAGCTAAAAGGATTGATTAGGTAAGGAGCCCAAGGCTGTATAAGTACATGGCAAGGTGAGGGAGAATGGATGAAGGGGGAATCGGAGAGAATCCCCACTGGGATCTTCGGAAACTCCAATTGGGTAATTGGAGATTGGGGGGATCACAATTGGGTGAGGTTGGGATTTTGTGAGTACACCCCAACCCACTAGAACATTCCTAACCTAGACTATGATATATAAGTACAGATACAAAAGTGGGATTTGCAATCTATTTCTAACACCTCTAACCGTGGTCTCCAGCGCGGGAGGTCCCCTGAGCCCTTGCACGATGCGGTGGATTTGGACCCAGATTTGAAGTCGGCCGAGTTGCTCACTAGACTTCCCACATTCGAGAAGGAAATCAATGTGAGTGCCTTCTGTGAGTTGCCCGAGTTGGCCGCATGCATCCCCCCCTATCCAGTGCCTACAGAGCTGAGTCAACCGTTCCCACCCCTCCCCCCCCCCCCCCGACCCATCGCTCCAGGTGCCCTCCATGCGGGGTCGCCATATTCGTGCTTGCGAAGGGGCATACGGTCGGGATGGTGGGATTGCCTGCTATGCGGATGCTGTAACATTTTTCCTGTCTCGTCCACCCTGCATTGTGCCATGGCCTTGTTCTGCCTTGGCAGACCTTTGTGAAAGCGGTGATCGAGCTGCTGCTTGACCAGGGGCGTAGCGTACTTCCCATTCAGCGGCTTTCAGGCAGAGGCTCTGCGAATCGTACTTCGCCACAAGTATGCTGTCATCGCTGTCAATGTAAGTTAGGCATTGGGAACCAAGGAGTGCGTACACCGGTACGCCAAGACGCTGACCAAGTTCGAGAGTGACTCGTCGTCGAAGACGCGACAGGCTATCTTGGACGCCCTCCGCATCAAGGTTGGGACGGATGGGATATGCAATATCAAGATTCCCAAGGAGCTCAAGGACGACCTCTGGAAGAAGCATGGCCCGCGTGAGTGTACCCATATCTGTTGCTGTCATGAATGTGCCAGCCACTATGTGTTCGTCTTGCCCGTGCAATCCGCGCTTGTCTCTGGTTGGTGGTGTTTTCTCTAAGAGTGTTTTTTTGCATGGCCATCCCGCACACATCACGCTGGCATGTCAAACCCTTCCCATGCCCGCCATCCCGAGCTTCACAGAGGCCAATCTACGGCAGGCTGTTAGCTGTTGGAGCCATGCGACCCGTGATCTGCGCCTATCGATAGGGGAGGAGTTCTCAGACGCCTATGTATCGGTGTAGAAGGAGTGGGTGTGCGATGGGGTGATCGTCCTCGTCCCGTACCACATAGGCTAGATGATGATGTCGGTAGGTCTGCTGATGCATCCTGGGGGCATCCCATGATTTAATGGCACTGCTCTGTGGTGTACGGGTCTCGGCGTTCTGCCGGGGATCTAGACCTGACTACTTGATTCCAACACGTGGTTGCATTTGACAGAATCATGGTTGTTTAGTGGGGGGCAGGATATTCTTGGATGTGTCTCTGTGCTACGAAGGTAGCCATGGATGTTGCAGGGTGTTAGAGAATGGGCTGTTGGTGTCCGTACCCGTGCGCGAATGTGCCACCCCAGCGTGGCATGTTTTGTCATTTGCCAGTTATGAACTGTCTATATGTTTGTTCGATTCTTGTCGTAGTGTACGCTTAGACAGTTTTACCACCACTATATGGTACTCAGTCACCTTATAAAGAGTACAAAATATTCTCTCTGCCATTTCGAACTGTCCTGCAGGTGTCATGTAACGGTACCACGGACATCCTTGGGTGGTCCCAGGTAGATCCCCATTGGCTCTCTGTACTGACCTCGAAGTATTCCCCAAACCCATCTAGGTGCTGTCCTACTCTTGGTCTCACAACCGTCCTAACGCCTATGTCCCGGCACCGACGCAAAAGAACCCTGCAGGACAGTTTCGGGAGCCTTTGGGGACCTCATTTTTTAGAGATGCAGTACACATGTTCCACGCTAAAAGAGACGGGTTTTTTCACGCGACTAGGGCCTGTTCCCTAGAAATTTCAAACCACGGGCAAACGGGATATTAGTCTGGAAAATGTAAAGTAACTCCCAGACATGTTGCATATTTAAACTGTTTAGGTGGGTGGGGCGGCAGAATCTGATTGGCCGACGAAATATTATAGAAACGAATAATTACTGCGAAAAGAGGGCTTCGCGGAGTCAGCGTTTGTTCGTGCAAGGCAGCGGGGCTCGAAACTTGGCTGGGATGCCAAGTTTTGAAGCTCTCACTCTGGCGGAGAAACACCTCCCAAGCTCTGCCAAGTTTGCAAGGTGAGTGGTTGGCTGTTTACATCACAACTAGCACCTCGTCCTGACCGGTTTCGAAAACAAAAATCGGATGCAGTTTGGAACGCTCTATAGTTCGATAATATGCGATTCAAAAAAATCGAAGCACACATTTCTTTCGCGATTCCCGCCCAGACTGCGAGTAGAATTGTAGGTTTCTACCCTCCACTCAACTCGCCCCATTTCTCCACTCGAAGAACTTGGCAGCTTGGCACTGCCAAGTTCCGAGACGTCCCCATCCCTGCCAGGTTGGAAACCCTTCGCGATCATTTGGGGGGCCTCAATATGCAACATCTTGCAACCTTCCAAAAGGGGACTTGCTAACTGCCGGTCGGACTTCAAACATTTCGGCCAAGATTTTGGGGTCAATGTGGTTCAGTTCTGTACCTAGTTGCAGCAGCGCGGCAAGGCTCGAGTAGTACGCGTGGCCACAGAGGCCAACACCGCTGATATCTTCACCAAGGGACTACTGCCTCGTGACCATCTACTCAGCTTGATCTAGTCTTAGTAGCAGCGCCACTCCTTGTATCCTGACATCTACTATACCAGCTTGTACTTGCCATCCATATACTTGCATGTCTTGCTACGCCTACTGACTGGCCTAGTGGCCCCTGGTCTCAGTGGTCGGACTAGTAGTGTTGCCTTGAGTTGTCTTGTTACCTTCACCAGAGGCCAGACTAGTAGTGCTGCCCTAGTTAGTTAAAATCTGCCTCTACCTAGGCTAGGGAGTGTGTCAACAAACATTTAGTTGTGTCTACACATATCTAGTTAGTTCAGATATGTTTGTTTTAGCCTAGCTAGGTCAGTTCTTAGAGGGGACAACATTCTCATACTTCTATCTCCCCTTCCCCCTTCCTAGTCACAAATTGTATTGCTACTCTAGCAACTGCATAAACTTGTATAATTATAGGCTAGATGGGTTCGTGTCCTTAGGGAGTACAACAGACAACCTTTATATCACCATGTATGCCTTGCAAGTAGTCAATTCGCTACTTTGATAGCGACGTAAGCTGATTTTCAAGATATATGCTCTTGCTGTTGCCACAGCCCAAGCACTTGCCGCTGCTGCTGGGTACTAATGCACTGGACCGTATTCGAGAAAGGCTTGGGGCCTCATCACTCTCTGCAGTTGAAGTGCCAGATTGAACTACGGTGGCTCTGGGCACATGGGTGGCTTTGAAGCCGCCAGCCCAAGAATCCGCTCACCAGCATCACCAGCAGGCACATTCAATTCAGGGATGAATCAAGCAACGGATATCTTTTAGCTGCTGTCTGTGCCGTGTCTCTCATGAGCTAAGCATCATTGCTGCTGTCAAAACTCATGGCAGGGTCTACAAACAGTCATCCATACATGCACTTTCTGCCTCAAACGCAGGAATAAGTGAACTTGCCTCTGATTAGCAGTTCACGGTCAGTGGCAGCAGTTCCAGAAGATGTACATCTGAGACTTGATCTCTTTTATCAGCTGCTTCCTCCTACCTGCTTCTGGACATTTTGAATCCTGCAGGCCTGCCGATGGGGCAAACGTGTGGACCTGCTCTTGAACTTGCTGCTGCAATTGGTGTTGGTGCTGTTGCTGGCGCTGGTGTTTGTGCTGCTGCTGTCGAGGACTTGTACACTGCACGATACTCAAGCAAGGGCTGGGGATTTCATCCCTATGCACACCGTGGTCGAAGCCTGATGGCTCCAGACCCACGTCACCAACGCCAAGGGTGGCTTGAACCTGCTGACCGTGTATCAGCTCACTGGCCTCATGGGCAGGCAGGTTCAAGTCAGGGATGGATCGCATGGAAAACGTGGTGCCTTCACGAGGACACGTGGTGCTGCCGTCACTAGGACGTGAGGATGCATCAGCTTCAGCCGGCTCGGCCATGACTGTGTCTGGAGTGAAGTTGAAGTTTGCGGGGCTGCTGCTCCTGCTGCTGCTGCTAGACTCTGTGAAGCGCTCAAGAGGCGGGTCTGGGAATATCTGCATCCCTTGCGGCTCCTTGGCTCGGAAGTAAGCTGGCCAGCTTGGCCGCGCACTGAAGGAGCCCCCAGCAGCAGCAGCAGTGGCGTCAGCGGTGGCAGCAGGATTCGAGACGGCAGCAGTGGCAGCAGCAAGAGCCGTTAAGCCTGGAGCAGCATCAGTAGTAGCTGGATCCGCAGCAGCAGCATGAGCCGTTAGGTCTGGAGCACCAACAGCTGCTTCACTCTGCGACCTGTTCCAAACCTCCCCCAGTTGATTCTCCATCATCCCTTTCTTGGGTTCCAGCACACCGCAACTGAGGTGCCCCGGGGTTGCTCCTGCGGGCCTGCCTGCTATGCGCTGTGAACACATCTCGTGCGTGGAAGGTGCCGACATTGCTGCCGCGTCTGCTGCATGGGGCCTAGGGCTCTTGAAGCCACGCGCCTGACAGCCATGGTTGGCAGCAGCACCAGCAGCACCAGCAGCAGTAGCATCGTGAGAAGCGTAATCACAATCGCCCTTGCGACGACCCCGCTTCTTCGCTCGTGCGGCCTCCCGGTGTGTGTCGCTGGGCTCGTGTCTGCAATCTCCCGGCGGAACCCCGTATGCTGCCACCAGCTGCTTGGCCCACTGGCTGCGAGGCGCCAGCAGTGCAACTTCCGGGGGAGCTGCCTCCATCATGTGACTGACGGACAGGTGGCGTCCGGTCCAGATTCCCTCAGCGATGGGTTTCGGTTTTTGTGGCAATGTGGATGTCGTAGGGATTTATCTGTGATAGGACCCGTCAGCTGAGCTGTGATATGACCCGGATCTCAATCTTTCCACGATGATTGTAGCAACGAGTCAGTTTCAATTCGAATAGCAAGCCCTGTACAACTCCTGGCAGGCGTCTCCCCCTCGGGATATAGAGTGGGTGACAGGGCCCCTGGCAGACCAAGTACTCCTGAGCCGGACACAGGATCTGACTCGTTGTGTGGCGGATGTGTGACAACGGGTCTCACCAGATCCCTCTGCACACTCCCGTCTTGAGAATCTGTTTTTGAGGCGCCACGAGCATCCGAGCAATCTCCGTGCACGGCCTTTCCTGCCAAGAGCCGCTCTGAGAATCTGCGGTGCTGGATTTGGTGGCTGTCCGCCAGCCCCCCTCTTTCAGACAGAACCCCTCCTGACTGAGACAGAAAGCCTCCCAAATCAGGGAGAACTCCTCCCAAATCAGACGGAACTCCTCCCAAATCAAAGAGCTTGACAGAATTCGTTGACGCCTATGCGGCCTGAGCTTGTTCCTAGAATTGGGGGCCCTAAAACGGCTCTCTCGAACCCTAGGTGGCGGCCGTTGTTGTTGGCGGCGTTGCCTCACACCTGAAACTGCTTCATTGAACCAGCCTAGTGCTGGTAGTACCAGTACTACTACTCGTAGAAGGCTCGCTCTGGAGGGAACGCAGGTGGATTGTGAGAGCTCAAGGGAATGGGCGAAGCTAGGAACGAGTGGCGAGAGGGCTAATTGCCAACATTATGGGAGTGGGAGATTTATCATCCTGATCCATCTCGGGCCCCCCTTCGCCACAACCCCTTCCCCCCCCCCCCCCCCCCCCCCCCCCCCCCCGCCTCCACGCCTCCTCCACGCCCCCTCCACGCCCCCTCCATGGCCCCTCCATCCCAATCAGGGGCATTCAGGGCTGCTCTGGCTGGGCTAGGATGCCGCTGGTGGATTGGTTGCCACGCAGTGTGCTTCCGCGAGAGGGTTGCTGTACAAGCTCTACCACCTCCCGGTACTGTCCTGTACTAGGAAGTCGCTGGGACAAGGAGGGGGCTCGGGGTTGGATCCAGAGGAACTCGACTAGAAGGGAGCTCGGGGCTCGGGTCGGGATCCAGGAGGGAGCTCGGGGATTTGCATGGGAAGAACTCGATTAGAAGGGACTCCAGTGGTGCGCTGCTGGTACTCGATTCTTGTGCATCTCAATCAGTGGCGATTCCCACAAGATCCACAGATATTGGCAATATCATCGCTGCTAGCTGGCAGCTTTCGCAAAGGACGTCGCTAAGGCATTGTGGCAGGGCAGGAGCTCTCGCATACCAGAGCGTGGGCACTCTCCCACGCTCCACGTGGAACGGTCTGAGCCAATCAAAGTGCTCAGTACTTGAGGGGTTACAGCTGTACCCCAATGCACGTGTTGGGAATGCGACGCAGCGCAGCTTGTGACACAAACTTGCGATCATCGGAGAAGAGGGGGGCGAGTTTTGGTACTTGCTTTTGTGTTGCCGGGGTCTCGCCATTTTGGGGTGAGATCCTCGGAACTTCCTGGCCAGTTGTTTGCGATTTCTAGGTAGGTCGTCATTGGTGGAATCTTGACACGGTGGACTGGATGCACGCGAGTTGCTCTGATTGGCGAGAGGTTCACAATACGTTTTCGCAAGGGGGGCAACCTGCCCTTTTCCGCTGGTCGTTAAAAATTCTTTAGTAACACGTTTGCGAGAAGCCTAACCTTGAGGCGGGTACATCGCCACAGAGTGACCTGACTCTACATTCGTTTTTAAAAGGATGTATGAACAGCTTCATTACGTCATGCATTATTGCGCTCTATATTACAACCTATTTCCGTCATTCGTCGAATAATTTTATGTGCTAAATCGGAAAAAATTGTTTTGAATATTTTTTACAAATGTAATTCGACATGCGTTCTAAGTTGTTTGGAATAGTTTAAATTTCTGTAACGCATAACGGCGTTTCAAGACGTATCTATTTGTTATTGTAAGTCTTGTAGAGGTTTTCCTTATTTTGGTGAGTCTTTTATGGCAACGTAATTTTCTTGTTGTTGTATATAGTGACGGGTTTTTGTTGTTGCATTCTGCAGTGTTCTGTGCGTTATATTGACAGTGCGCTGCCCGCCACAGCACAGCCCAACTTTGGTTGGCTCGCGCCGCCCAACAAAATCTCGCGCGAAATATCCAGCAGTTTGGGTCGTACTTCCCGGCCCGTCACGCAACGGCCAGCGTGTCAAGTCAGGGCTAGCGTGTCAGAGCGTGAGTGGCCCAGTCAGCGAATGGCGAGAAGTTTCGATCAACAGGGGGGAGCGAGCAGCCCACTGATAGCTGTTGCTGCGTCCAATTATAATCCTGCGTAACGCTGTGTTATTGGTTGAAATGAATACTTAACCAGTATTGCAAAGCCACGTCGTATGGACCCATGATGGCATTTTTCTGCGCTAGTTCTGCGCTAGCACTCGAATTCTCACCACCTTCTCCAACCCCGTCTTGCTTTCAGTGTTGGGTCAAGCCTTCCTAAGCTGACTCTGGTACAAGGAAAGAGGCGTTCTAGGAAGCTGCACGTTAGACGAATTTGCCACCAGTGGCGACTCCTGTACGTCCCAATTCTGGTTTAGTAACTCGTACTCCAGCCGCTCCTAATGCGCCACTTTAATTTCCAGCCGAGATGTACTTAAGGTATGTAGGACGTTTTCTGAGCAGATTCGTTTCCTATTTACATGTCTATTTCTAAATACAGCTTGTCATCCGTAGGCAATAACACATGTTTAATTAGATTCCCGTCTCATTTCCTCCATTAGGACAATGTAGTGTCCAGCCTAGATGGTTCTTCAAGCGAAGATGACCCTTCTCTTATAGGTTACCCCTTGACATTCCTCAAAAGGCCTCGTTAATTGATTGCTGGCGCTCCAAGCTCCTAGCATGGATTTAGGTCGTGCTCTGATCCTACTCACCTGGTCGCTACTCCTAGTTGTACACAGCCATTCCTCGGTAGTAGGATTGGTGCGTATGGCTGGAGTTAGGAATCTCCCCATCGCTTGTGGTGAACCGGGTTGCATTGAGAGGTTCTCCTGTCCTAACGAGAGACTGCTGCACCGCCGACAGAAAATACATACGTTTCCAGAGCAACCAGCAGGGCAACAAGCACCTAGCTTCCGCGATCTAGAGGCTTTACAAGAGGTAATAGAGCAGACAACAGCTGATCGTCGCACCAAGCGTAGAGCTAGTAGTGTGCCTAATGAAGGGGACTGTATTCCCGATGGACCATGTCCTTCGGGAGATTCACGCCCCAACATGGACGCGAGTGGATGCGGGGTGGCGCACGAGAAGAGCCTGAAGAAAACGTCCACAGATAAGCGCTTTTTTGTATTTTGCAAAAAAACAGCAGGAGGCATGGGGTTATCTCGGCCAGAAATTGCAGAGCTGGTAGATATTATGAAGAGCAGTCAGTTAGATCCTTGCACTTTCGAATCAATGGCGGACGTTGACCGTTTTGAGGAGAAGGAAGCTGGTGGTGTGGTGATGGAGAAATTCAGGGATAGCGATCTAGCATCTCCCTCAGATCGGAAGCCGATCATGCTGCGATGGCGTTCCTTGTGGTCTTGTGCCCATCCCTTCATTCCTCTCTGCCCATTCCCCTGCCCCTCTCTCTCCATCCCTTCATCCCTCCCTTCCCATCCCTTCATCCCTCTCTCTGCCCATCCCTCCTTCCCTCTTGATCTGCAGATTCGTCACAAGTTGCGCAATCCGAACATGGCACGCGTTCAGCTAGAAAGGTCTGGAGATCCTGATGCCCTCGGAAGGCAGGAGCGCGTCGTTCAGCGCCTGCTCAACCGGTTCCAGGCCACCAAGTACAACGGCAACAACTACTTCATCGGCAAGCTGTACCTCATGGATTGGGTGGATGTCCCAGAGAACATCCTGGCCCTTGATTTCGTGGGGGACCGTGACGTAGATGATGTGGTTGAAGGCGACCTGAATGGAGAGGGTGTGGAGGTTATTTTCTGAAGGGAGCGATGGGGCAGGTGGAGAAGGTCATGTTGCATCTGGATGTGCTTCATGATCAGGGATGTGATTCAGAAGTGCTGCTGTTTTGGAAGTTGATTACGGTTTGTCTTTCATGTTGGATGAGGAGGTATTGTTGAGGGTTGTTTTTCATTGCCAATAATATCTGTTATGGTTTGCGGGTTTAATAATGAATGGAATAATAACGACCTAAACCCTGAGTAATACAATTTTTCAAATCGAGCTATATAAATATTGTCAAAAATTTATTCAGTTATATATATCAAATATACGTACAACATAAGTGTTTAATTTACTGTCCAGTGATTACAACTCGTGGCACAAAAGATGTCCATTGCAGCGAAAGTCTAATAACAAAATTGGCGAGTCGAAGCAATACGATCGCAACTCTCCTTCGACGTGCACACCGAACCCCAATTTCCGAACCGAATTGCTCGACGCGATTCGGTTTGGTTGGGAATGTTGCGGGAAAGACGAAGACGTTCTTGAGGACGACTCGCCAATTCCCAGACAACCCCCTCCGAAGCAAGGGACTTTCCCCCAACACACCTTCGACTTGAAAAACCTTTCCCCCCCTTCTCCGATGATTCCGCGTGCGCGCGAACAAGACAAGGGTTGGCTGTAACTGTCACTGTCGCACACAACGAGAGTTGCTCATTGCTGTGAATCTCGGATTGCTGCAGCCACTGAATCTGGGGGGTTCGTTCGACTGGCTTTGCGGCAGTTGAACTAACCGACGGTTCGACGACTCAGAGGCCAACTTTGGGATCACGGGATGAGCCGAGGAAACGACATATCTAGACCCAGATCAAAACGTATCCGACAGAAATGCACCCGAATCTTCGAATCTGCGATTTCTGTAGAATCGCCCAAACCTGACACAGTCAGCCACATGTTGGGCGATATAAAGGTACAATTGTTCTGCGCAGCCGACAGAATGGTGATATATACGTACAGCTGTTCTGGACAGCCTACAAAACAATAAACCCGTAGGGACCCAGTATGTGACTCGGGGTGGCATCAACCCTAAACTCGAAAAAGGGCCGCGGGTTTCGGGTTGATACCATCTCGAACAGCATGTCGGGCCCCCATGAAATATATATATTTGCCCAAAACACTGCCCAAAATGTCATTGTCTAATTTGGCATTTTCTGCCGAATTACAACGCAACAAATGCACAGCACTACACGTCAGTCTGAAACAACTAACTGCGCGTGGCTAAGAATCTCCCCTCTCATTGGCGCGAAATATTTGGGTACATTCCTCTCGGATTTGTTTTGATCTGGGTATATATTTGTCGTTTCCTCCGATTAGCCACGAGTCCGAATACAGTACACCTAGCCCGCGGTATTTTAATACCCTGTATTTTCACAGGGGGTGCCGCCTAGAGGGTATCAACCCCCCGAAAGCAGCTCCTGAAGACCAGATTCGGATACCCTTGAAAAAGAAATTGAACTTGAGTTTTATACGCAAAGTTTCGTGCTCGATTTAGTGTTTCTCGAGTCACGAAACCCAACGTCAGCTTAGGCAGTGCTCAAAGTTTTTGCCCGCTTGGACTCTGGCAAGCGTAAGCAATAGGGACAAGGGGGTACTGTCTACGCACTCAGAAATGGTCGGGGTGGAAACAAAAATTCTTCTGCCGCCAAGTTTCAGGGTATGAAATTAAAATGTAGACTCTGGACTGGAATGGGTCCGATGGTCGATTCATGATGGCAGATGACTGACGGACTGGTTCACATGAATCCATGATCGTCTGGCGACGATTCCGATCATTCCCAATGAAATGGAAATCCAGATCAAGATTTGGCCGTTGAGTCTGAGCTGCCAGCTGGCGGCATCGGATACTGAGCCGGGGCTCAGCCGCTGAGGCGAGGGTCTTACAGAGTGACTGTGGTACTGAGGGCATGTAGCCCAGATCTAGAACGCAGGTGTGCCCAAACGGACGTGGGGGGTACAGTGAGTTTAATGACGGTTTAGAATTTATTCAGCTGGATAACTGCGCGGTACAATGCGGTGGAACTTCATCCGAAATTTGTTGGAGAGCTTAGGTTCCACGCCAGACTCTCTTGTATCGAAAGCTGTAAGCCCCCCCCCCCCCCCCCCCCCCCCAAACTACCCCCACCCTCTCCCCCTCCTTCCCTGAGGCAGGACAAAACGACGGCTGCTGCCGAAAGAGCAGCGCACGCGTGCTTTTTGGGGGAAACGGCCTTGGCGGATTCGTACGCACCAGAAAACCATTTCGAGCAAGTGTCGCAAGACTCCAACGTTCTGGTAGGAATCAGACGCCCGTGCGGAAATTACGACAGGCAAATGCCGCCATCGCATTACACCTTTTCTCCTACTTCGTCTCACGGTTTTCGCACGCGGTTCAAACATGTCAGCAGGAAATGGTAAAACATGGGCAAACGGGACCTTGAAGGGGAAAACCCACATTAAACTCTGACACTTGGTTACAAAATCTCGCTCATGCACTAGATTATTTGCCTTCACGACGTCCCTGCTCTGAAACTTGCAATTGTCAAAATACATCTTGGTTGTTCGCTATCATTCAGACTACAGCCAATCAGGTTCCATCTCAACGCGAGTCATCATGAGAACCTGGTAGGTGGGATTGCAATTTGGACTGTTCCGGGAGGGACAATAGAGGAGGAAAGGTGTACACATGTTCCACGCTATGGTTGTCAGAAGAACAGTCCAAATTGCAATTCTCGCCTGATCTTGTCGCTCCTAGAGTCCCGATTGCAATACTCGCCCACACACACCCACACCCACACCCACACCCCCTAACCCCGCACACCCTCAAGCTCGTGCTTAGCCGGGTATCTGACCCTCGTGCTAAGCGTTGACACCCCCGGGCGAGAGGCAGCCTACGGCGTCTGGGCGGCTCAGCAACAAGCAGCGGCAGAGCTCTAGCTCAAGGCAGCTGTGTCGCTGGCGGCAGGCAGCGACTGCCGCGGCTGAGGGCTCTCGGCGGTGTGACAACGTCCGGGCAGAAGACAGCAGCTGCGACAGGAGGAAGGGAAGACGCAGGGGGAAGGGAGAATGAAGGGGTGGGGCGGGGAGGAGGGGCGGATGGCGGCGTGTGGGCGGCGGCAGCGTCACCGGCGTCGCACAGTCGGCTGCAGCCCGACGGCGCCGTCAAAGAGCGGCGTCGGCACTGCAGCGGGACGTCGACGCCGCGACATCAGCACGACGGCGCCGTCACGCCGCCACGGCCTGACGTCGACGGCGTCGCCACGGCTGCGTGCTGCGACGGCCGCACCAGGTGATGCGTGACGGAAACAGGCCGACGACACTACACAAAGGCCGCCGCGGCATCTTGGAAAAGATGCCACGGCGGCAGGCACCAGGAAGGCCGCGACGGCGGCAAACAGGGAAGTACGCAGCTGAAGCGACGGCACGACAGCGCGACGCCACAGCAGCGCGTCGAGACGGCCGCGGCACGACGCGGCCAGCGGTACGACGCGGCCAGCGGCACGAGACGGGCGCCATGGCAGCACGAGAAGCGCGAGTAGGCGGTCCAGCAGGGAGGACCTCCTGCTGTGATACCATCTCAGAAACTTAGGATTATAGGTTCCTAAAGTTAGGACACTAGCTTAGCTAGGCTACTAGAAAGGCCGCCATGAAATGGCGTGAGGAAAGTAGATCTAGGAACGTGAGGAGAAAGTTGACGAGAAAGAAGGGATTGGATTAGGAAGAGGGAGCAGTACAAGGAGGGGTTTGT
Source organism: Closterium sp. NIES-67 (assembly GCA_027943415.1). Lineage (NCBI taxonomy): Eukaryota > Viridiplantae > Streptophyta > Zygnematophyceae > Desmidiales > Closteriaceae > Closterium > Closterium sp. NIES-67. Next base: position 386,290 of record BQMB01000049.1, read on the forward strand.
ACCCTCTACAGTAAGGTTCAGTTACTTACCAAGCCTACAAATTATATAACACACTATATAATTTTGACACTATTGTCAGCAAACACGACTGGGGCAAACCTAGGCTGCTCACCAAAGTCTGTGAGCAAGAACGTTAGCTAGCGAAGCTCTTGAGCGGCCATGGCCCAAGCGTAGATCTCTGCCTCACAACCGGACTAAGCTTCAGACGACGACCTGGTGGACCTCCATGAGACTGCACCAGCACTAAGTCTAAAATAGTAGCCATTAGACGACCTGAGCATCTCCACGTCGTCAGACCACCACGTGTCTGTGTGTCTAGTGAGCACCACTGGCTGCTGTCCTCCTAGTACAAGCCCCAATTTTGATGTACTCGCCAGATATCGTAGTACCCTCTTGGCAGCTGCAAGTGGATAGGTCGGTGCCTGCCTGTCACAACAAACAAGCCAGGAGACTAAGAGGGTACGCTAGATCTGGTCAAGTGCAGGTTATCACGTACATGAGGCACCCCACTAGCTCAGCATATGGACCACTAGAATCGACCTGCTCAGCCGAAACAGGAGTAGAGAGCTTGTGATGCACATGCAGAGGGGTGTGCTGAGGAGAACTGGAGACTGAACCTCTGGAGGATCTGCTGCACCACATGGGATTGGAAGAGTGTGATCGTACGAGTGGCACTGTCACAAGAGATCTCCAAGCCTAGATAGCACCTCAGCTCCCCCAAGTCTGTACAGGTGTGTCTCTTCAGTAACTCGGCCTTCATGAAGGACAGTGCGACTCTGTCGGGAGTAGCATAGATAAAATTGTCTACGCATACTAAGATGTAGAACGGTGTCTGACCCGTGCGAACAAGGAGAGAGGGGTCAGTAGAGGACGGAAAGAACTGCAGCTCAGCAAGAGTGGTGCGAAGCGTGTCGTGCCACTCATGGCTTGCCTGACGAAGGCCGTAGATAGGACGGCGCAGGCTCCACTCGGTCCCAAGTGGGAAGGACCCAGAGAAACCTAGAGGGCGCCGGAGGTAGATCTGCTCGTGCAGACTACCCTGCAGGAACGCTGTGGAGAAGTCGAGTGAGTGAAGCTCGTAGTCACACTGCACGGCTATGGGAAGAAGAACCCGAAGTGTAGTCATCTTCGGGGTCGCGGAGAAGTTCTGGAAGAAGTCCACATCTCACGCTGACTGAAGCCTCTAGCCATGTAACGCGACTTGAACTTCGACGGCTCTCTAGGTGCGCGCTTCACCCTGAAGATCTGCATGCCATCGACTATGTTCACCCCATGTGGGAGAACTGCGTCGACGTACGTGCCTATGGGTCTGTAGCATGCCATCTCAGCCTCCATGGCCTGTATCCATTGGGCTGTCCAGGGTCCCGACACTACCTCATCGTAAGAGCGCGGAACAGGGATGTCGAACCGTCTGGATTGCCCTCTAGGGATACAAGCATGGAGCAGAGATAGGGAACAGCGGCAGCAAGGTAGGCCAACTCGTAGTGCCTCTCCTCTAACACGTCACTGCCAAGGGTAGGTGCACTCCCGATGGATGGAGGACAAGCAATACTAGAGACCAGAGCGGCAGCGTAGTCAAGGTGGTGGCTAGCAGAGAAGTTAGTGATAGCATCGACAAGTGCATAGACAGTCTCAGGAGGAGCAGTAGGGTCAGTGACAAGCGACGCAAGCAAGTACGAGGTGGTAGGACAAGCAGTGCGAGCAGCGTCAGAGAGAGAAGGGGGGGGCTGCGGGAGCGGCGACGGAGGAGGTAACGGAAGCACAGGGACTGGGGAAACACGAGAATGGATGTGTGAGGATGAGGCTTGCCGAATCCTTGATCACAACCATTTGCTATTTGCTACATATTGTGTGTTATTTTGTGTGTGTTTTCCTTTCTTGGAAATCCCTACACTCCATCCTACACATTGATAACTTGTACATAGATCATTTGTGTTACGGAGTGTTTCGAACTTTCCTTGAGTGATACATTTTCTAATGCGTGGAGTGTTCCGTCACCATTACCGTATCTCTAGAATTTCTACTGTGCGTCTAGGCGGTGTTCCTACGGACAGTTCCACTCATATCTAGAACTCTCTTAGAAGGTCCTAGTTACCCTTCCCTAGAGTTCTCGTAGGTATCAATATCATTGGCTCTTAGCTTGTAGACATTCAATTCTTGATTAGTATCATTCAAGCTTCCGCTAGATCCTGGACCTGTGACACTTGGTAATCAGAGCACAAGGTTTCTGATCAACGCTTACCCGCTGGGCCTCTAGGAGCACGTCGATGATGAAGTCAAACTTTTCGATCGCATAAGTGAATCACTTTTTCTTACTAAGTTCCGACTAACCTCAAGATTCGACTATGCACCTAGGGTCCCCATCGATGGCGAGCAACCTCACCATCTGTTCGATTTTAAACATCGACGTAGCTGATTTTTCTAAAAAAATCAGATCTCCTCGTCACGTTATGAATTACGGCAACAAACCTTCTCAACTGTCGGAATCTTCCGCAACAGACACCTTTTTGGTAACATTGACTGGCATAAATGCTATCGCAGCACGCATATCGTCAGATCGCCAATAAATCTACAACACAAATAGACTGTGAGACTTCTCGATGGTAGAAAAATGTCTGGGAGTCTACATTTGAGCCTGGCGACACAACGGTTGCTTACCACTCGATCAGTCGTAGAATCAACAAGATGCCTTCTGCGAAGTCTTAGTCTTCGTTTGAAGCCAGATCGACACCAACGATGTAGAATTTCGTACATCACCAAAGAAGCAGACTTTGGTGGTACACCAACAATGCACCCGAACATCTCCAACAAGTACACTGGCTTGCATAAAACTATCGTTCTACATCAAAGATATAAAATGCTTTCACAATTGGGCGCATAAAGGATTGCAGAGAAGTGGCAGTTTTCTTTTGCAAAATCCTCGCCAACCAAAGTTGATGCGACGGAGCAGATTTCGCATGCAACAAATGACGCAGTATACATCTTGTCAGGGACAGCGAGAAACTACTTTGTAACAGGAGCTGATCGATTCATCTTCACTACGAATCTCAGTCGTCCGTGGTAATTGATTGGAGCAGTTTGACATCAACATCAAGAGACGACATCCCAACCATGTGACCGCGATTCCAGGCGTTTATGCCATCACACAGAGGCACGAGAGTTGACAGACCGAGGAGACATGACCTCGAATCTGACAATCATTCACACACCTACAACCCTACGGTACATGTATTGGAGGCGATTCTACCAAACCCCGATGCGTTACAAGCCTCGACATAACTGCGATGACGTAGGAGAACGCCCAGCAACAAGATGATGTTGATGAATGAGGGAGATGCAGATGGCAACAAGACAATTACGCGCTCTGCCGAGAGCACATCGGGAGCATGGATGAGCATACCAAGCAGTTGCTACCCATGGATATCACAAGGGGAGAAGCAAGTTATCTTCATACCCTCGAGCGACCCAATCACCGGCAGCAATGGAGTGATACCTGTACATCAAGACACACTATCTCCCTAGTAGTTACAACTGCTACACCCATTAGGAAGACTCTATACGGAAGAGGGAGCGGATGGGTTCTTATTCAAACTGTTACGAGTTAGGAGCACCCTTTGCAGCAGTCGCCGCCGCAAGTGTCTACCATCGTCGCCATCGCAGCAGACAACTACAACAACACCCACCCGTAATGGATATTCCTCCAAACCATGGAGATGACACTGGATCTTATTCCAGCATGATTCCAAGACCCGGCGTGGCTCCACATCTACGATTTCCAACTAGTGAGATGGAGATACCACTACGCCTTGGATCAACGTGGTTATACCAGATGTCCTCAAGAGCTCAGAGAAAAGAAACTCTTATGAGGATGGGAGGACTACGCCAACCTTCGAGTCCTCATGGCCCAATGAATTCAATTGATTCATCACACCTATGTCACCAACCAATCAATCACCAGCATCACCTCCACGAAAGCTGATAGGCATGATCCGGAGCGACGAGGCCACTATGAATTGAGGAATCCACTTTACTCCAATGGCATCCCTATGAGCAGAACCGGAGCAGATTCAACATCGATGCTGAGTAGCTGAAACGACATCAACATCATCGAAAATGTTATTTTAACATCAACAGATAGAGGACACATGACGACCAGTGGACCTACACCTATACGTGCATCCAGACACCGAGGCCAATTGATGGAATTCGTGCTAAACTGGACATGTATGAGGCATACTGGAGTTATCGACATCGTCACCAACAACCTACTAGAAATGGAAGAGGAGTCAATTGGGTTGAGCGTAGAAATCCCCATATCTTCTTGACCACGAACTTGGATTGATGCTCCACCGATGAGCATGGTAACATCGTTCTACTACAATCACTTGGCAACATGTCTCTTTGCAACGGTACGCAGCAGTTATAGCGTTACTACAGTCTACGGACCAGTACACGACTACTACATCAACCTCGCACGCTTGGTGGTTTCTTCACCACATGAAGTAGTTATCATCGCTGCAGCATGCTACAATGCAGCTGAATTCTACTGATCGCAACTCAAGCACGGACTTATCACCATTCATTACGCTACTGAGCGTCACATGTCCCAATACTTCATCGTGGGATACCTGCTACCTGCTCTAGTACAAGCTCACGAGTGTATGGTATAAACTACAGAGGAGCTGCTGTTCAAGCACAACTTTGTTGGCTTGATTTTCTCTTACTACTCTGAGCCTCTCAACCCTCATTATTTGCTGAAAACCGGGCGCTTTCAGCATCCACCCCGTTTTGAGGGGGGGAAGTGTGAGAGGATGAGGCTTGCCGAATCCTTGATCACAACCATTTGCTATTTGCAACATATTGTGTGTTATTTTGTGTATTTTTCCTTTCCTGGAAATCCCTACACTCTATCCTACACATTGATATATTTTACATACAGCATATGTGTTATGCAGTGTTTCAAAATTTCCTTGCGTGGCACGTTTTCTAATGCGTGGAGTGTTCCGTCACCGTCACCGTAACTCTAGAATCCCTACCGTGCTTCTAGGTGGTGTTCCTACTGGCGGTTCCACTCATATCTAGAACTTTATTGGAAGGACGTAGTTACCATTCCCTAGAGTTCTCGTAGGTATAAATAGCATTGACTCTCGTAGGAAACTAGAGCAAGACCAAGGAGACAAAGGGCAGACTGCGGCTGCTCCTGCTGCGGCGGCAGTGCTGGCTGCTGCTGCTGCCGCTACTGCTCCCTGTCCTCGCCAGGACCTCCAGCTGCACCTCGGCTACCACTGCCACTCTCCGAAAAAGCACCCCCAAGACTAGCACCCTCGGACTCACCACCCACAGAACCAGCACTCCCAGAGTCAGCGCCCTCAGAGCTCGCACCCCCAGAACCAACACCCCTAACACCAACACCTCCACCACCAGCACCGCCAGAACCAGCACCCCCAAAGCCCACTACTCCCTGCTGCTGCTGCTGTGGCCGCTAAGTATGCAGCGGCTGCTGCTGCTGCTGCTGCTGCTGAGGCGAAGGGGGAGGCGGATGAGGTGACTGGGGTACCGAGGCTGGGGTAGGCGCCACAGGGACAGTAGGCGTGCCCCTAGCAGCTGGGCCCTCAGAGTCAGCCGACTCTCCACAGGCGTAACCAAGGGGAACTGAGTGGCGTGGGAGACACCCGACTGGGTCGGGCGAGGCAAAAGGGGTGCAGCAGGCGGGGCAGGGACGAGGAAGAGAGGAGGAGGAGGCACATGAGCACTGCACTGCGAGAAGCGCTGGTACAAGGGGAGTGTCTAGTCAAAAGGAACGTCACGAGAGCGGTAGAAGTGGTGGTGTGCCGGGTGGTAGAACAGCCAAGCAGGGGCGTCAAGCGGAAACCCAAGGAAGACACAAGGAAGGGTGCAGGCTGAGAGCTTGTCTGTGCCAGTGTTGCGGACGTGACCAAGGCTGCCCTAGACGTAGAACGCACCCGCGTCACTAGGAGACCCGGTACAGAGGAGGGTCGGTGAAACCTGTGATCGCTGGGAGCACGGCCACAGGTTAAGCTGGTGAGCAGCGTAGCGCACGGCGAACGACCACAGAAAATGGGGTGCACCGGCATGGACCATGGAGGTGCGAGCTACCTCCATGATCAAGCCGATGCACCACTCAACGATGGTAGGGTGTGCGTCTGGCGGAAGGGACCGCTCCTGGCTACGACCATGGACCGGGGCAGAGCCGAAGACGTCCATGTGCAGTGTCTGTAGAAGCACCGTGGTAGGAGGAAACGAAGAGGAGTAAGGGGCGGCACATTGCCGGCCCTGGACGCAGGACATGCACAGGGGCGCTACCAACATAGGTAGGGTGGGGAACGACGCAAGAAGGCTAGTGACCAGACCGTGCTGTGACATGTACCTATTACGGGGGAGTGCAAGGTGACCTACGCGGTGTTGTCACAGAAGGGTAGCTTGGGCTAGTGAGCAATAGGAGCAGGACACAGCGACCTTGGCATACGCATCAATCGGCAAGGACACAGTGTGCAGCATAAGGAGACCTAACCCTGGGTCACGCTCAAAAGTAGCAAAGTGGCGACCGGTGGCTGTGTTTGTGTAAGCGGCTTGTCTCTCTCAGCCAACGAATGTAGTGGTGACACCTCAATCCTGAAGGTGACCGAGACCCACTAGGTTCCTGGCAAACGAGGAGATGTGGAGACCGGTGAGGGAGCCGAAGGGAGCCGAAGGGGACAGCTAGACAGGGCAGAGTAGTTGTGCCAAGTGCAAAAGGTGTGGCGGAGGAGTCTACTAGTGCAACACAGATAGTGCAGGAAGCGGGGTGAGAGCAGCACTGTCGCGAAAGAAGCTACAAGATGCGCCAGAGTCAAGGACAAAGAAGAGGGCCGACGTGACGGGGCCTAGTTTTGAATCTCTAATAGATCCTACACCTGACGCAGCAGGGGAGTCTATGCCTGACGCAGAGGGAGATCCTAGACTACACACAGCAGTGGCTTGTAGACTACAAGCAGCGAGATAATAAGAACCAGCAACACTAGAGGCATCAAAATACAGAGCATACAAAGCCTGATCAATCTGAATCATATACATATCAAAGATAGGAACCCCTCGATGAAGCAAGGGAGGTCAGGAGGGTACCTACACCAGCGGGCCGAAGTGACTATGGTAGAGGTTATCCAAGCGGCGGAAGCAGAGAGAGGCGGTGTGCCCCACGTGCCCACACACCTTGCCCGCCTGCAGGCCGGCTAGCAGCTCGTACGTGCAGGCCACGATGCCTCCAAAACCACCAGCACCCGGCTCAGAGAAGATCCACGCAACCCCTAGGGCACCGATTGCCCTGGGCCTCAACCCCTACAGCCTCCACCACGACCACCACCCCCAGGGCCCACCAGCCCCCACGACAGATGCGGCTGCTGCTGCTACTGCTGCGGCTACGGCTGTTGCTGCTGCTGCTGCTCAGTTCCCGACTCCGACTGACCACCCTTTGTGTCCGTACCCGCACCCCCTCCACCCGCTGCTGCCAACCCGCCATGACCCTTGCCCCCCTTGCCCTTGCCCTTGCCGCTAGAGGAGCGGCCAGAGGCAAAGGCAGCTGCTGCAGTCTCGGCTACGGAGGCGGAGAAAGGAGGGACAGTCACCGGGGAGGGACCACTGCCCTGAAAGATAGGGACTGCCGGCACGCTAGTGGAACCAGTGATGGCGCAGAGGAGGTCCTCTATCTCAGTCAGGGAGGTAAAGAAGAGGTCACGGGTGAGCTCAGTCGGGTGACGAGCGAGGAGTGCGTTGAGGGCAGGGGCAACGCGGCCAGGGCAAGGGCAACGGCGGCAGCGGCAGCTGAAGGGGACAGCAGCGGCAGTGGCGGCTGCAAGGGCAGCGGCAGCAGTAGCGGCTACAAGAGCAGCGGTAACAGTGGCGGCTGTAAGGGCAGTGGCGGAAGCGGCAGCTACAAGGGCAGCTGTGGCAGTGGCATCCGCTAGGGCAGCTACAAGGGCCGCTGGGGCAGTGGCAGCTGCGGCAGTGGCTGCAGCGGCAGCGGCGGCTGCGGCAGTAGCAGTGGCTCCAGTGGCAGCGGCGGCTGCAGCAGCGGTAGTGGCTGCAGCGGTTGCGGCAGTGGCAGTGAGGGCAGCAGCAGCTGCAGCAGTAGTGGTGGCAGTGGCAGAGGTACAGGCACCAGCGGCAGCAGCAGGGGCTGCAGAGGCAGCACCTGTCTGTGGCTGCAGTGGCAGTGGCTGGCTAAGCGGCGAGCTGGCCAGTGACGAGCTAGCTGGAGCTGCTGGCGAGTACCTAGCAGCAGCTGCTTGCGGCGAGCTGTCAGCAGCTGATTGTGGCAGGCTGGTGGACGCTGCTGGCGGCTAGCTGGCCGGTGCTGCTGGCGGCAAGCTGGCTAGCACTGCTGGCGGTGAGCTGGCTAATGCGGATGGCGAGCTAGCTGGTTGGCGCAGCTGGCGAGTAGCTGGCAGCAGCTGCTAGCGGCGAGCTGGCGGACGCTGCTGGCAGCTAGCTGACTGGTGCTGCTGGCGGCAAGCTGGCTAGCACTACTGGCGGCAAGCTGGCTAGCTCTGCTGGCGGCGAGCTGGCCGACGCTGCTGGCGGCTAGTTGGCCGGCACTGCTGGCGGCGAGCTGGTAAGCACGGCTGGTGGCGAGCTGGCTGGCGTGCTGGCGAGCTCGCTGGCTGGCTTGCCGGCCTTCTGTCTTCCATACGGAACACAGTGAACGCTAAGAGGGGGGGAGGAGAAATCAAGGCTACGAAGCGCAAAATTTGAGGGCAAATGATGTGCGAAATTGAGAGAGTTGCACATGCGCGGAAAAAGAAACTACAGTAACTGCAGAAGCGTGAGTAACGGCGGGAAAAAATAATTAAAAAAAAAAAAATCTAACCTTGCTCAATACCATGTTAGAGTAGCGGGAAAAGGTGTGACTAGGAAGAGGGGAGGGGAGATACAACTACAATAATATTTTCCCCTCTATGAAATGACCTAGCTAGGCTATAACAAACATATCTAAACTACCTAGATATGTATAGACAAAACTATATGTTTGTTGACAGCAGTGCCTAGCAAGAGACACGCAACTCAGGGTAGTAATACTAGTCCAACCTCTGAGACAGGGGTCCGAAGACCAGCCAGCAAGAGTACAGACTAAACAAGAGTAACTTATGGCGGCACTATTAGTCCAGCCACTGAGACAAGAGCCATAAGCAGGGCCTATCTTTGTTTTTTCACTACTCTGATTTTCGTAAGTGACTCCTGGCCTTACTCTGATTTTTAGAGTGCCCGAGGCCCTGAACTCTGATTTGTCAGGGTTTTTTACACCTTTTCAAAGAAAAACTCTGACACTGTACCGGATGCCGCAGGATATACGCCCCACCGTTTATTTCGCACCATAGCGCATTTAGCTGGGTAACCTATACCAAATCTGCAAGTTTATCGAAATCTGCTCTAAACAATCAAGTTTCAGTTGGAAACAGGAATCAAGGCGCTTTCCGCGCTCGGAGCAAGACCTGAGACATAACTTCCGAGCATCTGTCATACGGGGGAATTTGCTTCAGCCCCAAAGTTGATTCATCGTGCAAGTTCTGCCTCAGGCTTTCAACCAAGCACGGAACGTACCCACATTGCAAGCCCCGTTCCGAAGCGCCTCTCAGTCAGCAGTACAGCAAGCGCTGGCAGGCATTTCGGGTGGGAAACAGCAACAAACAGCCAATCATGGCTGACCTGGCAGAATATTCTACATCGAATGTCGTTGGATCTGTTTGAACCGCTAATGAAGAGAGCAAAGTACACGCCAGTGATTGGCTGGCGTAAGTGTTGTACAACAGACCTTCACCGTGCGTTGACATATGTGGCGGTGTTTGCGCCGCTCGGCATTTACAACACACTTTTGAACTAGCGTGACTTATGGAAGGGGCTGGTCAAACAACACTGATCACAGCTGGGTTCGGTAGGGTTGGGATGGGTGTGGGGGGGAGGAATGTGTCTGGGTTGCGGTGGTTATGAGAGGGGTGTGACTAGTTGCGGAGGACTTTGCCAAATTATCCAGGTTGGGAGGGGTATGGGAGGGGTGTGACTGGTAGTGGAGGACTCGGCCAAAATATTCGAGGTTGCGGGGAGCATGAGATGGGTGTGAGTGAGTGACTGGTTGCGGAGGACTTAGCCAAAATTAAACAGGTTGCGGAGCGTATGAGAGGGGTGTGTCTGGGTGAGTGACTTGTTGCGGAGGACTTAGTCAAAATTATCTAGGTTGTGGTGGGGATGAGAGGGGTGTGACTGGTAGGCGGAGAACTTAGCTGAATACAAGGAGTACAAGAAGAAATCTGGGGTATCACCCCTACTGAAATTCCATCAGGGTGGTACATAGGCCAACTCTGATAAATCAGAGAAAATCTATACTTATATAAAAAATTACCCATGACCATCAGAGTGGTTTAAAAAAACCACCCTGATTTTAAGAGAATCAAAATGATTTACCCTGATAAAATAAGCCCTGACCACAAGGCCAATCAAGATGATATAAGAGGTAGTACACAAGTCGGGGTCCTAGCAAGTGAGGAGCTACTGGAACTAGACCAACGTGTAAGTAGTGCAGCTGATGATCTTTAGGCACAAGTGCCTTGGTAAAGATATCAGCTGTGTTGGCACCAGAGGCAAAGTGTACTACGCGTGCTTGGCCGCGCTGCTGTAGCTCGCGCAGGAGGAAGTACCGCCACTGGATGTGCTTCGCTCTGCCCTCTAGTCGAGGTTCCTGACATAAGAGGGTCATTGCCGTGTTGTCAGCGTATAGGATCGGGGCAGAGCTAGGCTGCTCACCTAAGTCTGTAAGCAGGAACGTCAGCCAGCGGAGCTCCTGTGCCGCCATGGCACCAGCGTAGATATCAGCCTCACAGCTAGACTGTGCAATAGACGACGAGTGGGTGGACCTCCACGAGATAGCGCATGCACCAAGGCTAAAGCAGTAGCCCTGGGAGGACCTGAGCATCTCAGCATTGTCCACCCATGAAGCATCTGTCTGCCCTATGAGAACCACTGGCCTGCGTCCTCCCAGCACTAACCCCAAGGTTGATGTACTTGCTAGATTGTCTACGTAGAGCGGAGCCTGGCATGAGCGGACGAAGAGCGAAGGGTCGGCAGAGGATGGAAAGATCTGTAGGTATGCTAGTGTAGCACGCAGCGTGTCGTGCCACTCACGAGGCGCCTGCCGCAGGCCATAAACCGTGTGCCGAAGGATCCACTAGGTCCTAGGAGGAAAAGTGCCAGAGAAGCCTTGCAGTGTTTGCGCCGCCCCCCTACAAGATCTAGACGAGTGCAGATCATCAGGTACATAAGGCACCCCACAAGCTCTGCGTACTGACCATTACGCTCGACCGGCTCGTTAGGGACTAGAGCCGAGAGCATGTGATCCACTAGCAGAAGGGTGGACAGTGCAGAGGAGAACTGAAGGCCGAACCTCTGAAAGACCTAACACGTCTGAAGTGAAGTATGACTGTGTGAGAGTGATGGTGCGCGCTGCTCTTTCCATGGAGATCTGCAACCCAGTGTAGTGGCGCAACTCTCCTAGGTCACTGCAAGTGTGTCTCCTCAGCAGTTCAGCCTTCATTGAGGCCAGCACATCTCTGTCTGTGGTAGCTAAGACCAGGTCGTCTACATAGACTAGGATGTAGAGCGGAGTCTGGCATAAGTGAACAAAGAGCGAAGGGTCAGCAAAGGATGGAAAGAACTGAAGGTCTGCTAGTGTAGCACGCAGTGCGTCGTGCCACTCACAAAGCGCTTATCACAGACCAAAAACAGGGCGCCAGAGGAGCCACTTGGACCCAGGAGGAAAAGTGCCAGAGAAGCCTGGGGGATGGCACAGGTAGATCTGCTCGTGCAGACTGCCTTGGAGAAACACTATGGAGAAGTCAAGGGAGTGCAACTTGTAGTCGCGCTGTGCTGCTATGTGAAGCAGCGCCTGAAGAGTGGTCATCTTCGGGGTCGGGGCAAAGGTCTAGAAGAAGTCCACCCTCGCGCGCTGACTGAAGCCTCTAGCAACGTAGCACGCCTTGAACACCGGGCTCTCCAGGAGGGCGCTTCACTTTGAAGAGCCATTGGCCATCCACTACGTTCGCCCCAGGTGGGGGAGCTGCGTCGATGAACGCACCGGTGGATCTTCAAGATGGCATCTCTGCGCTATCCAATGAGAGGCCCAGAGTCTCGAGATCGCGCCAGCGTAGGTGCGAGGGGTCAGGATGTCAAGAGCGTATGGCTCACCCTAATGGGCAAGCAGCATGGAGCAGAGATGAGGACTCCGAAAGGAAAGCTAGCTCGTACTGCCTGCCCTCTAGGACGTCACTGCCAAGGGCAGGTGCACCCCCAACAGACGGAGGACGGGTAGGGTCAATTACCAAAGCAGTGTCGTAGTCAAGGTGGCGTGTAGAGGCAAAGTCAACGACAGCAGCGACAAGAACTGGGAGACAGGAGATAGGAATGGACGGGCCAGTAACAAGAGAGGTAAGGACACAAGAAACAATGGGGCGAGCAGCACGGAGGAATTAAGAGAGAGGAGGCGAGGAGACTAAGAGGGACGACTGAGGTGGCAACAAGAGAGGAGGAGCAGGAGAACGAAGAAACATAGGGTGGACACTCAAAGCGGGAGAGATGGGACGAGCAGAAGAGGGACGGTGAGACCACCAATGAGAGGGGGGCGTAGGGTCAAGACAAAGGAGGAGACACAGGATGAGAACAAGGGGGGAAACAAGCTGGGGACGAGTCTGGTAGGAGGAACACGGGGCCGTAGACAAGAGGAGGAGGCGGTGTCGGGGGAGGCACGGGCGGTCGAGAGAGGGAAGACCGAGGAAGCGAAGGGCGGACACTGTTGGTTGCTGCTGCTGCTCCGCACCCACACCAGGACCTCCAGCCGCACCACGGGTACCTCTAATTCTCACCACGAGAGCACCCCGAGGGAGGGACACCTCCAGAACTAGAAACCTCCTCAGATTCAGCCTCCCTAGCGCCAACACCCCCAAGAGTCCACTGACCCCTGCTGCTGCGGTGACTGCTGCTGCTACGGCGACGGAGGAGGCACAGGGGCTGAGGGTGGCTCACACTAAGCCTTTGTGCCCTCTGAGTCAGCAGACTCTTCCGCCGGGCCGAAGGATGGGGAGTGATGTGAGACACACCAGACGGGGCAAGACGGGGAGCGGGAGCTACCGAGGGAGTGGGGACAAGGAACAGAGGCGGGGTAATAGAGAGACCTCGGTGGGTAAAGCGGGTGTAGAAGGAGACAGACTTGTCACAATGACATCGTGCGAGTGAAAGAAACATTGAGGGAGTGAGGGTAGGGAGTGACGCAGGGAGACCAAAGATAATACCGTGCTGGGACATGTGATGTAGACGTGGGAGTGCGGGGTGACCTAGGCGGTGGTGCCACAGCAGCGACGGATGGGTGAGCGATCGACACAGGCAAGCCGCAGTGACCGGTGTTGACCCAGCCACCTAGGGGGACACAGCCACCAGGGGGGGACGCGGTGTCTAGCGTGAATAGGCCAGACACCGAGTCCTGGGGGAACGTGGTGAGGGGGGCACGAGTGGCGGTCTCAGTACAGAATGCGTACCGCTCGTGTCCAGGAAACGTGGTGGTGACGTCGAGATCCTGAAGATTGCCGACACCAACCTGGTTCCTGGAGAACGAGGGGATGCGCAGACCTGTAAGAGAGCCTGAGGGAACCGCCGGACAGGGAAGTATGGTGGAGCTACGTGCAATTACCAGACCAGAGGAAGAGTCGGCAAGGGAGACTGCTGCGGGTGCTGAAACCGGCGTAAGAATGGTGCGGATCTACCAGAGTCGAGCGTAAAGGAGAGCGTCGCAGTAGTGTCAGCCGGCAGGGGCATTAGCGTGGAGCCAAGGCTAAACAAGTAAGGAGGTCTTATGCCTGATGTAGTAGGGGAGCCTTAACTACACACAGCAGTCACACGTGGGCTGACAACACAGGGTAATAAGGTCTAGTAACTCTAGAGTCATCAGCGTACATGGCATACAAAGCAGAGCAGATCTGATCAATATCCATCTGAAATACTGGCGCACGGCATTGTACCAGGCTGTGCCAGTCCGGGTGGGCCGACGCGGGCCCGAAGCGGAGACGGAAAGGGTCGTCGAAACGCGGTAGCAATGGGCGGCGGTGTGACCAGGACGATCACACACAGTGCCACGAAGGGGACCAGTTTGAAGCTGGTACTGGCATCTCACCGACCTGGAGCCGCCACCCGACGTCAAGCTGTGAGTGCCACCTCCACGGCCTCCAACACCGAAGCTGCATGGCCACCAAGCAGCAGAGGCACCCACTGCTGCTGCTGCGGCTGCCTTGACTGCTGTTGTTGCTGCTCCTGTTGTTGTTTAGGGGCGTCAGCCCCCACCCCCTCGTCTTCACTCCCAGCGCTCCCACCACCTCCACCTCCCGTGCCACCCCCGTCACCGCCAGCACCCTTCCCTTCCTTACGCCCCCTCGTCACCCCCTCCGCGATAGGGACTATCTGAGCGACTACAGCGGAAACATTAGAGTAAGTGCACTGGGAGGGAGCACAACCCTGGAATTAGGGACCGTCGCAGTACCGCTAGACTGAGCGATAGTGCGTTGGTGGGTCTCTATCGCCGACAGGGTGGCGACGAAGTTGCTAAGGGTGAGGTCAGCAAGAAGGAGACTAAGGAAGGTATTAGGGACAGTGGCTAGGTGGTCCGGGAGGCGCGTACCTAGGAAGTAAAGGGTAGCGTCGAGGGGGGGAGGAAGTACAGTGAGCTGAGCCTGGGTACAAGCAGCACTGTAGTTACAGTGACGGAAAAAACTGTCCGGATGTTTGATACTAATTAGGGTTTTTAGGCTATCTGATCACGGTACATAAAGTCGTAATGTTTAATGGTGGTACACTTTGGGAGGGGCACATAGTGGATGTGTTCACAGCACTTAATTCCATAGTAGTACACTGGATCTAACTTAGTGCCAAAAGTTATACAAGGGGGTGATGCGGACAGTTTTTTCCCGGGACAAGGCGCAAACTTCCGAACAGGTTTCTAGTACCTAGTACACCGACTCTTGGCCTTGATCACCACCCGCACCCTCCTAGGCATGTTATCTACGAGGTTAGTGCAAACCATTGCAGAGATCTTCTCGCACTCTTCTTGGATGCTCCCTTTTGCATAAGGGGGTGAGCACTAGGAAAATTTGAAGGATTTGAGCGTCTGCAAGAGTTTTGTGCACGATTTCCGTTTGAATGTTACGTATGAGGCTAGCCACACTGAGGTATGACCAAAGATGCCATTAGCCGATTGGTTCCATCTTATCATAGGTCATCTTCATCGTACCGCTGTAGGGTAAAACCACGAACAGAGGAACGAAAACTAGTGTAGATGGCGCGAAACTGAGGGCAACGTAGCATGGTGGATTGTTGATCCTTGCACTATTAGAATCATGCTAGGATCCGCAGCTCTCGTTTTGATGTAGCAGTCAAAGAAGTCGCGACTGCCCGGGGAGAATATCTGGGTTGAGGTCTGGTGAAGAAAAGGGTCACTCCAGTGCTAGAAACTCATGCTCTCCAATGCTATTCCAAGCCTAGGCGGTACAAATGGCATGGAGAGCATTGGGGAGCATGAGTATGTTGCACTGGAGTGACCCTTTTCTTCACCAGACCTCAACCCCGATATTCTTCCCGAACAGTCGCGACTTCTTCGACTGCTGCACCGTGGCAAGACATGCAGATCCTAGCGTGGTTCTAATAGTGCAAGGATGAATAGTCGACCGTGCTACGTTACCCTCAGTTTCACGGCATATGCACGATTTTTCGCCGCTCTGTTCGTGGTTTTACCCTACACCGATACGACAAAGACAACCCATGATAAGATAGAATCAATCGGCTAATGGCATCTTTGGTCATACCTCAGTGTGGCTAGCCTCATACGTAACACTCAAATAGAAATCGTGCACAAAACTCTTGCAGACGCTCAAATCCTTCGCGATTTTCCAAGAGCTCACCCCCTTATGCAAAAGGGTGGGTCCAAGAAGAGTGCGAGAAGATCTCTGCGACGGTTTGCACTAGCCATGTAAATAACATGCCTAGGAGGTTGCGGGTGGTGATCAAGGCCAAGGGTCGGTGTACTAGGTACTAGAAACCTGTTTGGAAGTTTGCTCTTTGTCCCGGGAAAAAAGTGTCCGGATGACCCCCTTGTATAACTTTTGGCACTAAGTTAGATCCAGTGTACTACTATGGATTTTAGCGTACTGAACACATCCACTATGTGCCCCTCCCAAAGCGTACCATCATTAGACATTAAGACTATATACCCTGGTCGAAAAGCCTAAAAACCCTAATTAGTGTCAAACACCCGGACAGTTTTTTCCGTCACTGTAGTCTCGAGAGCGCGCAGGTGAGTGCCAAGATCAGGGACAGTGGGGAATGTCGCGAGGTCAGGGAAGAGCAGGGGCATGAGGAGACGGCCAGCAGATGCTGAGGAGGGAGTGGAATAGCGAGCAATGACAGCGTGTAGGTACTCGTTGGCCGTCCTTAGGGCCTGAAAGCGGGGACGCTTGGACAGTGGGAGAGCGAGACTGATAGCTAGCTGCGCAGTGGCCTCACGTGACTCCAGACAGAGTGGGCGAGCTCATCAGCTGTGAAAGCCTCACGCACAGCAGGCGTGGGGTCGTCAGCAAGGGCAGCTGGCATGGGGGGGCGGGGCAGCTTACCGTCGACATGGACGGCCAGAGACTGGCCATCCTAGCGTGGACCTTTCAGCTGGCGGAGCAGGTTGGCAAGCCACGCCTCGAAATCCACCGCACGACCCTCTACGTCTAGGTGGAGAACGGCGTGCGCCATCATGCACAGGTGTAGAGCTGAGGAGGAGGAGGAGCAGGGAGCAGGCGGGTGTGATAAATTGCAGTAGTGAGTGGTGGAGTATGGTAGAGTGCAGTGGAGTATGGTGGAGCATGGTGGAGTGTGATGAAGAAGTGGGAGAGCAGACGGCCAGCGAGGGCGCCGGCGCAGTGGAGACACCAGTGTCGGCGGCGAGCTGGGGCCGGTAGCAACGAGCCGTGGCCAATGTGGCACAGCGAGCTGGAGCCGACGTGGCGAGCCGGGGCGGCGCGGCGAGCTGGGGCCGACACGGCTAGCTGGGGCTGATGTGGCGAGCAGGGGCGGCGTGAGGAGCTAGGGCCGACACGGCGAGCTGGGGCCGGTGCAGCGAGCTGGGGCGGCGCGGTGAGATGGAGCCGACGCGACGAGCTAGGACTGACGAGTTGGGGCCGAAGAGCTGGGGCTGGCAAGCTGAGGCTAGCGAGCAGGGGCCGACGAGCTGGGGCCGACGAGCTGTGGCCGGCGAGCTGGGGCCGATGCGGCGAGCTGGGGCCGGCGCGGCGAGCTGGGGCGGCGCGACTAGCGGGGGCCGACGTGGCAAGCAGGGGCCTCCGTGGCAAGCTAGGGCTGGCACGGCAAGCTAGGGCCAGCGCGGCGAGCTAGGTCAGGGGCGCAAAAAGGGCGGGGCGTGCTCTAAGGGGCAGTGCGAGCTAGTGCGACGAGCTAGGGCCAACGCGACTAGTTAGGGCAGGGGCGTGAAAAGGCGGGGTGCGCTCTAAGGGGCGGGGCGCTCTAAGACGCGGCGCCATAAGGTAGGCTAGGGTGGAAGCGTCGAACCTACCTAGCGTGATACCATGTCAAAGTAGCAAATTATTGTCCATGTCAAGTACGTGACATGTTATTAAAAAGAAGTCCCAAACATAACCTGAAATTATCTCGGCAATTGTTTTGGGGACACCCCTCAGAGTGTTTGGTATGGGATACACGACAACAACAACAACAACAACAACAACAACAACAACAACAACAACAACAACAACAACAACAACAACAACAACAACAACAACAACAACAACAACAACAACAACAACAACAACAACAACAACAACAACAACAACAACAACAACAACAACAACAACAACAGCAGCAGCAGTAGTAGTACGCCGCGCAGGGGGGAGTCTAGGCGGCAACTCCAATACCTTGTCGCAGTTAAAAGCCACGCAGCATATGGAGGTCTATCACGTCGATGCCAGTGCCCTCGACTTACCTTCGCCAAGTCTCTCGATTGTGGAGCAGTGCGCGTTGATGTCGCAACGATTACCGTATTTTGAAGCAGCAACATGACGATGGTCAGGCATTCGCATATGGATGACGTAGATGAATGCATTCTACCACGAGTGTCACTAGCAGAAATCGCCAAAGACCATTCCACTACTGCACGGTCCTGCTAGCACCTGGTGTGCAACCAGCCACCCCCCGAGGGCAACCATCAACCCCTTGAATGCAACCTGCCACTACCACTGTGCAACCAGCCACTGTGCAACCAGCCACCCCCCGAGGGAAACCATTAAACCCCCCGAATGCAACAAGCCACTGCCACTGTGCAACTAGCCGCCCCTAGTGTCCAACCAGCCACCCCCCAAAGCCGACTAACCACGACCGGATTCAGCCATCACCAATGTGCAACCAACCACCTCCCAACCAACCCTGAGTGACCAACGAGAGCGAACCTAGGCACTGAGTCAGGAGTGGAGCGAGACCTCGCGTGGACCCCGTATCGCATCTGGGGTGTGGGATGCAAGGCTCTGTGGGCAAGATTCGATGGAATCGATGAACAAGAAGCCGCCCACGAGAAAACTACCCACCTACAGTAGCAACAGCTGGGATCGATTCATAAGTATACACGCAGATTTTTTGTGGTGTTCGACGAGGCCAGCTTCATGCACATCACTAGAGAAAATATTGCTAATTGAGAGGACAATCCAGAGTTAGCACAAGAAATCCCAATGCGCAGCATCCACAATATCAGCTGCATGTTGCATGTTGCAAGTTGCATGTTGCACCTGCTTACACGTTGCATTTGCTTGCATGTTGCATCTGCTTGCTTGCATGTTGCATCTGTGGCATGGTGGTTGTGTGACATACATGTGATGTCATGCACGCTCGCATGTGATGGCATGGACGCTCCCATGTGCTGGTGTAGAGGGGTCACAAGATGGAGCAGCACAGCATGTATTAGCTGCATGGGGGCATCTTAATCTCCTCATAAATGCTTTTGGCCTCTTGCACATGCTAGGAGCCATGAAACCAAGTGCGTGGTTCATGCTGCTTGACATGAGGCAAACACAACGGGAGCACCGTGGGCGCACATGTGTTGCTGTGTTGTTGATTGCGTGACACATACTTGGGGGGGGGGGGGGGGGGGGGGGGGGGGGGGGGGGAGGACAGGTGTCAAGCATGCAGCACCCATCATCCAGCAGTCAACATGCAGAGTCTCAACCCTTTCTTCTTCCTCTTCTATTTTCCTCACCTTCCTCCCTGCTCCCCATCATCTTAAAGACCTCCATGAAGGCATGCTCTTTCGTACCCCACACATGTACTCACCACGCATGCACTCACCCTGCATGGATTCACCCCACATGCATTCACCCCACATGCCATGATCTCAAGCTTCACGTTTCATTCTCAATTCTTCTCCCCTTTCTTCCGCTCTTCCCTTCAGTCACTCGCTCATCTCCCATGTCTATGAGGGCACTCATGCCACAGGCCATTATGGCAAGCTTAGAGGTCAACGCCATAGGGCCAGCCCATCTGATCAGGTCAAAGGGGTCACCTCAGGTCAATGCCATGGGGGCATCGCTGGTGATCAAGGTGAGTAAGGGTCAGAAGGTGGGCCCTTGTCTGGTCATACCCCCCCTCCCCCCCTCCCTTATGCACTTGCTGCCCTTTCTTCCAGCCCCGCTCAACCTCTTACATGTTATCAAATCCATTTCAACGTGTGTTTTCTGGATTAGCGTCATGCTTTACAGAACTCAGAACAAGCTCAAAGCCACTCTGACCTGTGTTTTCTGCGTTCTCACATTACCATCAACCGTCGTTCCTCTCCAATCGGTCTTCAGTAATAGAATATGGCACCGTTGTTCGCAGCAGTAGGTAGTGAGGTGGCAGTAGTAGGCAGCATCCATGCGCGCTTGTCCTCTATAGGAGACAACAGGCTGGGAGGCTGGCACTCTTGCCGTGCGTCAAAGGCTGCTCTCAACTAGTGTGAGCTGGACTGCTGAAGAGCTGGGAAGATCACTCGTGCAGTGGCAGTGTATCCTCCATAGCAAACTGCAGATTCAGGGGTGCCATTCCTACCATGCCTCAAAAGCTGCTCTGAATCAGCGTGAGTTGCTGTAACACTCAGCTTCCCTTGCCGTCAAGAGGCAAGGAGCATCGGTGGCCGATACCAAGTTTCGCTCTCCCCTCTCTGCACTCCTCTTTTGGCTTTGTACTCTCTCTTTCTGGCTCCATCACAAACCCTCTTTCCTTATGCGACCCCATGCCCCCTTCTTCCCCCCTCCCCCACTTCCTCCCCTGGGAGTTGGGATATTGTCTATTGAGCTACGAGCAAACAGTCAGCCATTTTCTGACATCCTCTGTCAAAATCTTGTACTGCTCCGATCACGTCCCATCACACCCCTTTCTCCCCCTCTCTAGTTGCCTGCACCATGTCCATAGACATCAGAAAATTCCGCAGTCCGAACTCCGTCCAGAAAGTCAACATTTGAACACAATTTTCAGACCCGACCCTGGAGACTTTTTGCACACAACGTGTTTGTTGTGTGATGTCATCATATGCTATCACATTCTGTCTGCCTCCCATCCCTTGTTTCAATTCGCATGTATGATTTGACTGTGTGTGAAAGAATTTATGTGGTGTGTGTTCTGGAGTTTGGGAATGTGTTTTGTGTTATTTTGTTTGAGCAGGTATTTTTTGATAGATCTTGAGAAGATCTTTCCGACGCAACGAGAATCCCTTCAATCGGAGCAAGAACGCGAAAGCTATGAAGTTTCAAAGTTCACGAGCTTGCGTTACAATTGCGGCGGTTACAAAGTGAAGTTGTGGGGTGACTCTATATGGAGTTGGGACCTTTGGGGTTGGGAAATTCGTCACTCTACTGTAACAGCTGCAAATTGGTTGGGAACAACCAAGCTAGGTTGGCAAGGGTGGCCAACTTGGTTGGATTGGTTGGGAAGGGACAAATGTCAAAGTTGGAGTTCCTATAGGGAGGGAATCTTTGTGCTTATGGGGTTTCCTTGGTTGGGAACTCTCTTGGGACCTTCCCTCTCATCCCTCTCTTTCTATCCCAACCTTTCTCTTGCTCCTCTAATTCCTTGTGACATTCTTGAACTTGAATTGAACTTTTGAGATTGAGTTAAGTTCTCCTCCTACAGCTTACCCCCTAATGCGTCGAAAGCCATAGCGTCGCGAATACTTCATCAATCAATGTGATTCAAATTGGGAACGGTAGCACAGATTAAGAGCTACACCATATCCAAGTTTCGCGACATTCCAGCGGCTAGTTTTTTGTCAACGTCGTTTCTTGTGAAGACGAATTTTCTGTCCAGATTTTCGGATTTATATTTTGAGTAATTCTAGCTCCTGAGTTCACCTAGACTCCGTCCTTAATCCTAACAGTGTTGAGACATTTTGAACACCAGTACGGTATACTTTTTTAACACACATCAAACACACGAATGGTGCACATTTCGTTCACGCATCTTGCACACTAGTTGTACACAATCTAGACATGCAATTTATTGTGTTTCATTCTTATGGATCTCTGATATAATTTGCTTGTGCAACAACATAGGGTATAATAGCAAGAATCGATACATGGTCTATAAAAGCAGCAGTAACAGAGAATAATCGCATCTTCGTTTCTCTAGCGCTACACGGTACAAGGCATAACCTGACGAAATACACAAGACAGATCTGGGAAAAGGAAACCCAAGAAGGGCCACGTTAAAGCGAGGATCTCAAGAAGGGAGAAAACAAATCCAAAGGTTTTGGTTTTAGGTTGGCGAAATGAGCGAAATAGTAACAGCGGCCCCCCAATACTACTCACCACACCTCGCAATTTTCGCGACCCCCCGAAACCAAAACCTTTGGGTTTGTTTTTTTGCTTCTTGAGATTCTCGCTTTAAAGGCCCTGGTCAAAAGCACAAAGCAGGAGCTCACTTAAAGCAGAGCGGGTTAGCCATAAACATAATGCATAAACGATCAAGGAAATGGTTATTGCCACATACCCTCGCTGTGTTGTGATTAATAATGGGAGAACGTTAAGATAATATTTGTACAAGTGACTGAGCCTGCGAATGCTAAATATTGCGAGCAAAATTGTTGACATAATTCCATCCTGCGCTGGGCTGCGAAAAAGTAGGTTAGGCAAGAAATTAGAGGGGTAGGAGGTATCGAAATTGGTACAAGTGGTCGCTATTGAGTGTCCTAGATACCAACTTCATAGCAATCCCGAGCTGTTTGAAGATGCCAGAGGAAAACAATTGCCTCGATGTACTGTACCAATCCCTCTACCAAAAGGGGAAAAGAGAAATATTTGTCGCACATCACTTCCAAAGGCTGTAGTGCTATTAAGAAATACAGAGCAAGAGAGATCGCATACCAGAAAATAAAATAGCAAAGCAATCGAATTTTATCGCAAACTTGGAATTTTATCCGCCATGGATATCGCCACTGGCAAAGCTTGGGTGGTCCTTCTGTTTCACAAAGCATGCACAAACACGAAGAGGTTAAACATGAAGAGGCAGGAAAATAGTCGTCCTCTAAGCTCTCAACCATGCCGTTAATAATGGTAAAAAATAGAGAAAAAGGCGCCAAGGAAAGGGGTGCAGCGACAAGGATGTGAAGCTCGTGACGAGCAACACCGTAGAGTGCGAGAGGGAGCTTCAGAATGACGAGGTTAGGGCAAAGTAGAGATGGTGATACCTGACTTGGGATGGTAGGTAGGGGAAACGGCGATTTCCAGCTTGGCCGACTAGGGTTTCGTCGTTTGGAGGGCTTGGGGATGAGCTAGTTGGCATAATGTGATTCGTTGGTGCATTGAAATTGTTGATAAGAGTAGTAGATGTGGTTTGGAGTGTGGTTAGCTTGGTTTCATTTCCATCAGACATGGATTGGGGCACCCAAGGTGGTTTGGGTGACATGGCTGTGTGTGCTCAAGCGATTGGTGGCAAGTTTGGGGTGGTTGGGTGTAATTTGGGATTGGGAGGCTAAACCTGAGGCTCAGCGTGTTTTAGTGAATCGTTACAATCATCCCCAGTGAACGACGCACGGCAGATTGGTAGAAGAATGCCGCAGACGACCCGACCGCAGAGGAGCAGGCGTCCTCTTCTGAGGAGCCGTCGTCTTCTGCCAAAGAGCACTCTGCAGACGAAACGCATGTGGAGGTGCAACCCCTCTGGCGATCGACGCGCTCTAACAAAAGAGTTCCGCTGGTTCGTTATCCCGCAGCGTTGACGGCATTCTCAATGAACGCCCTCGACGGCAGAAGTGAAGACATAACACTGCCGGAGCTGGACTCTGCAGAAGATCGTGTGGCAGATCCGGAACGTCGTTGGGACATTTCGAAGATGCCTGTCCCTGTCGCTCTGAAGAGTTGGAAGGGCCCTGCGGTGAAGGCAGTGATGGACAAGGAGATGCAGACTTTGTGGGACCAAGGCACTTGGGACTTGGTTTTTCCACCATCTGGCGTCAATGTGATGGGAAATCGGTGGGTTTTCGCTACCAAGTATCTCCCTGACGATACGGTAGAACGAGAGAAGGGACGTCTTATCGTTCAAGGGTTTACACAGCTGCCCAATCTCAACTACGACTTGACATATGCTCCAGTCGGCAGCTACGTAACTGCTCTACTGCGGCTGCTCATAGCTGCGGCATTTGATTGGGAGCTGATGCAACTCAACATGACGAACACTTTTCTTAATGCACCCATCGACCGTCCTCTCTACATGAAGCAGCCGAAGTACTATGATGACGGCAGTGGAAGAGTCTGTCTGCTGAAGAAGAGTCTCTACGGACTTAAGCAGAGTCCAAAGTTGTGGTACGAAGAACTCGATGGAGTTCTGCAGAGCGGGGGCTGGTCGAAGAGTCAGGTCGACGAAGCCTTCTACTTCCACGAAGACGAGCACGGTGACAAGTGCTACTTGCTCGTCTACGTCGACGATCTGCTGGCTGCAAGTCGGAGCAAGGCGCATTTGGCAGAGTTGAAAACTCTGCTCGAGAAGGCGTTCAAGCTTCGAGAGATAAGTCCTGTCTAGAAGTACTTGGGCTTGGAGCTGATCTGGGACAGATCTGCTCGGAAGATTTGGCTGCACCAGAGAGGCTACATCGACAAGTTGCAGAGACATTTTCTACCAGAGGGGCCTCCTCGACGAAGCCCGAAAACGACGATTTCTGTCGATGCGTTCAAAGAGCTGACGTTCGACGATGCAGAGTTGCACGGACGAACAGAGGAAGATTATCGCCAAAGAGTGGGATCTCTGCAGTTCGCCGCCTGCACGACACGTCCTGTGAGAGTACGACCCCGTTCCACCACTTGTTCCTTTCCCTATTTCCTTTCTAGTACATTCCTCTTTTTATCTCGTCTCATTTGGTTTCCTATTCTCCATTTTCCATTGTCCTTTGGTTTATCCTATTATTATCATTATATCACTGACCAGGCTCGGGATGTACTGGTGCGCTATATCTAGCGTAATCCTGCCATAATCCCTTAAAGCCAATAGCCTCGCGTGGCTATACGCAGGGTGATTCTATTTTCTAGAAGGGTCTACTTCCTTAGGATAAGATAAACTTGGTTACCTCATGTACTTTGGAAGTATAAAAGCGCCTTGTACTGATCGATAGTGCAACCTTTCCTCGACACATTCGATCCTGTAACACTTGGTATCAAAGCTTTTCTCACTCAGCCGCGCTCATCTAAGCAGCAGCAGCGGGACTCCTGCCTCGAAAAACCGCGGGGGGCGACCAATTCGACGCCGATTCTGGTAAGCACCAACTCCGCGTTTTTTCGAATTACCCCCTCCGCGCGTGTTTTGAACAGGATGGCGAACTTCGATAATGAAGTTACCAAGCAGCTCTTTGCGCGCATCGCAGCCCTACAGGAGAAGATGCGAGCCGACCGCGAAGCTTGGCGAAACGAGTTCGAGCGAGTAACTCGACTCGCCGGCGCGCAACACGAAATGACAACGGCGACGACGCAGCAGTCGCAGCAGTTTCTCGAGGCTCCGAAACCGCGCCCACCTGAGCCGTTCGATCCGAACGATAGAAACTCCGACGTCCGCAGATGGATCGCCGGCATGGAGATCTACTTCGCAGCCGTCGGATGGAGCTCGCCAGTCTGGGACGGTCAACGCGTACGACTCGCGGCGACACTGATGCGAGGGCCGGCACTCGAGTGGATTGGCGGTAAGAGCACCTTCATCCACGGTGAAGCCACGTGGCAGCAGTTCCGCATCGACCTGCTGAAACGCTTCGAGCCGATAAATTCAGGTTTCCTTGCCCGGGAAAAAAATCATCGCCATCGACAGTTCGGGAGTGTAGCGCAGTACACGCAGCAGATGGAGGAATTTTATAACCGCATTCCCGACCTGACCGAAGGGGAAAAAGTACAGTCGTACCTCGCAGGGCTGAAGACCGAAGTCAAACGACAAGTGGAAGCGACAAACTACGCGAGCTACAGTGACGTCGTATCGGCCGCGGAACGCTTCGACATGGTCAACGCCGGGACACGACGGGCGCACGTCGGCAGTACACGATAGGGCGATCGCTCGGCTCACCCCACGTTCGCCGACCCGATGGAAGTTGACAGGTTCGAAGGGCGGGCACCTCCGAAAAACACCAGCTACACGTGTGATTTTTGCGGGGTGCCGGGTCATCCAATCTTCGACTACAACAAAACGAAAGCCGCACGCACTGAGTATCAGGCATGCAACAGTGGCGAAAATCTTTTGGCCAATCAGAAGCCAAAAAATGGGACTCGCTAGTGATTGCGGATTTAGCTGGCGAAAAAAAGGAAAGATCCGAAAACGGCCGCGGACTTCCGGAAAAATCAACTTCGACGCAGCTAATTCGACGCAAACAGGAGAAAATGATGGGGGAAAATCTCCACCCCATGACCATTCTTCGCCAGAGGAAATCGCCGAGGAAAAATCTAACTCCGCGAAAAAGGACTCTGCCAAGACGGGGAAACTCCTTGAAGACCCATGAAATTATAATGATTCGTTCAAGTTATCTTATAAAGATGCTTTAATGAAAACTTGTAATTCTCGAGGGGCTAGAGCCTTGGAGAAATTTTGGGAGGGACTCCAGAAGAAGCAGAAAGTTGTGGAGATCATACTGGTACCGGAGAACTTGGGGAAAAAATTAAAGGAGCGTGGAAAGAAGCCGACCTTTCCACGGAGTCAACGTCCTCTCCCGACACCAGCCCACAGCGACTACCCATTCCCCAGGGAAGACGTCGGTGGAGCTGAAGCAGCTTAAGAGGAAGCAGGGGGTCTACAAGGAGCTGTAAAAACCCCGAACTCCTTCTTCGGATGCATCCAACTTGGCAACTTCGTCAACGAAACGAACAGTCGTCACGGAAACTCCGGGCCCTGGAGAAGAGCCTTTCTCTAAGCAGCCTCGGCCAGCTGCCAGCTCAGGAATAGGAAGCAACGAATATTGGGATGTACCCTATGACCCAATCAATGAAACTATCTTCGGGTACTCCGAGCAACGCCTGCCCCACGTGCTCGAGGTCATCTGCAAAGGACGACGCCTCCAAGCACTCGTGGACAG
This sequence comes from Closterium sp. NIES-67, assembly GCA_027943415.1. Classification (NCBI taxonomy): domain Eukaryota; kingdom Viridiplantae; phylum Streptophyta; class Zygnematophyceae; order Desmidiales; family Closteriaceae; genus Closterium; species Closterium sp. NIES-67. The sequence continues at coordinate 412,922 of BQMB01000049.1, forward strand.
CGGAGCATCGCACACCGTCTACGACAAGGCAACCATCGACCGAGAAGAGTACAAGCCATCAGCGTTTTTTGCAACGATGGTGGACGGCAGCAAGTTACCAGTGTACGGCGAAGCAGAGCTACACCTACAAATCGGTCCACTGCGCTGGAAAACTGCTCTCCCCATCACCAACATAAAAGGGCTTGATCTGATCTTCGGGCGAGACTTCCTCAAGAAATTCAACCCCGAGATCAACTGGGTAAACCGCACCGCAAGCATCTTCAACAAAGGAAGGAGAGTCCAGCTACCCAACTGGGACGATACAGGAGATATCCCAATGGAGACACTCGCCCGATTCGAGAAGGACGTCAAGCGAACCAACACCGGATTCCTGGCGATAGCAAAAGAGGTGGAGAATGACGGAGAGAAAGCCTCGAAACCTCCAGAAAAAATCAAGGACTTCCTGAAGGAGTTCCAAGACATTCTTCCCGACGACCTCCCGGACGAACTACCGCCATACCGAACGCACCAACACGAGATCGTGGAGGAACCAGGTTCGAAGCCGACATTCCGAGCACCATATCGGCTAAGCCCCACAAAACTAGCCGACATGAAGAAGCAGATCGAGTATCTCCTCACCAAAGGACTCAACCGACCTTCCACTTTGCCATACGGTGCCCCAGTACTCTTCACACCGAAACCGGACGGAAGCTTGCGCATGTGCATCGACTACCGAGCTCTCAACAAGCAGACCATCAAGAACAAATACCCGATTCCACGAATCGATGACCTGCTTGACCAGCTTCGGGGAGCCACGGTATTTTCAAAACAAGATCTGCGGTCCCGATACTGGCAGATAAGAATGGCGGACGATTCCGTTCACAAAACTGCTTTCCGAACTAAGTACGGATCGTAGGAGTATTTGGTGATGCCGTTCGGAGTCACCAACGCACCTGCAACGTTCCAAGAAGAGATGAATCATATCCTACGCCCACTCTTGGACGAATGCGTGGTGGTGTACCTGGACGACATTCTCATCTACTCGCGTGACATGAAGCAGCACGTCGAACACCTACGACGCGTCTTCGAGATTCTTCGACGAGAACGCTTCTACGTCAAACTATCCAAGAGCGACTTTGCCCTCGAGAAAGTCAAATTCCTCTGACATATCATAAGCGCTCAAGGAGTTCACGTCGACCCCAAGAAAAACGAAGCCGTGCGTACGTGGAAGACACCTGAGAACGTGAAGGAGTTACAGCAGTTCCTTGGCTTTGCTAACTACTACAACAGGTTCGTGCCGCAATACGCGAAGATCGCCGCGCCACTCACGAATCTGCTGAAGAAGAACACGCCCTATAGATGGGAGCCACAACACCAGGAAGCCGTGGAGCAGCTGAAAAAAACACTCACGTCCGCACCCGTACTCATCTTGCCAGACCACGAACGCGACTACGTCATCGAAGCTGACGCCAGCGACCAGGCAGTGGGAGGAGTCTTGATGCAAGACCAGGGGAATGGACTACAACCAATAGCCTACCTCAGCAAAAAATTACATAGAGCATAACTCAACTACCCGATACACGACAAGGAGGCCCTTGCTATCATCATCACGTTCAAAACGTGGAGATGTTATCTCGAAGGACGCAAGACGACAGTCTATACCGACCATTGAAGACGCAACCAAGCCTCTCCAGGCGGCAGGTCCGGTGGATTGACTTCCTCGAGACGCACTTCCACTACGACATCGTGTACAAGCCTGGCCACAAAAACAAAGCAGATGCGCTTAGCCGGCCTGCACACTTTGCCGCAATCCAAGTTGAAGGGATGAATCCACTCCTCAAGGGACTCTTCACACACGGGTACGCCATCGACCCCGAAATTCCCTTGGCAGAAAAGCGGCATCTACTACAGTGGACAACAACATCGCGTGCCAGAAAGGATCAACGAAGATCTGGGTACCTAATTTCCCTCCATTGCGCCAGTTACTACTCGAAGAATACCACGACGTCCTGTACGCGGGACACTTCGGTAGCAACAAGATGCTCACCGGTATCGCCAAACACTCTACTGGCCCCACATGGCAGATGCCGTACAGAAATTTGTCACCTCGTGCACTACATGTCAGTGGATGAAGAGCAGCAAGCAGAAAAAGGCGGGTCTGCTACAGCCTCTTCCTGTCCCAGAACAGCCATGGCTAGTGGTAAGCCTAGACTTCATCACCGGGCTACCAACTACCATGAGCGGTCATGACGCAATCCTCGTCGTCATTGACAAGTTCTCCAAAATGGGACACTTCATCCCGACACACACCACAGTACGCATCGAGGAGACAACACAACTCTTTGTTCGCTACATCATCTCACAACATGGCATTCCGACCACACTCATCTCCGACCGAGACCCTAAGTTCACAAGAAAATTCTGGAAAGAACTGATGTCTCTACTCGGGACCAAACTCGCCATGTCATGCGCCTACCATCCGCAGACAGATGGACAGACCGAGCGCCTCAACCAAATTGTGGAGCAACTCCTCCGTGCAGCCTGCAAGGACGACATCTCTGAATGGTACTTGCATCTGCCCGTCCTGGAGTTTGCCTACAACAATGCTACTCACGCCGCTACTGGACAAACGCTGTTCTTCCTCTGTTACAGACGCCACCCACTCACACCTCAACAGCCACACATACCAGCCACAATTCAACCCGCTCATGATTTCATCACGACCATGCACAAACTTTGGGATCGGACCCACAAGCGCCTTCTCGACATTTAGCAACAACAGAAGCGCCAAGCCGATCGCCACCACACAGACCACACCATCACCGTGGGAGACTGAGTACTACTCGACACGCGCAATCTTGACATCAGCCATCTCCCATCCAAACCGCGACCTCGCTTCTGTGGGCCCTTTCTCGTTGAAGCACATGTCACTCCTGTTATCTTCCGCTTACGCGTGCCAGCTACCTGGAAGATTCACAACGCCTTCCATGTCCAACTCTTGAAGCCCTACTGAGATCCCAACACGGTCTTCTCTGGATGCCAACCGCCGCCGCCGCCGCCCGTCCTCATCCATGATGAACCCGAGTACGATGTCGAGTCCGTGCTTGCTCACCGCCGTCGACGGAATGGCACCGTGGAGCTTCTCATCTGTTGCAAGGGTTATGATCCTTGAGAAGATAGCTGGGTCTTTGAATCCGAGATGGATCACGCTTGTCGTCCTCTTCGCGACTACCTTGTCAAGCAGGGTGTTACGTCTACCACCCAGCTTTGAGGGGGGGAAGTGTGAGAGTACGACCCCGTTCCACCACTTTGTTCCTTTCCCTATTTCCTTTCTATTACATTCCCCTTTTTATCTCGTCTCATTTGGTTTCCTATTCTCCATTTTCCATTATCCTTTGGTTTATCGTGTTATTATCATTATATCACCGACCAGGCTCGGGATGCACTGGTGCGCTATATCTAGCGTAATCCTGTCGTAATCCCTTAAAGCCAATAGCCTCGCGTGGCTATACGCAGGGTGATTCTATTTTCTAGATGGGTCTATTCCCTTAGGATAAGATAAACCTGGTTACCTGATGTACTTTGGAAGTATAAAAACGCCTTGTACTGATCGATAGAGCAACCTTTCCTCGACACATTGGATCCTGTGACATGTCCGGACATCGCTTTCGCCTGCAGCACGCTCGCGTCTGGGCAGACTGTTGACCTTGTAACCCAACAGCAGAAGTACTTGAGTCAAAGTCACTACGACAGCAAGGACACATAATTGTCCCGTTATTACAGCACGAGTGGTTACCCAAGTTGCTCTTATCGATTCGTAAAGGGAATGTACCCCTCGAAGTACACAGTTAGTCAAACCTTTCATGTTCTCTTGTATTATTATATAACCTTGTATCCTTTTTGCTACTATCAATATCTTATTCTCACATACCAGTACAAGGGTTTACTCAGACTTCCGCAGTGCTATCAAGCCCTCAGTTTACAAGGACCTAGTTTCTGGAAAATATTCTAGGGCTATTATCAGCCCAACATGGTATGCTAGCCAGTCGGAAACTACGTTCGTGTTACAAACTCCCTCAGTGAGTTTCTAACATGGATCAGAACACTCCCAGTAATGTCAACCTTATCATCAAGATTCAAGACATGGCATCATCAAAGGCAGAGGATCCTCTACTGGATCCACCAGCTACGAGGCATCTGCACTATCCCTCTTTGAACCACAAATAGAGGCCGTCAGAACTCAAGGCGGAATACAAGGCACAACTACAAGGGCTTCCACACATCCAATGGCCTCCTCCTCGGGATTTGACCTAGTCTTCGTGGAGAATTTCTTCTCCTTCATATCGCAGCACGAGCAACATTTAGCACCTGCAGAATCGGCACGCAGCAACAACATTATTGACGCCAACAGTGGCGCAGCACAAATGAGCCTCAACGGATCATCGTACAGAAGAAACAATCAACGACCCACGCAACATCAGCCTTACCAATCCTCACCCAACTCGTATACCTTCCTGCCAACACCAGCACCATTGACGGCCTCGGAGCAAAGCGACAGACAAAGGGATATCATGAGGATGCAACAGCAATTCAACAACATCCTAAAGTTGCAAACGTCTTTCCCATTCAATGGCAAAGACTTCTTTATCTAGAGCTTCAAGATCGAGTTGCTGATGGACGGCGAGCAAATCCTCAGCTACTTCACCGGCTCTTGGCCATTCCCTGAAAATGGGACTATTCAAGAAAAGAATGTATCAGTCACGTATGTCGTTCACCATCCTCATGCGCAATCTAACACCGACAGGACAATAAAGCATTCGAACATACAAAAACTTCGGCGATTCGGCTGAGCTCGCCTACTGCCACCTGAAGAGTGTCCACCAAGCATTCGACAGTGTAACTCAAAGCCTAATCATGGCGCAGCTTACGACGATCCAAATGCAAGCAGTGGGGAAAACAATAACATACATAAATCGCTGCAGATGACTAAACGGCAGACTTCTACGGAGCGAAGGACACTTATCAGAAGACGCGTCCGTGACAATCATCCTCACCGGTCTCGGTTCGTAGTGGCATACGACACGCTCGCTCCTACAGACCCACGGGAGAATCTCCGAGATGCACCTCAGTGCCGAACTTTACGCCGAGCAGCGGGACATGGACCTGTTCGAGGAACGACACGTCAAAAAGCCAAGTCATCAGATCTCATTTTACACGCATGGGCGACATAACATCCGGGCACATCTCTTCCGCACATCCAAGCACTGTTGAGAATAGCCCTGATCCTGCGAAGGTTGCAGAAGTCTGTGAAGCGGCACATCTACGAAGTCTGCGGACACGAGCCCTGCAGAAAGGTCCATCAACGAAGAGCAGATTTGTCGACTAGGCGAGGCTCTGCGGGAAGTGGCAGAAAAGCGGTTCTGTCGGAGTGGCAGAACAGGAGAGTTTTTTCTGCATATGGCTTCTACAGAATTCTGTGCTTTTGTAGAAGCAGTCTTGGAGGAAACAAGAGTGTACAAGACCCTCCGCTGATTTCGCACCAGGGACCATTCGCAGAAGGGTTGTCCTCTGCAGAAGTATCGCGCAGAAGACATTTCTGCGGGTAACCCTTTCGGCAGAAACGACTCTCAAAAATGCGTTCCAACAGGACCTCGGGCAGCGTGGCGCAAGGACCTGCTCGCACAGAATTGCGTTCTGCCGAAGTTCGGCAGAAAGGCAATTCGGCTATCTCTTCTGTTGACGACCCCCTCGGCAGAAACGAAATTCGGCAGAAGCGCGGCACAGAGTCATCTCGGACTCCGCTTCTGCGAGCGACCCCTTCGACAGGAAAACGAGGACTTAGTTTTCCTGATGAAGGTGCGTTCCGAAATCGCGAGAAATTTGCGATTTCGTAAGTAAACCTCAGAACCAATCTGGACCAAAAAACGGCAAAATCTACCTGCGACATTGAGAAATTGAACACGTGATGCATATTTCGTAACTGCGGAAACGTGCGTAACATCTGACAGTTTCATATCTGAAACTGTTAAAATAACTACTAAGTGGGTAAAATTTACCAACTAAGCATGTGGTGTAATTTTCACCTGCCATTGCTGACTTGGCTAAGCGCAGCATAGAGTAGTTATGTAAACGTTCTTGTGCGAACGTTCTCTCCGTGTTCAATGAGGTTCAATGGGGTAGTACTAGTGTTTGCCTTGTGTACCATACTTTGTAATCTTGATTCTAGTGCATTTGTATACCTAAGCTTTCTCAAGCTACTCTGTGAAACACAGAGAACCACAGAGCTAGAGAGCTCTATCTGCGTCAGGCAATTCCGCAGAAGCTCGCGTTATAGCAGAAAACTCTGCAGGCACTCGTGCTCCAACTGTCCAAGGCAGCAACAGAGACCCCGGTAACAGCAGCAACAATATCAACCTCGTCCAGTTTGTCCGTCTACCAATCATGTCGCATCGACTCAGCAACGCCCACCAGCACCAACGTCTCAACCTGTGCAAGGAACAAGAAACATCGTCAGTTGCATGACGCGAACTGATTTCTGTGCTCCAGACTCTCCACCTAACTGTGATCTCAGAGAGAGACCACCAGCACCGAACCAAACCAGACTTCAACCAAACCTGACTTGCGCTGCAATAGTACGCGAGGAACCATCTGGATGAGATACTTGGATTGTCGACGGCTGCTGCAGGCAGCACATGTGTTCTTTGCCGTGCTTCGTCCAGCGAGAAAAGACCTTGACTCGAGAAGTCGTGATCACCGTTGCCAACAACCAGAACTTGCGCACACTAAAGGAGGCGTTGTTCAGTTACAACCACTCGAGACAAGCGTGATGTTACAGATGTCGCGAGTACTTGTAGTCAACAATCTCGAATACAACATACTGAGCGTTAGCCAGCTGATTTCCAAGGGTATTCACCTGGAATACAATAGCTTCGACCCCAAATTTCGGCTTTACCACGGGAAGGGCGGACTCTTCATCGGCAGGGCGGTCCAAAAGTCAGGCGTCTTCGTCTTGGTCTTGGGCGTCTTTGGCACTAGCGACAGCGACCACATCATATCCTTCACAACTTGGACACACCCACCTGACCCGGACCCAGGCTTCGACCAGGATGGCTTCTGGTACTCCGATACGATACTCGGGGTAGAGAATGCACGTCCGTTAGTGGTGATGATAGAAGCAGAAGCTACACGAGAACCGGAACAGCAAAGCGCAACCGAACGAGCAAGGGCGTCGATACGCGCAACCCTTTAACCCGTCGCTAGAAATTCGTCTACGCTGCCGGTCGGAGAAGAACCGACAGAGGAAACACCGGTCGTGGAACCGGCACCGTCGGCAACAGAGCAGCTGAAGGCTCACATCCGCGAACACCATCGGAGCGCGGCGACCTTCTCCGTCTTCTACGCTAGCTCCAAATAGCGAAATTCGCTAGAGGTTTGTCTCATATAGCGTAATTCGCACGCTGCCCCATTTTCTTAAGGGTCGCGACGTGGTGGTCCCTTTCACTAGGTTACCCCTACTTTTACGAAAGCAAGTTCAGGAATCCTGAACTTGATAACCAACCAATGTAGACTTGGGCTTTAAACATGCAATCATACCCTTTTGAGTTGTGAGGAGCCTCAGCTCTCATCCACGGCTGAGATGCTGCACAACTGCCTTGCTGGTAGCTGGCGAATTGATCTGAACTTTCCCTTTAACTTTTGAGCACCAGGCAGCTTGTCCAGGGAAGCGACAAAACCCGAGAACTTGCCGCGACTGATATTGGCGGAGCACAAGTGTATTCTCTTTTCCTCACTGATCTACATCTGGGGGATCTCCCTCGCTTGCCCTTTCGAATTTCGAAACTGGATGCAACGATCTCGATCGAATTCCCAATAGCAGCTGCGCTAATGGGGCAATCACCCTGAACAGACCAGTTCTCAAAGGTTTTTTTTTCCCCCATAGCGACTCTAGTTGTGCTTGCCGGTTTTTGAAACACTGACCCGAGCTCGTGGGTAAGTGGACCCGACCTATTTGTGTTCGGTGCATCCCGATGTTTTCAATCCCCCTTTCCCGGGGCATCCCGCACATTGATGCCCCGCAAAAATTGGCCCTAGCAGGTATTCAGGCTATTTCTGCTTCCGACCCGGATTCGTTGAAGAAATGTTTCGAACGACTCGTTTTTGAAAGGGTGGTTGAAAGGCAGGCCCGGATTGTCCGAGCTAGCAAGGATCCAGCATCAACCCTCACACCCATCAATCCCCCCCTTATGTTCGACTTGAACCTTAGGTTATGAGGAGCATTCAGTTCGCTACAGAACAAAACACAATGCCATGATCTGGTCAGAGCTTCCATCCTCAGTCAGCACGCAGTAATGGCGGCATTTGCCTGTCGTAATTTCCGCACGCGCCTCTGCTTCCCATCGGAACGGTAGAGTCTTGCAACACCAGGTAGAAATGATTTTGTGGTGCGTAGGAATCCGCCAAGTCCGTTCTTTCCCCAAAAAGCACGCGTGCGCTGCTATTTTCGGCACCTGCTGTCGCATTGCCTTGCCTGACTCGAGCTTTCAGTTCAGAGGCCCTCAAATTTCACACTGTCTATGACACGTCAGCGGTTCCAGCTATGCTGTTGTGACATGTGTGGCGAGTTGAGTCGCTGTTTTCGCCGAAGGTTGCAAGCATGCCGCAGGACGGATAAGGGAGCTCTGGGATGTAGAGAGAGGGAGAGTGGTAGAGGAATCTTAAAGCCCGTCACTCCTAGTAAAACAGAGAAACCAGTCACGTTCAGTACGACAGTTCACTTAAGCAGCACCCTCGCCTCACTCGCTGAGCTGGACTCAGAATCCGACGCCGCCAGCTCCGATCCAACGGTTCAATCTCGATCTCGATCTCTTGTTCTCGTTGCGGCGATTCCCGCTGAAAATGAACGGAATCGTCGGACGATCACGTGATTCATTCGAAACTTCTGAAAGAAGCGTGGCACGTGAAGAAGAGAAGACCAGCAAAATTGGTGTTCCTTTGTTTCACAAGCGAGGAAGCGTAAGGGCAAGGCTTTGCTGGAAGAGGGTGAGCACGTACCTCCGGTGGCAGACTACAGTGACGGAAACGATTGTCCGTATGTTTTGCATTAATCTGGGTTTCTAGGCTGTAAGACCACTATACATTAAGCCTTAATGTTTTATGGTGGTAAGATTAGGGAGGGGCACATAGTGAATGTGTTCGTAGTACAAAAATCCAGAACTGTACATTGGATCTAACTCATATCCCAGAAGGTAAAAAAGGGGTACATCCGGACAAATAGTTCCAAGGAGAGAAGCAAACTTCCTAACCACATTTCTAGTACATAGCTCACTTACCATTGGCCTTGATCACCACCCACAAACTCCTAGGCATGTTACCTATGAGGTTAGTGCAAACCTCGGCAGGGAATTTCTTGCACTCTTCCTGGACCCACCATTTTGCATAAGGGGGTGAGCACTATGTAAATCGCGAAAAAGTTGGGCGTAGGCATGAGTATTGTGGAAGATCTTTTATTGAATGGTATCTTTGAGACTAGCCATGCTGCGGTGTGGCAAAAGATGCAATTAGCCAGTCGGACCCATCTTATCACAAATCGTCTTCATCGTACTGTTGTAGGATAAAATTACGAATAGAGTAGCAAAAACTAGCGTAGAAACCGCAAAACTGAGGGTAATGTTGCATGGTTGACTGTGCATCCTGTCACCATAAAAATCACACAAGGGTCCGTAGGTGTAGTCACGATGCAGCAATCGTAGAGGCTGTGACAATTCTGGAAAAACATCACGGGCCGGCTGCAATTCGTGGAGTCGCATACTGAGTGGACAATTAATGTTCGAAAGCATGTAATCTGGTGAAATGGGACCAGCATCTACTACTTCAGCACTAATGGTCATGCGTTTGCCTGGATTCGTGAAGGCACAATCCTGCAGTACCACCAAATCAAACAGATAGGAAACCATGGGGACAAGGATTGGTGGAGGTGTGGGGATGTATGACATGTGCGCGAGTGGGGCTCATATGCAAGATTGACGGGCACATGGACCGGCCCCTGTACGAGAGAATTTTGCACGATGAGCTCGAATTAACCCTTGATTTCTATAGCATTTTCCTCACTGAGGTCATTTCGGTGCGGACAATGACTCCAAGACCTTTTCATGCCTAATGCAGGAATGACTTGGAGAACATGAGTGTGTAGCTCTGGAGTGGCCATCTTCCTCATCAAACCTCAACCTCTGGGCTTACCTGAAAAGGGGGTTGGCCAAGCATAAAAGGTATTTCTCTGGAATGCGGGAGCTTGGGAATCTGGTACAGGAAGAATGGGAGAAGATCCATGCCAAGGTTTGCTCTAGCCTTATCGACAGCACTCCTACGAAGGTGCGGGCGGTGATTAAGGCCGAAGGTCGGTGTGCTAGGTACCAGAAACATAGTTCTGAAGTTTGCTCCCTCTGGTTGGAACTATTTGTCCGGAGGTATCCTTTGTATATCTTTTGGGATATGGTTAGATCCAATGTACTATTCAGATTTTTGTGCCACGTCGGCCCTGCACCCGGTCTGGTTTAGCCCTTGGACCTTTCACAACATGGATCGGGGGGATTTTTCGGACCAACCTCGTGTTAAAGTAAGGTAGCTAGGAACAGTAGGAAGCCATAGAAGTGGCGAGAGGTTTTATGCTACGAAAGTTGACGAGAGAAAAGGGGGGTCGAGAATAGAAGAGAGAGGGATACAAGGAGGGGGGTTGTATCCTCTACAATAGGTTTTAATAACACCTACCATGCCTACCAAGGAAGAGGGGATGCAGGGGACGGAGGAAGGGGGGGGGGGGGGGGGGGGGGGCGTGGTCCAGAATCATGCCTGTGGCTGGCGAGCGGGCGGCATGTCTAACGGCGCCACAGGCGTTGCGCGGCCGGCTGCAGCCCGACGATGCCGTCACAGAGCGGCGTCGATGCCGCGGTGGGACGTCGACGCTGCGACGGCGCCATCACGCCGCCATGGCTGGACATCGACTCCACGACGGCGCGACGCCACGGCAGCGCGTCGAGACGGCCGCGGCACGACGACGCCGCCACAGCAGCACGACGCGGCCGCCATGGCAGCGCGAGAGGAAGAGAAGGAGTGTGCGGCGGAAGCGGGGGGAGCAGGCCCGGGAAGGGGAACCTGCTATGATACCATGTTAAACTAAGGTGGCTATGAACGGTAGGAAGTCATAGAAATGGCGAGAGGTTTGAGGCTTGGAAATTTGAGGAGAGAAAGAGGATATCGAGAATAGAAGAGAGAGGGATACAAGGAGGGGGGTTGTACCCTTTACAGAAGGTTTCAGTAACACCTACCAAGCCCACCAATTTTATAACAAAATATATAAACTAACACCTTGTTGGTACAAAAAGGTCCCCTTTCAATTGACATTTTGAAGTGAAATCGGGGTAGAACAATAGACAATCTTCCTCTCCTTAAGTTGCTGCCTATTTCTTAGCATTTTATGCGTTACGATAATATTATTCTATACAAAGAGCATTGTGACCATCATCCAATCCAAATACAAAGTTTCCTTCATTGGATATGTTTGCTACCACGCAGAAACGTGTCCGAGGTCAATGCCAACATCATGAAACATTTTAAAGGGGTTTCGTAATGCTAATTGTGTATAAAGGTTCCTTCGAAATTGGAGGGATTTGTAGAGCTAGCAACGAGCGCACAGCAACCCTTCTCGACAAATACCTGGGCACAACAACAAGCGTACAACGGTCGTGACTCTACAGTTTGAGGGTTTGAACTGCCAAGTTCACTGGTCGAGGAGTTGTCGCGTCTAGCCTGCGTGGTACCCTAACAACTCACTCATGTGACGCCATCCATTGCGCCTGTCTACCTCCGTTTTCCCGCGAACCCTAATTTGCGCTCTCTTGTAACGACCGTGTTCGCGGCCTCGCTATAGCAGTGAACGACCCTCATTGCGCTGTACTATTCCCAGTCATGGGTCGCTGTACGTGTTCCGCATCACGCGAGCAGGGCCTCAGATTGCAGGCTTTTTACCCTGATTCAGGGTAAAATCAGGGTTTTTTTTTTAGGTAACCCTGATGAGACAGGGTTTTTTTTTTATACGGGTCTGAAATTTCAGCGCTTTTTTAGAAGTGAACTCTGATCGATCAGCGCGACTAGTGTAGTGAGGCCTGTTTTTCCAGCGTCCTATTGGGGACCGATCCTGATACGTGTAAGAGCGTGTTCCTGCGAGCCTCTTCCCAGGCAACCTCTTCCAAGTCTCACGCGTGACCTTTAGAGCGTGTTCCCGTGTCCCCTTTTCCACATTCCCATTTCTTATTTGCGTTCCGCCACTCTCAATCGCAAAAAAACTGCTCACGCCGAAAATTTACTATACGGATTCGCGGGTGCCGGAAACGATGTTCACCTGAACAAAGGTTTTGAAATACGCCCCTGAATCTGGGCATTGCCAACCTGGCGTTGCACTTGCGGAACAGCACTGAAACATTTTACGTCAGAATTCGCGACACTGTAGCTCGCAAGTCTAGGAAGAGGCTCCCTGGGAAGAGGCTCATAGGAACATGCTCTAATTGCGGATTCCAAGCCCCAACCCCCCCACCAGTGATATCCGTGATTTCCCCTTCCACCCCCCATCAGTCACGCCAACTTGACACTGACAAGACTGTGATCAGGAACCTGTGACAAATAATGGCATGTATTCGAACAGCGTGTTTTCAGTAGTTGAGCCTGTTTATTCAGTGCAATTTTTTTACAACACCCTGATTGATCAGCGTTTTTTTTTTTTGCAAGGCCTGAAAAAACAGGGAGCTAGGGGGGGGGGGGAGCCTGAGCAATCAGCGTGCCCCAAAACGAATCTGAGGCCCTGCACGCGAGGGTTTAGTAATCACTCGACGAACGTTGTCAGTCAAGATCCCCACCTTTCATCATGCACCACGCTGGTCTTTCCCAGGTGACCATTGCTCACCTCACAATACCGCCGAATGGATGCCGCATCTATGGTCTTCTGTAGCATGTGCAAGTTAAGCTGCGCAAACGCGCAAGTGCTAGGCAGGCACCGGTCTGGAAACTCTCCCTGCGCGCCATGGCGAAACCCGTATCGGCGTGCAGAGCCTGAACCCGCCGTTCCCGGTCGCCCTGGTGTCGTGTTCGTCATCCCCTCCCGAACTCGCAAGAGCTGTGCACGTGAGGCGCAGTACGGTTCATCCCCTGCTGACGCAGATGGCCTCTCTGCTGATACACCAGCATCACCCGTGCCTAGTGACCTTCCCGAAACCGAAAACCAGGCGCTCGCTTTTGGCGGAGAGGCTAGCATAGACGAGCACATGCGCCCGTCTGCTGTTTCATCGTGTTCTTGGGACAACGCCCGCCGGGGCACACCTCCAGTGCCCCCTCCGGATTCCCCTTCTGTCCCGTCGGCGGGTTTCCCCAACATCACCATCAACCTAGCACTGCTGGGTTTGCTGAAGTTCGTAGATGGTGTCAATGGAGGAGCTGGACTAGCGAAGATGGACAGGAACCGGCTGCTTCAGCTTATCATGCACTCCGAACTAGCCCAAGCAGTGCCGATCTTTGGATTTTCACTACTCTGAAATCTGGAAGTTACTTTCCCCACTACTCTGAAAACCAGAGTGGTCCTCCACATTTACCCTGAGCCATCAGGGTAACCCTATGTTTTGGAGTTTTTTACTCTCACAAGTCAGGGTGCCTTATTTTCAACCTCTTAATAGTGTGTGTTATTAGAGACCGTGGATCTAGGGGGGCAGGTGCTCTTGCAATAAAATATAGCATTATATTCCTTCATTCACTCATCAGCATCATCAGCATCATGCCATACACACTACTAGCTGCAGGCAGCTAAAAAAATTGACATTCGTAACTGCGGCAGCTGCAAAAACTTGTCACTTGTAGTAGTAACTGATGCAATCTCACCCTGCACTGCTGCTGCAGCAAGCAGCAGGAACTCCTTACCCACAGCAGCAACAGCGGTGGTGGCGATCCTGTCACACACACATAAGCAAAGTGAGCAACAACCGTGTCACTAGTTGCGTTAGCAGTGACGGCAATCTCTGAAAATCGCAGCACTCGCAACTAACACCAGCAGTTTAATCGGAAATTCCGTCACTTAGCAGCAGCAGCTACGATCCCACTATGCACAGCAGTAGCAGCGGCGATCGTCCCATGCATGGCAGCAGCCAACAGAATTGGCGTAGTAGCGGTAGTCTCCCTCTTTTCAGTCACAAACTCCGAGCTCTTCTCCATGAATTCGAGATAATCAGGAGACCCCGGATAGACGATGTTATCAGCCACAATGATAGTTCCTGGTCCGATGAGCTTCTGGTCTCTGAGAAAAAAGAGGTTTGGTAGGTAGAGGTGCTTCACGTGATCGATGAAGACTAGATCAAATGGAACCTTGCTCGCACCTTGCCGAATTTCGTCTGTTGAAGTCTGCAGCGTGCCTGTAACGACAGTAACTTTGTCGCTGAGGCCTGCGTGAGCGACGACGCTGCGGACGACGGACGAACGGAGGTCGCTCAGCTCCACAGACACCAACCGAGCTCCCGGCTTCGAAAAGCGCGAAGCGATTCGAACCGCCGAGTACCCGCAGAACGCGTCGAGCTCGAGTGCGCTGAGGGGATTCGCGCGACGGACGGCGTCGTCTAAAATTGCACCTTTCACGTCGCCGACGTTCATGAAAAACTCCGGGCTAGACCACGCGTAGGAATCGATGGCGCTAATCACTGTTTGCGGGTCGTTCGCGGGGACTGTTTGGGTGATGTGTGTCAAACATGTGTATATCTGATGTTTGTATAGACTGTATAGGGTCGTCTCTTAGAGGGTACAACACTTAGGTATATGCACCTGTACTCTCTCTCTCTAATCAACACTTCTAAAATTCTGATATGGTATCACGCTAGGTAGGTTCCCCCCACCCACCTACCGCTTCCGCTCACCCTAGTAGCGCCCCCCCCCTTGGGCCCCGTCGCGCCCCACCCCCTTCAGGCCCCGTCGCGCCCCTCTCAGGCCCCGTCGCGCCCCTTTCTGGGCCCCGTAGCGCTCCTCCCAGGCCCCGTCGCGCTCCTCCCAGGCCCTGTCGCGCCCCTTTCTGGGCCCCGTAGCGCCCCTCCTGGGCCCTGTAGCGCTCCTCCAGGCCCCGTCGCACCCCTCCTGGGCTTCGTAGCGCCCCTCCTGGGACCCGTCGCGCCCCTCCCAGGCCCCGTCGCGCCCCTTTCTGGGCCCCGTAGCGCTCCTCCCAGGCCCCGTCGCGCCCCTCCCAGGCCCCTTCGCGCCCCTTTCTGGGCCCCGTAGCGCCCCTCCAGGCCCCGTCGCGCCCCTCCTGGGCTCTGTAGCGCCCCTCCCAGGCCCCGCCGCGCCCCTCCCAGGCCCCGTCGCGCCCCTTTCTGGGCCCCGTAGCGCCCCTCCTGGGCCCCGTAGCGCTCCTCCAGGCCCCGTCGCGCCCCTCTGGGCTCTGTAACGCCCCTCCGAGGCCCCGTCGCGCCCCTCCCAGGCCCCGTCACGCCCCTCCTGGGCCTCGTAGCGCCCCTCCTGGGCCCCCCGTCGTGCCCCTCGTGGGCCTTGTAGCGCCCCCCCCCCTCTGGGCCGCGTCGAGCCCGCCCGGCCCCGTTGCACCAGCCCGGCCCCGGCGCACCAGCCCGGCCCCGTCACGCCCGCCCGGCCCTGTTGCACCCGCCCGGCCCTGTCGCCCCTTGCCCGGCCCCGTCGCAGCCGCCCGTCCCCGTCGCGCACGCCCGGCACCTGTCGCGCCCGCCCGGCCCCAGCTGCACCCGCCCGGCCCCAGTTCCACCCGCCCGGCCCCGGCAGCACCAGCCCGGCCCCGACGCACCAGCCCGGCCCCGCCGCGCCCGCCCGGCCCTGTCGCGCCCGCCCGGCCCTGTCGCGCCCGCCCGGCCCCGTCGCACCCGCCCGGCCCCGTTGCACCAGCCCGGCCCCGTTGCACCAGCCCGGCCCCGTCGCACCCGCCCGGCCCCTGCGCTCGTCCCGGCCCCGTCCTCCTCACTGGTACGGCTCTCTCCCCACCCTGCCCTGCACTGCCCTGCCCTGCCCCGCCCCGCACCACACTGTACTGCCTTGCACCGCACTGCACCGCACTGCGCCGCACTGCACCGCACTGAACCGCACTGCACCGCCCTTCACCGCACACTACCGCACTGCACCGCACTGGACTGTTCCTGATGGCGGCGGAGCTTCGCTTCGACGCTGAAGGTCAGCCCCTAGAGTTCGAGGCGTGGCTTGCCGACCTCCGCCGCCAACTCTCTTGCCAGCGGCAGGACGGTGAACCACTTTCTGCGCACCTTGACGGTACGCTCCCCTGCCCAGACCCCCCTGCTATTCTGCCCGCTGATGCTACACCCACTGACCGCGAGTCCACTGCTGCCATTGCCCGTGCGCGCTCTGTCTGGCTTTCCCGCGATGCTGTCGCTCAGCTTGCCATTAGCAACGCCCTTCCCCCGTCCGAGCGCCCTCGCTTTAGGTCCCTCACTACTGCTCAGGCTTACTTAGATGCTGTCATCAAACGCTATTCCACCCCTCCGGCTGCCTCGGTGGGTCGCTTGATCCTCCCGATGCTCTTCCCTGATCTTGCGTCTTTCCCCACTGTCTCTGACCTCGCTGCCCACCTGCGCTCGATAGATGAGTCCTGGCGCGCTGCCTGCACTGACGCACAGCCTAGAGCCCACCAGCCACCCATTACCTCTACCCTTTACCTGCTTGCCACCCGCCTCCCTGACCGCCTTGCTGTCGCCCGCGACCGTTTCCTTAGCATTCACCCCGCAGACATCACCATCCCAGACTTTGTAGACACCCTGACTGTGATCGAGACCCGCCACCGCTCCATCGCCCAGGCGAGCGGTACAGTACCGGTCCCTATTTTTCAGGGTTGTGCCCCCGCTCAGTGTACCTTCTCCGACGGCTCTGCCGCTGTGGCTGAGACTGCTGCTGCAGCGCAGTTTCGTTCGGGGAAGGGTCGCCGCCCCAAGGTTGGGCGCGGCGGCAGCGGCGGGGGTGCGGGAGGGGGTGGTGGTGGTGTCGGGTCGTCTGGTGCTGGAGCGGACGCGGGGACCCTGCCCAGTACCACTGAGTCGCCGCCCCTGCAGTCGCAGCAGCCGCAGCCGCTGCCGACGTCGCAGCAGCCGCAGCCTTCGCAGCAGCCGTTGCAGCCGCGGCAGACGAGTGTCCTCCCGCCCGGGTGGCCCGGCGCCGGCGGCGGTCGGGCGCGTGCTGGTGTGCCGAGTGGTGGTCCTGGAGGCGTGCGTTGTCAGTACCAGATCCAGACCGGTCCTCGCCGCGGCTTCGTTTGCGGTAAGCTCGGTCACTCCACTCCCCACTGTTTCCGTCGCCTGGACGACCTGTTTTGTCAGCGCTTCGGCCCGTCGCCAGACCTCCCGGACTGGCATAGTTTGCTTAGTCGTCAGATTCAGATTTTTGACATGGACATGGATGCCATTGTTTCTGCTTTGCATGTGATGTATGCTGCCGACTCTAGTGTGTTTCCTGCTTATTACTCACTGTCGTCTAGTGTAGGTGTGCCTAGCTTAGCCTCCCCTGCTGCGTCAGGCGTAGGATCCCCTGTTTTGTGTAGTCTTGGTGCTTCCGCCGTCGTTCCGTCGCCAGACGCCTCTGCCTCGCTCTCCTTCACGTTGGACTCCGGCGCTTCTCGGTGTTTCTTCCGCGACTTCACCACCCTGACGCCGCTTCCTGTTCCTGCTGCCGTTTCTCTTGCTGACCCCTCCGGTGGTCCGGTCGTCGCCCGCAGTTCCACCACCCTTCCCTGTCCGGCGGTTGCTTCGGGTACTCTCACAGGCCTGCATATCCCCTCGTTCTCCAGGAACCTAGTTGGTGTCGGCTGCCTCCAGGACCTTGGCGTCACCACTACGTTCCTTGGTCACGAGCAGTATGCTGTCTGTACCGAGGCCGCCACAGGTGCCCCCCTGTCCACGTTCCCCCGGGATCCGGTGTCCGGCCTGTTCAGTCTGGACACCGTGACCCCCCCGGCTGGGGCGCTCCCTCAGGTGGCTGCGTCTACACAAGTTGCTGCTGCCAGCTCCTGTCGGTCCCTCACTCACCCGACCCTCCTTTGGCACCACCGCCTAGGTCACCCTGCGCTCCCGCGTCTGCGTCACATGTCTCACCACGGTCTTGTCCTTGGTCTCCCCGGTTCTCTCCCCGCGTTTCCCCCCTCCCCAGCCCCACCTTGCACGCCTTGTGTCGAGGGTCGGCTTTGCCGTGCCCCTCACTCCTCCTCGTTTCCCCCTACCGCCGCGCCGCTGCAGACTCTGCACCTGGACGTCTGGGGCCCCGCCCCCGTCCCTGGGCCTCGTCGCGAGCGCTACTTCCTTGTGCTTGTTGATGACTTTACTCGTTACACCACAGTTTTCCCCCTGGAGCGCAAGGCCGACGTGCCTGGCGCTCTCATCCCCTGGCTTGTCTCTGCGCGTGTCCACCGCGGTCTCCCTGTCTTGCGTCTTCACTCCGACCGTGGTGGCGAGTTTGCCTCAGGTGTCCTTGGTCGCTTTTGTCGTGCGGAGGGCATCACCCGGACGTTCACCCTACCGGACTCCCCACAGCAGAATGGGGTCGCTGAGCGACGCATCGGCTTGGTCATGGAAGTAGCTCGCACCTCCATGATCCATGCCGGTGCACCCCATTTTCTGTGGCCGTTTGCTGTGCGCTACGCTTCTCACCAGCTTAACCTGTGGCCGCACCCTCAGCAGCCGCAGGTTTCGCCGACCCGTCTTTGGACTGGGTCCCCGGGTGACGCGTCTGCGTTTCACGTCTGGGGCTGCCTTGCTCACGTCCGTGCCTCCGGCACGGACAAGCTCACTGCCCGCACCCTTCCCTGCGTCTTCCTCGGTTTTCCCCTTGACGCGTCCGACTGGCACTTTTACCACCCGCCGTCTCACCGCTTCTTTCACTCTCGCGACGTCACCTTTGACGAGTCCGCCTCCTACTACCGTCGCTTCCCCCACCGCGGTCCCCCGGTTACCCCCCCCTTGTTCCTGGTCCCTCCTCCGGTAGTCCCTGCCCCTCCCCCTCCTCCTCCCCGTCCTGCCCCCTCTGGTGTGTCCCACGTCACCCCCCTTCCGTCGGTGGACCCGGTTGAGGAGTCTTCTGACTCTGGTGGCCCTGCTGTGCAGTCCTCGCCGGCCGCCCCTCCCCCGGTGTCCCCTCTGCTGTCCCCTCCTCCACCGCCTCTGCCGCCGCTGCAGCCGTCGTTGTCGCTGCCGCCGCCCCCGCCGCCGTCGCAGCACCCGTTCGTTGACTCTGGGGGTGCTAGTCCCGGTAGCCCTGGGGGTGGTTCCTCTGGGGGTGCTCGTGTGGAGTGTGCCGGTGGTAGCCGAGGAGCCGCTTGCAGTCCCGGTGTCGCAGTTGTCCCGCCGCAGCAGCAGTCCCCGCCGGTGTCCGCCCTTCGCCTGCTCGGCCTTCCGTCCCCTGACCCTGTGGCTGCTTCTCTCCGGCCGTCTCCTCCTCTTCCTGTCTACGGCCCTGTGTTCCCTCCGCCGGACTCGTCCCCGGCGCGCCTTCCTCCTCGTTCTCCTCCTGTGTCCCCTCCCCTGTCTCCTGACCCGACTCCCCCGTCGCACGTCTGGTCTCACCGTCCCTCTCGTGCCCGTCCCGCCTCGCCTGTCTTGCGCTCCCACCCTATGTTACTTCGTTCCCACGCGTCTCGTCCTCCACTTCTGCCGTCTCCTCCTCCGTCCTCCCTTGTTGTTGCCCTCCCCCCATTGTCTAACTACCTTCGTGCCACTCGTCCTCTTGTTCCTCGGGTCCTTGCTTCTCTCGTTACCGACCCGTCTGTTCCGGTCTCGTGCCTTGACGCTCTTGTAGCTGCTGTAGCTGACTTCGCCTCTACCCGCCGCCTTGACTACGCTACTGCTCTGGTCTCTGACCCTGCCTGTCCTCCGTCTGTCGGGGGTGCTCCTGCCCTTGGCAGTGACGTCCTGGAGGACCGTCAGTTCGAGCTTGGTTTCCTCTCCGAGGCTGCTCCCCATCTCTGCTCCATGCTGCTAGTCCCTGAGGGTGACCCAGACGCTTTCGACATCCCGACTCCTCGCACTTACGCTGAGGCCACTTCGGGACCTTGGGCCTCTCAGTGGATAGCTGCCATGGAGCAGGAGATGGCATCTTGGAGATCCACCTGCACCTTCGTCGACGCAGTTCCCCCGCCTGGGGTGAACGTAGTCGATGGCCGCTGGCTCTTCAAGGTGAAGCGCCCTCCTGGAGAGCCGCCTGTGTTCAAGGCTCGCTACGTGGCTAGAGGCTTCAGTCAGCGTGAGGGGGTGGACTTCTTTCAGACCTTCGCTCCGACCCCGAAGATGACTACTCTTCGGGTTCTGTTGCACCTAGCTGCACAGCGTGACTACGAGCTTCACTCCTTCGACTTCTCCACTGCCTTCCTTCAGGGCAGCCTACACGAGCAGGTCTACCTGCGTCGCCCTCAGGGTTTTACTGGCACCTTCCCTCCTGGGACCCAGTGGCTCCTGCGGCGCCCCGTCTACGGCCTGCGCCAGGCTCCCCGTGAGTGGCACGACACTCTCCGTGCTACACTTGCTGACCTGCAGTTGTTTCCGTCTTCCGCCAACCCCTCACTCTTCGTTCGTGCTGGCCAGACTCCGTTCTACATCCTTGTTTACGTCAACGACCTGGTCTTTGCCACAGCAGACAGGGACGCACTGGCCTCCGTGAAGGCAGAACTGCTGAAGAGACACACCTGCACTGACCTTGGAGAACTGCGCCGTTACCTTGGTTTGCAGATCTCCAGGGACAGAGCAGCGCGCACCATCACTCTGACTCAGTCACACTTGGTGCGCCAGGTCCTTCAGAGGTTCAGCCTTCAGTTCTCCTCTGCACAGCCCACCCCTCTGCCTGTAGACCACAGACTCTCTGCTCCAGTGTCTGAGGAGTCGGTAGAGCCCAGTGGCCCCTACGCAGAGCTGGTAGGTTGCCTCATGTACCTGATGACTTGCACTCGTCCAGATCTCGCATACCCTCTCAGCATCCTGGCTCGCTTTGTGGCCACAGGCAGACACCGACCGCAGCACTGGTCTGCCGCTAAGAGGGTTTTGCGTTATCTTGCTAGTACATCAGGCATGGGGTTAGTGCTAGGAGGACGCAGGCCAGTGGTCCTTACTGGACACACAGACGCTTCGTGGGCAGACGACGCTGAGACACTCAGGTCTACACGGGGCTACTGCTTCAGCCTTGGCTCAGGTGCCGTCTCGTGGAGAGCTACCCGCTCCTCGTCTGTTGCCCAGTCCAGCTGTGAGGCTGAGATCTACGCTGGTGCCATGGCGGCACAGGAGCTCCGCTGGCTGACCTTCTTGCTCACTGACTTAGGTGAGCGGCCTAGCTCTGCCCCGGTCCTGTTCGCTGACAACAGGGCCATGATCCTCCTGTGTCAGGAGCCTAGACTCGAGGGCAGAGCGAAGCATATTCAGCTGCGGTACTTCCTCCTGCGCGAGCTACAGCAGCGACGCCAGGCACGCGTAGTACACTTGGCCTCAGGTGCCAACACAGTGGATATCTTTACGAAGGCGCTTGCGCCTAAAGATCATCAGCGGCACTGTGTACAGCTTGGTCTAGTTCTTGTAGCTTCTCACTTGCTAGGACCTTGACCTTGTACTGTTCTTTTATATGTGTACTCAGACTGGACTTGTGTCCTCTTCCAGTGGCTGGACTAGTAGTGCCGCCCTGGCCTTGTTCTTGCCTTGTCTGTACTCCTTCTGACTGGTCTTTTAGACCCTTGTCTCAGAGGTTGGACTAGTAGTGCCACCCTGAGCTGCTTGTCCAGGATATTCCCTTTATGCAGTCTAGGGGGTGTGTCAAACATGTGTATATCTGATGTTGGTATAGACTGTATAGGGTCGTCTCTTAGAGGGTACAACACTTAGGTATATGCACCTGTACACTCTCTCTCTAATCAACACTTCTAAAATTCTGATAATGTGCTCCAGAAGCCGAGCCTCCTGCCCGTCTGACTCCTGCCCCACCATCCTTTCCTCCTCGCGATTCACATAGGCTCCCTCAGGCATGGTAGACAACCAGTGGCGGAAATAGCGGCTACTCGTAGCATGTGATGTGGTGTGGTATGTTCGTGGTACACAAAATCAACTCTGAAAATCAGAGATTCAGAGTAATTTACTCGTGAAAAATAGGCACGCTGCCCAAGCCCTGGTAGATGCGAACATCTCCAATTCTCGCGATCTAAGGTCTACAGCTGGAGTATTTCGCTAGCAGTGGGCGCGGCTTCATCACTTCGACATTCTATGTCGAAGAGTTCCCACCACAGGTCATGCTGCACAGAGAACCTCTCCGGGTGAGTCATCGCTATCCCAAGCTCTGTGACCTGTTGTTTATCCAGGTACGTCCAGCATAATCGGTTGCCATACTGTGTTGGGCACCCGACCCGAACCCGACTTTTTGACGGGTCAGGTCCGTTTCCCCGTCGGGCGAACCCGACCCGTCGGGTTTGTTTTTACCCGACGGGTTGGGTCAACCCGAACCCGACATGCACAGGTTTGGGTCAACCCGACATGTCGGGTCCCCCTCCCCCCTCATGCCCCCATGCCCTCATGCCCATTGCATGCTATCCTCTGCCTCCACCCACTCGCCCACATCGTCGAGAACTTCATGCTCCAAGGTGGCGGCGCCCTGGCTGGTCTTCCTCTTCTTGCCCTTCTGCGGCTCCATCTGGGCAATCTCGAACAGGCTCATGACTGCTGCCTTCTCCACATCATCAGGGTCAGCACCTTCGGGGACCAGGTCCGGGAACCCGCTGCCCGAGATGATGACCGTCCCCGTGGGCCCGAATAACCCAGCCCTGGTGCTTCTCGTCCCAGGCGGGGAGCTGGTCGTCAGAAGACTCCTTGAGAGTCTTGCGAATAGCCGCCTTCACCTTGCGGTGGTAGGTGGCGATGTCATCAGCGTTGACACAGGCATCTGTGGGGATATGCTTCCCCCGGGCCTTGTGGTGCACGACAGCATACTCGACCTGACAGCGGGATGGAAGGGAGCGGAGGAGCGAGGGGACGGGATAGGGTGAAAGAAAAGGGGAGGGGGGTGGGAAGCCAGTAAAAATGGAGCAAGGTCAGGCCACTTATTCAAGCCAAGAACGGCAATGTGCCTTGAATAAGCATCACAGAAGGACTGCCAGGCAAAGAGAAACTACTAATAGAGGCAGTACTGCAGAGCAATTCGAACAGGCACGTACCAGGTAGAGAATGTAGGCGATGTGGTACGCCTTCACCACCGTGGCCAACCCACCCGCACCCTTCTGGAAGGCGTTGCGGACGATGAGGTCGAACAAGGCGGTGGCGAAAGGGCGGAGGATCTCCTCCGCAATGTGCCAGCGGAGGAGACCTCCCTTCTCTGCTCAGGAAAGCACACAGAGAGAGGAGGTACGCATGCCTGACAGGCCAGTGAGACATCATGCAAACACACACAAATGGCTGCCATGGCATTGAAACAGGTGCAATGATATAGCATCATACGTCGCACAAGAACTATTGCTTCGGGGAGGGGGAGTGGCAAAGGGGGGGGGAAATGAGGAACAGGGCACTAAGGCATGCTCTGGCAGGGGAGGGGGAGCGGCAGAGGGGAGGGGGAGATGAGGAACAGGGCACCAAGGCACGCTCTGGCAGGGCAGGGGGAGCGGCAGAGGGGAGGGTGAGATGAGGAACAGGGCACCAAGGCACGCTCTGGCAGGGCAGGGGTAGCAGCAGAGGGGAGGGGGAGATGAGGAACAGGGCACCAAGGCACGCTCTGGCAGGGCAGGGGGAGCGGCAGAGGGGAGGGGGAGATGAGGAACAGGGCACCAAGGCACGCTCTAGCAGGGGAGGAGGAGCGGCAGAGGGGAGGGGGAGATGAGGAACAGGGCACCAAGGCACGCTCTGGCAGGGCAGGGGGAGCGGCAGAGGGGAGGGGGAGATGAGGAACAGGGCACCAAGGCACGCTCTAGCAGGGGAGGAGGAGCGGCAGAGGGGAGGGGGAGATGAGGAACAGGGCACCAAGGCACGCTCTGGCAGGGCAGGGGGAGCGGCAGAGGGGAGGGGAAGATGAGGAACAGGGCACCAAGGCACGCTCTGGCAGGGGAGGGGGCAAGCAATTCAGACAATGGAATGCGCCAGGCAGTGGACTTACCAAGTGGTTTGACACCATCCATGTGGTATACCTGGGTGGGGGTGTGCTCCTCGTCGCACACCAACTCGCTGTAGTCGAATTTGAGGCGCGGGTTCGCCTCACACGCCAGCCCAAATGCATCAGCGAAAACCCGGCGCCCGAACATGGAGAGCCGCGCCCGCCAATCGTTGGGCTTCCGCTTCGCAGAACCCGCACGCGCTGGGCAGTACATCATCACTGCCCCCAGCGCTGGACCCTTCGCCTCACCCCACACTCCAATCAGGCACTGCATCATCAAGCTCTCCGACGGGTAGACGCTTGACTGGTCGTCAGGCTGGCGGAACATGGCGACAACCACAGCGAGCTCCATTTTTTTCTGGTGGCAGATACATATACAGTACAAAGGCGGATGAAGGAGGTGAAGAAAGAAGAAAAAGGAAACTGGTGAATCTCAGGGCAACCGAAGAGAGGGGGTGCTGGGGGTGAGGGGATTGGTGGGCGAACAAAGTTGAATAACCGCAACCATGCCTCATGATCCCCATCCCCATAGTCCCCTCCCCCAAACATTCTCACACTCAATTCCCACTCATTTCCCACACTCCCCTCCCCCAAACAATAGCACTTACGTTCCATGCCTTCCCATAGGCTGGCAGCTGCCGCATGAGAATCTGATCCCTGAGAGGAATACCGCTCAAGGAGGTGTGGAGAACCATATCGCAGACCTGGCCGTTCAGTGACGGTCGGGTAGCTGCGCTTGCGCGACGCACCGAGGGCGTTTTCACGTGCAGCACGCAGATCGGTGGCCAGGGATTGCAGGAGTCCTCTTTCGCCCGACTGAACAGCCGTGCGCTGGGATGTAGGCACAGAACGCGGTGCGCCACTGGCGATCGGAGAACCCACAGCATGTCCACTTGCAGCCTCATCCTGCGTGGAGCCTCTCGCGGCGTTGACCTGGCGCAGAAGGGACGTGATCAGCTCCGTCTGCTCACGCGCAGTTCGCTCCAGATCGGCGAGGCGACCATCGGCTGTCTGCGCCACACCGTCGCCCGTTGCTGCCGCACGGACTCCCTCCAGCGGACTCTGAGCAGGGCTTGGTGTCGATGGCGCTGCCTCAGAGCGCGCGGCGATGCTGTTCATCGTGTCCCGGCGAGCCTCGCCTGCATGCATAACCGCAGAAAAGGGATTAAGTAGTTGGCAGAAACAATGCACTGTTGAAAGCGATATATGCATATGAATGCGGAAACCAACAGATCTATTGTTAAACAGAATGTGACCAAACGCAGCTCGTACAATTGTGAACTTACCCGACGGTTTAATGGGGCGAGCACCTTCCTCCTGCCTCGGAGCCCACTGTTCCTCCTCCTCCTCATCACTAAAGTCGTCCGCATTCAATTGGACGCCCATGGGTGCAGCATCGCCGACCTCGCCACTAGGTTCAGCAACAGCAGTCGGAGCAAGGCCGACCACATCCGTTCCGGTCTTAAGAGCAGGCTGATCGTCGCCAACCGCGACGGTTTCCGGGGAGTCCACACCTCGCGTATTGCTGCCACCGACCGCCTGCAATGCACGGCCGCCAGCGATGCCACCACGCCGCACATTGCCGCCACGCAGACGACTGCCAAGGCCTCCCGCGCCACTCATCTTCGCCGTGAGCTTGATCGGGCGCTTGCCCATCTGCTCGCCACACGTAGCAGCAACCGATGCCATGAGAAAAAAGGGTGTTGGTGGTGAAAGGCTGCTGAGCGAAAAGGATGGATTTGGAACGTGAATGAATATGAAAACACAGAACCTCTAAGGACCCTTTAAAGAGGACATCGACTAATTGTGGGGACCAACGTCCAAGCAGGTGCAGCAGAACAGCGAGGAACGGCAGGTGAAAACGCCAGAGCGGAGCGCAAGGGCAGGTGAAATCGCCCATATCGACGATTTTTGCCTGCCTAGTATCAGAGGAGTCGTTCCTACCTGGCCTGGACTTTGGCGCGAAAGGACATGGGCAGTCGCCCGCGATGGCGTTTTTCCCCTGCCTAGTATCAGGGGAGTCGTTTCTACCTGGCCTGGACTTGGGTACGAAAGGGCAGGTGCAATCGCCCGCTATGGCCTTTACTCCCTGCCAAGTATCAGGGGAGTCGCTCCTACCTGGCCAAGAGTATGCCATGAAGACACAGGTGAAATCGCCATTTGCTATGGGATGTACTCTGTGTGTAGCGTTGGGGGGCTGGGGGTAGTGAGGGGGAGCCGTATCCATCATGCATGCGTGCTGGGATAGTACCCTAAACAGCAGAGAAGCCTACTGTGGGCGCCAAATAGCGAGCCCAGGTTTGGCGCGATAGATATTTGTGAGCAGGAGAACTCGAGGAAAATGGCTCACAACTGCTCTGAGGAAAATGGCTCACAACCCTCCCTAGCCAGAGGCGAGGGTCTTGAGGGTTTGAATTTGGAAGTTTGAACATCCGAATGAAAGTGACGAAGTGTCAGCCACAGGATCGAAATGCCCAATCAATCCTAGCCGTTCGAGAAGTCATTGACGACATTCACAACCAGATGCCGACGGTTCTGTTGACGAAATCTCAGATTCAATCTAGGTCTGATTTTGAATCGCAGCCGTTTATCCAGTGGGCTGCATTGCAACACTGGTAACGTTAGGCGGATCTCTGCCGTCCAACTAATATGAGTTGTAACATCTCAGCCGCTGTTTCCAAAGACCGCAAATTTCAAGCAACTTGAAAAATCTGAAAATTCTATTGGTGGAACGTTCTCCAACATTGACGTGGATGCTGCTTTCGTCGGCAAACCCCGACAATGCGTGCTCGGCGATGCATTGATTATGACAAAATGAACCAAGTAATACAGTAGCAACAGTAAGAACAGCGACAAACGAAGGCACAGGCTAGTGGATCAAAATCTGCAGAGTTCGCAGGCTCATGCATAATGTTCAATATGCACACCTCAAAAACCTCATTCATACCTGGATAAAAATGAATCTAAGGCAACATAACCAGCTTTCCTCAAATAATGGTTGGGGAAATTGTAATGAGTGCAACAAATGCCTCAAATATCGAAAATCATGGAAATCCGTGTTATTATACATATCATATCAAAAACCCTTGATACAGGTCCCATACAGGTGTGTTTCAAAATAAACTGATAATTTAGAGTTCATTTATTAAGGAGCGCCTTCTTTTAACGTTTTAGTTGTTGCATTAAGGGTTTGAGATCACTAGGCATGTCTGGTGCGCATGGTGTTCTACTTTTTTCCCAGCATAAAAATGACACCCAACAAGTCACCTACTCATAGACTAGGCTATGTAGCATGCCACAAGTCATTTTCTGAGGACAAATTGTCGTGTATATTTTCAGCAAGCTTCTATTGTCCAAAACAGTGCATGCACATAAAGGGGAAGCCACAGCGGCTGTAAATTCACAGGAAAGGCAACAAGCAGAGGCAAACGAGGGGGGAAAGAACGGATCACTGTGAGAATGCGATGCCTTGTTCCATGCATTGCCTCTTTCAAACTGTTTTTTTATTCATTGAAGGTTTGCTGTGGTGCAGTGACTGTGCCTGCCAAGTAAGGGCATGCATCTCTGAAGGAACTGGCAGATACGCACTCTGACGTGCAGCCTTATAACGTGAGAATGAGAGTGGAACTTGGTGTAAATGACATTGTTTCTCCCCTCCCAGGGCTTTTCCAGTCCGGTTTTTTTTGTCTGAAAGGTGTCATATGTTGCAATGGGGGTGTATGCCAAGTGGGGGCATGCATCCCTGAAGGAACTGGCAGATACGCACTCTGGCGTGCAGCATTAAAACAGGAGAGCGAGTACGAAACTTATTGAAAATGGCACTGTTTCTCACCTCTCGGGGCTTTTCCAGTCCTTTTTTTTGTCTGGAAGGTGTCACATGTTGCACTGGGGGTGCAGGCCAAGTGGGGGCATGCATCTCTGAAGGAACTGGCAGATACGCACTCTGGCGTGCAGCATTAAAACAGGAGATCGAGAATGAAACTTATTGAAAATGGAACTGTTTCTCACCTCCCGGGGCTTTTCCTGTCCGTTTTTTTTTGTCTGGAAGGTGTCACATGTTGCAATGGGGGTGCAGGCCAAGTGGGGGCATGCATCTCTGAAGGAACTGGCAGATACGCACTCTGGCGTGCAGCATTAAAACAGGAGAACGAGTACGAAACTTATTGAAAATGGCACTGTTTCTCACCTCCCAGTGCTTTTCCTGCCCTTTTTTTTTTGTCTCGAAGGTGTCACATGTTGCAATGGGGGTGCAGGCCAAGTGGGGGCATGCATCTCTGAAGGAACTGGCAGATACGCACTCTGGCGTTCATGATTAAAACAGGAGAATGAGGGTGGAACTTGGTGTAAATGGCACTGTTTCTCCCCTCCCAGGTTTTTTCCGATCCAGTTTTTTTTTTTTTTTTTTTAAGGTGTCATGTGTTGCAATGGGGCTTTTTTAAAAGTGGGGGCAGGCATCTCCAAAGAAAGTGGGAGATATAAAATCTGGCGCATAGCCTTAAAACTGGAGAAACTCAGTGTACATGATATTGTTGTCATATAGTCACTATTCCTAACCACTTTAGACAATGCAAAGAATGGCAAGCTGGATGAGTGAGTGCAGGCCTATCTCTCCGCCATGCCAGATTGCTCTCGCAGAAACCTCACCTTTCCCATGTTCCGTCTTGATTCTGTTGACGGAATCCTTCCTCCCCTTCCAACACTAATGCTGCAAAACACGACGTCCATCTGAATGCCGTCAAGTCATTCTTGCATTGGTACAAGGCCACATTCCGCCCCCGCTACCACACCGACAAAAGCCTGGCAAACGATGACCGATTGGCACACATGTGAGACTGCATGGCCTGTCCCGACCATATCAATTTAGTTCCTCCCCATATCCCATTTTTTCCGCCCATATCCTCTCATTTCCTGCCCCTATCCTTTCTCTTCTGGCCTTATCCTCTCATTTCCTTCCCATGTCCTCTCTATTCCGCCCATATCTGGTCAGTTCGTGCCCATATGCTCTCAGTTCGTGCCCATATCCTCTCAGTTCCTGCCCTTATCCTCTGTTTCCTGCCCATATCCTCTCAGTTCCTGCCCATATCCTCACTTCTCCGCCCATATCCACTTAGTTCCTGCCCCTATCCTATCTTTTCCGCCCATATCCACTTAGTTCCTGCCCCTATCCTATCGTTTCCACCCATATCCACTTAGTTCCTGCCCCTATCCTATCTTTTCCACCCATATCCACTTAGTTCCTGCCCCTATCCTCTCTTTTCCACCCATATCCACTTAGTTCCTGCCCCTATCCTATCTTTTCCGCCCATATCCGCTTAGTTCCTGCCCCTACCCTATCTTTTCCACCCATATCCACTTAGTTCCTGCCCCTATCCTATATTGTCCACCCATATCCACTTAGTTCCTGCCCCTATCCTATCTTTTCCACCCATATCCACTTAGTTCCTGCCCCTATCCTATCTTTTTCGCCCATATCCTCTCATCTCCTGCCCCTATCCTATCTTTTCCACCCATATCCACTTAGTTCCTGCCCCTATCCTATCTTTTCCACCCATATCCACTTAGTTCCTGCCCCTATCCTATCTTTTCCGCCCATATCCACTTAGTTCCTGCACCTATCCTATCTTTTCCGCACATATCCTCCCAGTTGCTGCCCTTATCCTCTGTTTCCTGCCCATATCCTCTCAGTTCCTGCCCATATCCTCACTTTTCCGCCCATATCCACTTATTTCCTGCCCCTATCCTCTCTTTTCCGCCCATATCCACTTAGTTCCTGCCCCTATCCTCTCTTATCCGCACATATCCTCTCAGTTCCTGCCCTTATCCTCTGTTTCCTGCCCATATCCTCTCAGTTCCTGCCCATATCCTCACTTTTCCACCCATATCCACTTAGTTCCTGCCCCTATCCTATCTTTTCCGCCCATATCCACTTAGTTCCTGCCCGTATCCTATCTTTTTCGCCAATATCCTCTCAGTTCCTGCCCCTATCCTATCTTTTCCACCCATATCAACTTAGTTCCTGCCCCTATCCTATCTTTTCCACCCATATCCACTTAGTTCCTGCCCATATCCTCTCTTTTCCGCCCATATCCACTTAGTTCCTGCCCCTATCCTGTCTTTTCCACCCATATCCACTTAGTTCCTGCCCCTATCCTATATGTTTCGCCCATATCCTCTCAGTTCCTGCCCCTATGCTATCTTTTCCACCCATATCAACTTAGTTCCTGCCCCTATCCTCTCTTTTCCACCCATATCCACTTAGTTCCTGCCCCTATCCTCTCTTTTCCGCCCATATCCACTTAGTTCCTGCCCCTATCCTATCTTTTCCACCCATATCCACTTAGTTCCTGCCCCTATCCTAACTTTTCCGCCCATATCCACTTATTTCCTGCCCCTATCCTATCTTTCCGCCCATATCCACTTAGTTCCTGCCCCTATCCTATCTTTTCCGCCCATATCCACTTAGTTCCTGCCCCTATCCTCTCTTTTCCGCCCATATCCACTTAGTTCCTGCCCCTATCCTATCTTTTCCGCCCATATCCACTTAGTTCCTGCCCCTATCCTATCTTTTCCGCCCATATCCACTTAGTTCCTGCCCCTATCCTCTCTTTTCCGCCCATATCCTCTCAGTTCCTGCCCTATTCCTCTGTTTCCTGCCCATATCCTTTCAGTTCCTGCCCATATCCTCTCTTTTCCGCCCATATCCTCTTAGTTCCTGCCCCTATCCTATCTTTTCCGCCCATATCCACTTAGTTCCTGCCCCTATCCTATATTTTCCGCCCAAATCCACTTAGTTCCTGTCCCTATCCTATAATTTTCCGCCCATATCCTCTCAGTTCCTGCCCTTATCCTCTGTTTCCTGACCATATACTCTCAGTTCCTGCCCATATCCTGTCATTTTGGCCCACATCAACCTAGTTCCTGCTCATATCCTATTTTTTCCGCCCCTATCCTCTCTTTTCCACTCATATCCACTCAGTTCCTGCCCTTATCCTAATTTTTCAGTCCATACCCTCTATTTTTCGCCCATATCCACTTAGTTCCTGCCGATATCCTCTGTTTCCGCCCATAACCTCAGTTTTCGCCTATTTCCTCTTTGTCCTGGCCAAGTCCTCTCAGTTGCCGCCCATATCCTCTATGCAAGACACTTCGCCTTAATCGTTTGGGTGTGTTCTTTCTGGCTGAGTTGGTGACAGCTTCTCAAACCCATTACCCAACCCCCCCAATCACAATCTTCCCACCCCCCCCTTCTCTCCCCCCGCAGGATGTTCGTCAAGTTGAAGGCAGCTTTCCCGAGCCAGGCCTATGTCCAGTACTATGAGCAGGTTAGGGGTGACGGCGTGACAGGTTGTAAGGCGCTCAAGTGGGCAACATTCCCCGGGACTCGGAGGTTGCACCGGGACATTGTTGATGTGGACACCATCTATTGTGCCGTCCATGTTGTAGAGTCCTTTGAGAGGCGTGGCATGTTTCTGCTGAATGATTATCTCTTTGATTGATTCTTACTAAATGTGCAACCTTGTTCTCCTTGAGCAAAGTATAATTCGATGAAGTGATTAGAATAAAGCCTGTCAAGTTTGCAGAAATTGTGCTCTAAGAAGCATAGCCCTTGAACTATATAAAAGAACCACAAATATTAATTTTCAAGTATAGACAAACATATTTGAATTACAGTGTATACAATTCGATAAGTTGAAATCTATGATTTGCGCAGGCGATCTCGCCTACTGTTCGCGTGACGAAGAAATCGCTACCGAAACTGGGTCCCTGATTTTTGCGATGACACTGCGGGGCAGCCAAGCCACCTGCGGCATCCTAACCCAGCCAGAGCAGCCCTGAATGCCACTGAGTGGGATGGAATGGGCACTGGGGGGCGGGCATGGAGTGGGCTTTTAGAGGGGGGGGGGAGAGTGGATCAGCATATATCATCTCCCCTTCCAGCGCTTGTTTGGCATTAGTAGCTCGCCGCTCGTTCCTAGTCCCAGCCCACCTGCATTCCCCCCAGAGCGAGCCTCCCACTCGTACTACTACCAGTAGCAGTGCTGATATTACCAGAACTAAGCGCTTTTTCATAGTAATGAAGCACTTTCAGGTGTGAGGCAACAACGCCCGGCAACAACGGCCGGCACCAAAAGGCCCGAGTGAGCCGTTCTCGGGGCCCATTGCCGGAACAAGCTCAGGCCACCTGGACCTTCAAGGTTTCAACGAGCTCTCTCCCTGATTTTGGAGGGGTTGTCTGAGTCAGGAGGAGTTCTGTCTGAGTCAGGAGGAGTTCCGTATGAGTCACGAGGAGTTCTGTCTGAGTCACGAGGAGTTCTGTCTGAAGAAGGAGGTTGGGCGTGCAGCCACCAAAGCCAGCACCGCAGAGTTCGGCTCAGGAGCCCTTAGTCTCTGACAGGGGCCTTGTCACCCACCCCTATCTCCCAGAGGGGGAGACGCCTGCGAGGACTTCTACAGGAGCTTGCGGAGATTGAATCAAAACCGGAGGAAAGATTCAGATCTGGGTCGTATCAGAGCTGAGCTCGTGGGTCCCATCACAGAGCTCGGTTCCCCTAATCAGAGATCCCTTGATACCTGTGTTGCCACACAATCATCGGCCCATCGTTGAGGGTTCCCGGACCGGACGCCAGAGCTCTATCCTACAGTCACATGGAGGCGGCACCGCTGGCCGCACTGCCGGTGCCTCGCAGCCAGTGGGCCAAGCAGCTGGTGGCAGCATACGGGGTTCCGCCGGGAGATAGCAGACACGACTCCAGTGACTCATACTGGGAGGGCACACGGGTGCAGAAGCGCAACCGCTGCAAGGACGATTGTGAATATGACTCTCTTGATGCTGCTGCTGGAGCTGCTGCTACTGCTGATGTTACTCATGCTGCTGCCAACTATGGCTGTCAGGCGCGTGGCTTCAAGAGCCCTAGGCCCCATGCAGCAATGTCGGCACCTTCCACGCACGAGATGTGTTCACAGCGCATAGCAGGCAGGCCCGCAGGAGCAACCCCAGGGCACCTCAGTTGCGGTGCGCTGGAACCCAAGAAAGGGATGGTGGAGAATCAACTGGGGGAGGTTTGGAACAGGTCGCAGAGTCAAGCAGCTGTTGGTGCTCCAGACCTAACGGCTCATGCTGCTGCCGCGGATCCAGCTATTACTGATGCTGCTCCAGGCTTAATGGCTCTTGCTGCTGCCGCCTCTGCTCCTGCTGCCACTCTTGACGCCACTGCTCCTGCTTCTGCTACTGCTGCTGCTGCTGCTGCTGCTGCTGCTGCTGGTGCTGCTGCTGCTGCTGGCGGTGGATCCTTGAGCGCGAGGCCAAGCTGGGCAGCTTACTTCCGAGCCAAGGAGCTGCAAGGGCTGCAGATATTCCCAGAAAATCCTCGTGAGCGCCCCACAGAGTCCAGCAGCAGCAGCAGCAGCAGCAGGAGCAGCAGCGGCGCAAACTTCAACTTCACTCCAGACACAGTCATGGCCAAGCCAGCAGAAGCTGATGCATCCTCACGTCCTGGTGATGACAGCACCGCGTGTCCTCATGAAGGCACTGCGTTTGCCACTCGATCCATCCCTGACTTGAACCTGCTTCCCTGTAGGGCTGGTGAGCTGGTGCTGGGTCAGCAGGTTGAAGCCGCCCTTGGCGTTCGTTCCGTTGGACTGGAGCCATCAGGTTGCAACCACGCCGCTCCAAGTGTGCACAGGGATGATATCCCAAGCCCTTGCTCGAAAACACTGCAGTGCACGGGTCCACATCCTCATCAGAAGCAGCAGGTGCATCAGCAGCAGCAGAGGCATCAACACGAGCACGAGCACCGTCAGCACCAGCACCAGCACCAGCACCAGCACCAGCACCAGCACCAGCACCAGCACCAGCACCAGCACCAGCACCAGCACCAGCACCAGCACCAGCACCAGCACCAGCACCAGCACCAGCACCAAGTGCAGCAGCAAGTTCAAGAGCAAGACCACAAGTTTGGACCATCGGCAGGCCTGCACGATTCAAACTGTCTAGAAGCTGATAGGAGGACGCAGCTGATAAGGGAGATCAAGGTCCAGATGTACATCTTCAGGAACTGCTGCCACTGAACTCGTGCTGCCACTGACCACGGGCTGCACTGTGAATGGGTAAAAACAAGCCCTGTGAAGGTATGGGGAACAACTAAGATCCCCTGCGTTGAAGCGCCTGACTACATATGAGGCGGAAATTAGAGCCCAGGTCCCAAGTTGCAAGGTGCGAGCGTTTTCGTTCACAAAAAGGGATCGCGTCAGACCTGGCGTGCGAAAGCTGCACCGCTTTGTACAACACTGCACCGCATTGTACCGCACTGCACCGCACTGCACCGCACTACACCGCACGGCACCGCACTGTACCGCACTGCACCGCACTGTACCGCACTACACTGCACCGTCTTGCCACTGCCCGTGACCGCTTTCTTAGCGTCCACCCTACAGACCTTACCCTCACTGACTTTGTTGACACCCTGTCCGCTATAGAGGCCCGCCACCGCTCTATCGCTCAGACCAGCGGTACTGTGCCGGTCCCTATCTTTCAGGGTTGTGCCCCCGCTCAGTGCACCTTCTCCGACGGTTCTGCTGCTGTGGCTGAGACTACCGCTGCCGCATAGGTTCGTCCGGGGAAGGGTCGCCGCCCCAAGGCTAGACGTGGCGACGGGGGTGGGGGTGCGGGTGTAGGTGGTGCTGGAATTGGGTCACCTAGTGGTGGTGCTGACGCGGGGACCCTGGCAGGTGCAGCCGAGCAGCCGTCTCAGCAGTCGCCGGACCCGCGCCAGCCGCAGCAGCCGCAGCCGCCGAAGCTGCAGCCGTCTCCGCAGCCGCAGCAGTCGCTGCAGCAGCAGAGGCGGACGAGTCGTCTTCCGCCTGGGTGGCCCGACGCTGGTGGCAGCGCTGGATGTGGTGGTGGTGCGCATGGTGGGCTGCCGAGTGGTGGTTCGGGTGCCGCGAGCTGTCAGAACCTGCTTCATACCGGTCCTCGCCGTGGCTTCGTTTGCGGTAAGATCGGTCATACCTCCGTCCGCTGTTTCCGTCGCCTGGATGACCTATTTCGTCAGCGTTTCGGCCCGTCCCCCGAGCTCCCAGACTGGCAAAGCTTGCTTAGTCGTAGGGTTCATATTTTTTATCTGGACATGGATGAGATTGTTACTGCTCTGCATGTGATGTATGCTGATGACTCTAGTGTGCTTCTGTCTTATTACCCCTCGTTAGCTAGTGTAGGTGTGCCTTCTTTAGACTCCCCTGCTGCATCAGGCGTAGGATCCCCTGCTTTGTTTAGCCTTGGTGCTTTCGTCGCTATTTCGCCTACGACCTGGTCTTCGCTACCACAGACAGGGACGCACTAGCCTTCGTGAAGGCAGAGCTGCTGAAGAGACACACGTGCACTGACCTTGGAGAACTGCGCCACTACCTTGGCTTGCAGATCTCCAGGGACAGAGCAGCCCGCACCATCACTTTGACTCAGTCACACTTGGTGCGCCAGGTCCTTCAGTGGTTCAGCCTTCAGTTCTCGTCCGCACGGCCTACTCCTCTGCCTCTAGACCACAAGCTCTCCGCTCCAGTTCCTAAGGAGTCAGCAGAGCCCAGTGGTCCTTACGCAGAGGTGGTGGGTTGCCTGATGTACCTGATGACTTGCACGCGCCCAGATCTCGCAGACCCTCTCAGCATCCTGGCTCGCTTTGTGGCTACAGGCAGACACCGACCTCAGCACTGGTCGGCCGCTAAGAGGGTTTTGCGTTATCCTGCAAGTACATCGGGCATGGGGTTAGTACTAGGAGGACGTAGGCCAGTGGTCCTTACTGGACACGCAGACGCTTCTTGGGCAGACGACGCCGAGACCCTCAGGTCCTCACAGGGCTATTGCTTCAGCCTTGGTTCAGGTGCCGTCTCATGGAGAGCTACCCGCTCCTCGTCTGTTGCGCAGTCCAGCTGTGAGGCCGAGATCTACGCCGGTGCCATGGCGGCACAGGAGCTCCGCTGGCTGACCTTCTTGCTCACGGACTTAGGTGAGCGGCTTAGCTTTGCCCCGATCCTGTACGCTGACAACAGGGCCATGATCCTCCTGTGTCAGGAGCCTCGACTCAAGGGCAGAGCGAAGCAAATACAGCTGCGGTACTTCCTCCTGCGTGAGCTGCAGCAGCGTCGCCAGGCGCGCGTAGTAAACTTGGCCTCCGGTGCCAACACAGCTGATATCTTTACGAAGGCGCTTGCGCCTAAAGATCATCAGCGGCACCGTGTACAGCTGGGTCTCGTTCCTGTAGCCTCTCACTTGCTAGGGCCTTGACTTTGTATTGTCCTTTACATATATATTTTACCCAGACTGGCCTTGTGGCCTCTCCCAGTGGCTGGACTAGTAGTGCCGCCCTGGGCTTGCTCTTGCCTTGTGTGTACTCCTTTTGACTGGTCTTTAGACCCTTGTCTCAGAGGCTGGACTAGTAGTGCCGCCCTGAGCTGCTTCTTCCCTTGTTAGGCACTGCCCCTATATAGTCTAGGGGGTGTGTCAAATGTAACTTAGGTTGTTATTGTAGACTATACTGGATTGTGCCTTAGAGGGTACAACACCCTAGTCTATATATCCTTGTACACACACATTCTAGTTCAATCATTTTCTTTCTGATAGTTCGCGTGTACTCACTGTGGCGAGCTCCAGTAAGGAATCATAATTCCTTACACTCTCCCACCTTCTAAAGGAAGGCACTCCCTTTATCGTGGCCGAACAGTCCTTAAAAGTAATCCGAGATGTGACTGTAAGTCTTCAGCCCTCTGACGAGCGTAATGATTACGCCGCCCTGACGAGGTCTTGAGGTCGAGCTACGATCGATGGTCAGAAAGTGCCAAAACGATCGCTTTTCATCCTGGTCGTCGAAGATGGTCGAATCATTCAGCTGATCGAACGGGCAAGGGTAAATACTTCAGTAGAAGACAATGAACAGTGAAACTTGTCGAGTGGTCGATTAAGAATGGTGCGTGGCAGATGAATATCTTGAAATGATGACTCGCTAATAACATAATGGTCGATGAAATGAAGTACCCGTTCAATAAAAAACATTTTATTCCAGGACCATGCGACATGCAGTGGGATAAAAAAACATTCTAGAACACTCGGCGCGAATGAGAGAGGTCGGCTGACCGCGGGTCAAACGCTGACCAATCTTAGTCTTGACTCGCACGGTGAGATCCCAGCGAACGCGAATTCTGAAGGTCCAATGAGGCAAGGCCCTCCAGTCCACCTCGGGATGGTGAGTCTTCATGAACTGCCGGCTCCAAA
This sequence comes from Closterium sp. NIES-67, assembly GCA_027943415.1. Taxonomy (NCBI): domain Eukaryota; kingdom Viridiplantae; phylum Streptophyta; class Zygnematophyceae; order Desmidiales; family Closteriaceae; genus Closterium; species Closterium sp. NIES-67. Next base: position 450,300 of record BQMB01000049.1, read on the forward strand.
CCTGAAGGAGGGAAATTGGGACTGCAAGGCCACGGGAGCGGTGGCTCAGAAACTTTCTATAGACAGCCTGCTCCATGTCGGGGTGCCTCGGTGTTCGCCCTGCGCCCACAAGCCTACGCCTGGAGCCCGAGGCGTGCGTCATGTCCTCTTCCTTCTTCAGCCAGCGCCTAATGCTCACCGGCTCGACACCCGCTTCCCGCGCCACCCGTCGAATGGTCAGCCCCTCGTCGCGCATCTTGTGCAGCCAGCCGATTTTCTCGGCCATGGTGCGCGATGTGCGGCGGTGCTTTGTCCTCCTAGCGCGAGACTCTGGTACGCATGCGTCAAGTGGACGCCGAGCCTCGGTGTCGTGACGCAGAATGTCTGGCGGGAATTGAGGGACGAGGAAGGAGGGACGAGGGGATTCTTCTGCGTTGGGCACACGCTCATGGGGGGTGAGGTCCTCGTCATTTGTCGGCTCCCCAAAGCCAGCAAACGTAGGCGATGGCGCAGGAGGAGCCGGAGGAGCAGGAGGCGCTGGCGGCGCGGGAGGCGCGGGGGGAGCAGGCGGCGCAGGTGGCGCTGGAGGTGCGGGCGGTGAAGGTGCTGCTGAAAAGCTGGACGGTCTGCTGTGCGAACGGGTTTGCCTAGATACGCGATTCTGCATGAGCATTTGCAGAGCCGACATGGCTGTTGCTTGGAAAAATCCTACACCTAGCGGAGAGAGAGGGGGGAGATGCCATCTCCTGGAACATCAAGCTTGCTAAAAACCCTGGTTGAAAAACAGGAAATGAGACTTGTCGCAGCGACTACCCCTCTATAAAGACGGAAAAGAGAGGGACGTGAGGCGGAGCGAGACACGACGATGGAGAGAGTCATGCCTGCCTGACACAAGAAACCTCTCAATGGGGTGGACCGTGGGGAGACTCCGTGAACGCACCTCCCCCCTCCATGTAATGACTCTTGCTGGCACTGAAGAAGCCCGCACGACGCGCCAGCGCTGTAAAGTTGGCAGCCGTCGGTGCTAAGAATCCGACGCGTGTCCATCTAGATGGCTCGGACAAAACGAGGCTAAGAATATACTTTCCCCCGTTTGAAACAAAGGACCCCCTGTATAACCCTGATTGGAATACCAGAACATGTAACAAACAAACACCTTACGTAATAAATAACTGCACATGGGTCTTATTAATTACCATCCTTTAAAATGTCCACCCAAACGATTTTCAATGAATTTTCCATAAGACCTAGGGTCATCATGCCGGGAGATTACGCTACGTCACAGGCCGGAATCTACCAACTGAATTTACTGGAATTGTCAGCGCGCGTCTCAAAACCCGTGGATCAGAACCTAAGTTTTTGGTGTTGGGGGTTTTCATCTGCCGACTTTAATTCTTGTTAAACACCTGTGGGGTGCTGTACTGCAGCTAGAATGACCTTATACTCATGGAAAACCACTTTGCAGGAAATTAATCAAGCACACAACCAAGGCACTCGCTCGCATCACGTCGTCTTCCCTTCCGGTGCAAACGACTGCATATTCCCCCCACTATCAGGTGCCAACAACCCATTCATAATCTCCAGTTCCCGTGGAGTAAGCATGCTCATCAGATCTGGACAATCAAATTCTGGGATCATCATGACCTGGAGCCTGCTGATGTCATCAGCGGTCTTGCTGATGTCATCTGGGATCAAATACAGCTCATCCAAGCACACGTCAGCAGCCGAATAATTCACCACATGTGCATCAGCCACGCCCATGGTGTCTTCTTCCGTGTCAATCTCAGCCGCAGGCTGCGGCCTTTGAGCTGCCTCGAAAGGGTTACCAGTACCAGAGTGAGGCCCTTGAGGTGCCTGAGGCCATGACCCGATGAAGCAGCTGCTGATGCTGCTCATGCTGCTGCCACAGCTTACCATGCTGCTACGTCTGTCTGAAAAGCAATTCTCAAGAAAAACGTTTTCAGTGGTGCTGTAAGTCGACATGTCGCTTTCTCCACTGCCAGGCTGCATCGCGCTGGTGTCGGCCAGCAAACGTTTCCTTCTGTCGAATCTGCTTGTAGTGGGTGCAAACAGACCGGCATGGCCTGTGGAAAGCCCCCTCGTGCAGTAAATGCTACTGGTGGTGGTGCTGCTGCTGCTGCTGTAGCTGTTGCTGCTGTTGCTGCAGTTGCTGCTGTTGCCGCTGCTGCTGCTGCTGCCGCTGCTCCCACCATCCACCATGAAAGCAGGCTGCCGCAGCAGGTGGTCTCCCTCGTAGGACTGCAACTGGGAACACCAGGGCAACCGCCTCTTTGTCTCGTATTGTTGCGAAGAAAGGTAACGGTTAGGGTTACCAGTAGCGGGACCAGGATGACAGCTGTTACTGGCAACAGCAGGGTGGTTGGGGATAACACCATTGGCCGTTACTCGACAGGCAGTCATGTAAGGGTCACCTGCTAGAGCAATTACACCACGGCTTGGTGTTGTCTGGCCACTAGCTACATCTGTCCCACAAGCAATCGGTTCAGCTGTCACAGCAGCACATACACCGGTTAAACCAGGAGTGCGAGTGGTTACGTAAGGGGCGTGAGTGGCTACGTCAGGGGCGTGAGTGGATACCTCAGGGGCGTGAGTGGTTACGTCAGGAGCATGAATGGTTACGTCAGGAGTGCAAAAGGTCAGATCAGGGGTGCATGCGAAAGTGACAGGAGCACATACAGGCATTTGGGGTGCGAGATGCTCTGTGCAGAGGAGAGATGAAGGCACCTGCCGCTGTTGGCGCTGCTGCTGCCGTTGCTGCGGCTGCTGAAGGTGCATCTGTTGCCGTTGACAACTCTGCCGCCGGACAGCTCGCAGAAGCTTCTCTTGGTCGTGCTGATACCCCACCGGCTCTGCAGGTGCTGCTGGCATCACAGCTGCCCGTGCTGCTGCTGCTGCTTCTGCTGCTAGTGCTGCTGTTGCTGCTGGTGCTGCTGGTGCTGCTGCTGGTGCTGCTGGTGCTGCTGCTGGTGCTGCTGCTGGTGGTGCTGATGGCGGTGAAGCCGCCACTAATGGCTGAACTATGCCGAAATAAGAGCTGATGGTGGCAGGGGAAGGCGGGGGAAGGGAAGGAGCATGGGGAGGAGGGAGGTGGGCGGCTCGAGGGGTCGGCGGAATGCTGTGGAGCGAAGGAACCGAGAGGTGGGTGTCGCAGTAAGCGGCTGTAGCGGCAGGGTCATGGGCGGCATTGAAAGAGGCTGTAGCAGGGGAATGGCTTGCAGTAGCAGCTGCTGCAGCAGCTGTAGCGAAAGCACGGCTAGCAGTACCCGCAGCTGCTGAAGGCGAAGCAGGCCAGCCAGCTGGTGGCTGCGACTGACTAGTGAAGAGCAACGGGTCCCCAGGCTGGAAGGACGCAGCTTGAGGCGCCTCGGCAGCTGGGAAGCAAGCGGAAGCATGCAACGGAAAAAAGGACGACTGGAGAGGACGAGGGGGAGGAGGTTGCGCTGCAGGAGGAGGAAGAGGAGGAAGTGGAGGAGGAGGAGGAGAAGGAGGAGCGGGAGTTGGCGTTGAGGGTAGAGGGGGGAGTGCAGTCGTCACATCGACAGCTGGAGTGCTGGAAAGCAGGCGGTGGAATGCAGTCTGGGTCAGCAGCTCGCTTGCAGCAGTGATGGAAACTGCAGGCGGGTGGGAGGCTGGAGGCGAGAGGCAGGAGGACGCAGGAAGGACGCTGATAGAAGCAGGAGGCAAAGGTGTCGCAACAGCAAGGGCGGCAGCAGGAAAGCAGGCTGGAGAAGGGAATGCCATAGCATCGATGGCTGTAGCAGGGGGGGTCGTTGTAGTGTTAAAGGCTGTAGCAGGAGGGAACGCCGTAGCATCGATGACTGTAGCAGTAGGGCCAAGAAGAAGGGCCTTGGGAGTATCTGGGGGGGGCGGCGGCGGCGGTGAGTGGTTATGCGAGCCAAAATACGCCGTCCGCACCACCACACGCATCTCCATCCTGTCCGGCATGCACCCGTCATCATCTGCTGTTGCAACTGTATCGGGTCTAGCCTTTGAATCGGGTGTAGCTTTTGCGCCTTTTGGCTTGCGCCACCCGGGACGGGCCTTGCCAGCCACTCGATCCTCAGTTTTTTTTGCCGGGCAGCCCGTGGAGTTTTTGGATGCGCAGACGAAATAGATTCTGCAGGCAGGGAGGCCAAACGATACGCGTTACAAGTTACAAGTGCCCGTGGTGACTATGAGAACAAGCGGAAGTGAGATAATTACAGCAAGAGTATTGACTGTTGGTCAGGAAAGTGCCAGTCGGCAAGCAGCAAACAACATGTTGTGCTTGCTATAGAAAGTTTTCTACAGCGAGCTTGCCAGCCGGCAAGTGCTTGCTGATCACTCCTCCCACTAATCGCTCCTACAGTCGAACAATGAGCCTGAAAACCACACAAGAGGTTGTGCTTGCTGGTAGCACGAGGAGAGGGGTCCATACCTCTTTACAGGCTGACCCGCAATGCGTTTGTGTGACGTCTTCTTCCAGCTGTATCTTTCAGCGTCAGCGTTGCAGTGATGCGGGTAGAATGCCTGCTCCTGCTCCTGCTGCTGCGGCGGCGGCGGCTGCGGCTGGTGCTCTTCAAGTTGTCGATGATGTGGCGGGCTTTCAGAAAATACTTCTCTCATGGGTGAATCCGATCCAGGTGCCAACTCATCATGGCACGTTGAGTCACCGATCGCTGAGTCACCATTAGCTGAGTCACTATTTGCAGAGTCACCATTTGCAGAGTCCCCTAGCGCCAGCCACTCATGTGTGGAGAGGCCCTCATTCTCCAGCGCCGGCCGCGACTGCTGCTGCTGCTGCTGCTGCTGCTGGAATGGTGGTCCTGGCAGTTGCTGAGACTTCATCCAAACACGCTGGAGCTCCAACTGCTGCTGCAATTGCCGCTGCCGCTGCTGCTGCTGCTGCTGCTGCTGTTGCTGCCGCTGCTGCTGCTGCTGCAGCTCCAGCTGGGGCTCCTGCTGCTGTTGCTGCCTGCGCAGTGGGGCGTTCCGAGTCGCAGGTTCATACTGCTTCCACAGCGACCCACATTGCTGCTGCTGCTGCTGCTGCTGCTGCTGCTGCTGATGCAGCTGAAGCAGCTGTGACTGACCAGCAGCAGCAGCACCAGCACCAGCGGCAGCAGCAGCTTGGATCGACTCCGCAGAAACCGCCGGCAACGGCGGCGGCGGCGCAAAGCGCAGCAGGGGGGACTGGTGGATCATGTCGCGGGTTGATCCACGCTCTTGCATGGCAGATGTGTCGCTGTCACTCTCTTTGAGAGTCACAGCGAACTGCTCCACTCAAGGGTACTACTAATTAGTAGCAGCGCGGTGAGGGGGCTGCAGTCGCTGTTGCCGTACTTCCAAATAGTATTTAGTAACAGGCGTTGACTGCAGCAGCCTGATCGTAGATCTCCCCGCGTCACCCCCAGTTGGCTTTCCTCGCAAGGAGCGTGTGCCGCACACGCCAGAAACGCCGGAAAACGCGGGGAGGGGGATGCGGGTAATGCGAGGAATGCGGGGAATGCGCGTTAGTAAGGGAATGAGGTCGATCTCAGCGTGGAAACGCGCTCGGCGACTTCGGGTTCAGAGATAACAGAGAGATCTTCTTGGGGTTTGAAGCCGCTAGTCACACGGGCTCACGGTGGGGCCAGAGTCTCAGATTTCGTCCGCGATGGCCACGTTCTAACTACTAGTCACGTTCCATAGTATGGACGTGGCTTCGCAACCAAAGAACTTCGTGGAATTTCTAACACACACACATTTGAAACAAGTTGTTTCCAGATTTGAAATGCCAGTATGCTCCCGCTGGCTGCTGATCGAGGTGCTGATCCGAACACTTAGCGTGCCTTTTCCTAGCACAAGTAGCATGTCGTCTGCGGCCGCGGGTAGGTTCCGACGAAACGCGACGCGACCGTCATCAATGATGGTCCTACTAACTCCGGGTGCGCTGGCAGCGCGATCGCACGATTGACAGCATATGGCGGACTCAAAGACGCGATCAAGTGTTCCAGATTAGGGGTTGCTCATTTGAGGACGAAACAGTCCCCTTCCCACATTAAATGCTCTCTGGGACCAAATGCTGCTCAGCATGCGTGACTCTCGTGAAAGGATCGGATCATCGGAGCCGAGCCATGCCACGAGTATACGAGGGACCGCGAGGGACCGAGAGGGACAGAATTCCGAATGCTGGGAGACGGGACGAGAGGAGCGATCCAGCCACTGCCACGGGTATTTCGGGAATAATGGGAGCTTTCATTATGAGTCCCACTCACGACAGTCGACGCGATGCTTCAACGTCGACATGGCGGTCGTGCGAGTGCGACTAGCCATGCCAGCCGTGGTGCTGACACCAACTGTTCAACGCGGCGGGGATTTAAGATACGGCTCTGTTGGTACTCATCAGAAGAGAGTGTGCGAGGACATGGGAGGTCCTAGCGCATCAGGCCTTCAGCTGTCAGAATCCTGCCGGGTGGCACAAGGAAAGTATGAAAGGGAAGGTGCTAGAAGAGGGTTGTTGTGTGTCCCATGTGTCAGACGCTGGCTGCGTTCTGCAGGCAGAAAAGGAAAGTGCAGATTACATCAGAGCACCTTCCTAAAGCCTGATTTTTTGCTTCGGATCGAGGGTCAGCCTGCAAAATTTCGTCCAAACCTGGCACAAGGTACCCGAACCTAGTTACATCAACATGCCTGCAGAACAGGTCCATGTACAGATGTCATCTACGTCAGGGAAACACCCCCCTCGCTCCCCTCCCTGGCAAATTTGACGCAAAGGTGACGCAATGCTGACGTTCGCTAAATCGCGGAGTTCACCTTGCGTGTGGCGTTACATCAGCCTCAATTTGGCTCCTCTCTCCTTTCGCCCGCGCTTTCCACAGTTTGGCGCGTTGCTTCCAAGCGAGGTTTGGAAAGTGCACCTGGTTTGAGTGGTAACCAGTACTCTCGAAGTCGCTTGAGGAGCTTCCTCAATGTCGACGTCGACGTCGACGTCAAATGCCTGTAGAACACAGCTGCTGTGTCCCTGGCTGGCGGCCTAGCAGGCTGAGCGCGATATCAGTCAGAGCGCGTCTCTGGCTGACACGGTGTCACGTAATCGTGTCATGGAATCGTCTTTCAGGGAAACTCCGTCGATTTGACACGATATTTCGTAACACGCTTGCCGTTGGAGACGCGCCCTCAGGTGCTGCAGCCGGGGCTTCACCGTATGACTCCGTGTCAGCCGGAGATGCTACTTGAATCTCGGTGCCTCTAATCCGTTTGAAACTTCGTGGCTCTACTCGCCACTTTTATAAAATAAGAGTTGAGCTTTGTTGGGGATTGAAGCAAGTATGGTACAGGCCAGCTTGCCCTCCACACCACCACTCCCCTAACTGGGTACAGTTTCCGCAACTCCCTCGACTGACACATACCGTCAAATTTGGCCAATGCAACAGAACCAGTACCCCTGTTGCCCGAGTCACTCACGCCTCGGTTCACTCACAAAATCTTCCCGCATCACTTCTGTTTCTAGAACGGGCAACCGTTTTGAAGTTTCCGTTTTGGAGCACATGGTGTGCACTGTTTCCACTCAAGACAACGGCAATTATGGGCCCTGATCGGTTGGCCGTATTCTGGAATAAGGATGGTGTCGAGCAATTTCTCAGGGCTGGCTCGGAATAGGCTTAGAGCCAATCAATCATTTTTATCACACCAGACCTCCTGGAATAGAGGTGTGTACCGATCACCAGAATAAGGAAGGCTGGAATACGGAATAAGGAAAGGGCACCTAGCTGCAGACTCAGGCGAAATCATGCCAACAGTTGGTCGATGTGCATTCCAGTTTTTTTCCAGAAATAGCTGGGAATAGTGAAGAATGGGGCAATCCAGACGCAATAACTAATGCCCTTATTTCGGAAATGGGAAACGTTGAATACCCAATACCAGCCTGTGTCTGACCGCCAAGAAAAGAAATCCATGGTCACATTTCGATATCAAGCCAGATGCAGTGCCCCAGATGCACAATTTGAAGCCTTGTTTCCCCTCTCCCCTTTGTTTTTCGTGACCAAGATCGTGGCGAGCAAGTTTGGAAATTTGCCAGCTCAGACGCGTCACTTACATCATGCAATTTCGCATATAAAACAGCCCAGCTTCTCGACGTCACCTAACCTGGCGAGTCAACGCGCGGAATACGGAAAGCTCGCAGCGGATTCGAATTCCGAATTCTTAATTCCGGAATATCGGCTTACCGATCAGGGCCATGGTGCTTGCCTGCCGTGACAAACCCCATTTGCCCGTCCACCTCGCCTCAAACCACTTCGCCAGAAGCTTGTGCGAAATAAGGCATCAACGTCGACAGAGTCGCAACGAACCCACGGGCTGGTTTGCGGGTTGTGTTACCCTGCTTTATGATTCTGATCACTTTCGTGAATTTCGTCATTAGGTGCAAGACATCGCAACAAAATCAAGGGGGTACCAGCTGTTAATAATCGAACAAATGTAGCCCCCCCTTCCGCCGTCCGACGATCCCGCGTATGACAAAAAGGGTAACACAAGTGCAACACTTACAGTCCCATCTGCCAGTGGCGAGGTTTGCGAAATGAGAGTGGCGTTTCGATCCCTGCCACACAAAAAACTCAAGTGACTGACTCGGGCAACATGGGTAGAGAACGAAAATCATACAGTACCAGGAAATCATGGGAATGAAATCTGCTTCTTCCTGTCCTGTTCCGTTGTGGTCCTCCATGAACCCCGCTGGCCCGAGCTCGAAAAATATCTGTACACGTCACGACGCGTGACGCGTCCCAGTTGGCGAAGGCGGACAGATCTGGGTCTCCTTCCATCCCACTCGCAATGCACATCGTTCAAAATACAACTTTATTATTTTCGCACGTGGATTAGGACAGTACACAAGGCAAACGGGAACATTACACAATACATTTTACTTTACCTCCCACGTTAGGAGTTGCTTCGTGAAAATAATTCGAAATCTAGTCTCCTGTTTAAAGCGCGGATCCCAAAACCCCTGAAGTCAAAAACTTCAGAGACTCACGAAACGCAGCAAAGGAAGCGGGTTGGACGCGAGGGGCAATGAAGGCCTCTCGAACAAAGCCCCACCTCGCCCAACATGAGTAGTGTCGTCAGCCCTCCCAGGCGACGAACTAGCACTACGCGACGTCACCCAGCCCACACCAGCACACCCAGAGCCAAAATACGTGGTCAGGAAGAACAGTAGGGAGCACGCTATGCTAAAAGAACCGGTGAAAAACCCGGCCAAGTGCAATATATGAAATTAAACAAAAGACAAGCATATAATCAACCTACAGCCAAAATTACACCGCGAGTCAATATAAATGCGTGGGCTTGCATAAGTGTACCAGCAGTAGCGACACAAGGAAACAGTGCTACGAATATTACACGGCGAGTCAAATCCCTTTTTGTTTGCACACAGGCTTATAAAATTTATTTCATAACATGCGCCTGTGAATTCCCCTAAAATCCCTGTAAGCAAATACGCGTTAAAAATCGGGTGATTATGGCACCCCCTGTAAGAGTTCATCCGTACTGTGGAAGGAAGGGGGAAGGGGGAAATGGGAGGAGTATGGGAGCAAGGGATGACAAGGAGATGGACAGAGAGATCGGGAGAGAGAGAGAGAGAGAGAGAGAGAGAGAGAGAGAGAGAGAGAGAGAGAGAGAGAGAGAGAGAGAGAGAGAGAGAGAGAGAGAGAGAGAGAGAGAGAGAGAGAGAGGGGGAGGGGGGGGGGGGGGGGAGAGAGAGGGAGAGAGAGACGAGCTCAAGAGATTTTGAGATAGGCTCGGGCTGAGCATGACTGCAGGGGGGAGGGGAGCAAGGGTACTCAGGTTCTCAGTGGAAGGGAGTTGGGGTAAGGAGGAATGGGTGGAAGGAGGGAAAGGTGCAAGGAGGGGAAGGCGGAAGAAGGGGAAGAGAAGTGCACCCAAAGGGCATGTCCCAAGGGCAGCCGTGCCTGTCCTGAAACCAGCAAAACGGGGGTGAGAAGGGAATGAGGGAGAGGAATGGGAGGAAATGGAAGGCATGAGGGGAGGAACAATGAGGAAGGGGTGAGAACTGGAGCAAGGACGAGGAACGAAAGCAGTGGGAGAATGGGAGGGGGAGCAATGAAAGCAGGGAGAGAATAGGAGGGGGAGCAATGAAAGCAGAGGGGGGAATAGGAGGGGGAGCAATGAAAGCAAGGGGAGAATGGGAGCAGGAGGGAGGAATGAAATCTGGGGGAAGAAACAAAATCGGGAGAGAGGGAGGGGGAAAAGGGGCATATGGGGGGAAGGAGAAGGGGGAGATGAGAGAGGGAGAAGCGGAGGGGAAGAGAGGGGGAAGCGGACAGGAAGAGAGGGGGAAACGCAGAGGGAGAAAGGGGAAAGCGGAGAGGGAGAGAGGGAGAAGCGGAGAAGAAGAGAGGTGGAAGTGGAGAGGAAGAGAGGGGAAGACGCTGGGATTGAGGGCAATGAGAGGGGCACGGAAGGGCGCAAAATTTGCCCTCACTCTCTCTGCCTTTTCTCTCATAATGCTGCCAGCTCCTGCGGGAAAAGAGGGTGGTTGGTTCATGGAGGGCGCCGATAATGAGGGAAAGGCATGGGTGCTGGGGGCGAGCATGAGTGCAGGGGCAAATGTTGTCTCTCTTTCCCCCTACTGTCCTCTCCCTTTCCCCCCTCCTGATCTCTCCCTTCCCCTCTCTATCACTGTTTCACCTCTCTTGTTCACTCCCTGTCTCTCTCTGGTGGCGTTGCGCATTCCTTTCTCCATTCTATCTCCCTCCCATCTCTCCTTTCACCTCTTCTTTCCTCCGTCTCTAACCCCTTCCACTCTCTCACCCTCCCACACGCCCTCCCTCCCTCCTCTCTCTTTCCCAATCCCGTTCTCTCCCTTTCCCCCTCCCCATCTCTCCCGTTCCGTGCTCTTATCCCTCCGGATCCATCCTGCCCCAGCTATCCCTCTTGTCCATCACATCCCCTGTATCCCTTCCATCCCTCCTTTCCCTCCCATCTATGGTCTCCCTGCTATCCTTGCTAACCCTCCTAACCCCGCTACTCCCCCCATCCCTGCGATCCCTCCCATCCCTACTATCCCCGCTATCCCTCCCATCCCTGCTATCCCCAGCTGTCCCTGCACGCCGTGCTCTCCCTTCTATCCCTGCTATCCTTCCTATTTCTTCCTCCTCCCTTCCACCTAGCGTCCTCTCTCCCGCCACATCCTGTCCCCTCCCCTTCCACCTCGTGCCCTCTCTCTGTCCACCCCCCGTCCTCCCCACTTCCACATCCCGGGGGTGGGGGAGGCGGGAGGAGAGAGGGGGGGGCGGAGGCAGTAGGGGGGTAGGGCGGGTGAGGGGGGAGGAGCGGGGGAGCGCCGGTGGGGGGAGGGCCGAAGCAGAGGGAAGGAAGGGCTAAGTAGTGGGTAGGAAGGTTCTTTCTCACTCCCTCCCTCCCCCCCTCTCTCTCACTCACTCACTCACTCACTCTCTCTCTCTCTCAAGCGGTCCATATTATTTCTGGAACCCTGGGAACAGACTAGGCAGACGGATGACAACGGGGCAAGGTACGTGCAGGTTTTAAGGGTCCCTGGCCTACTCGAGCTCCCCTAGGGGCTCCGCCACGGCAAAGCAGTCTCCCAGAGCCATGTCGGCGTCGGGGGTGTCCACGGGGGTGTGGGGGGCAGGGGAGGCTTCATTAAGTTTTCCCAGGTAAGCCAAGGCCTGCGCCCGTTGGAGCGTTACTGACCAACGCTGGCGGAACTGATGAAGTAGTTTTGCCGCTTGGTAGGAACTCGGGTCCGCATTGAAAAGCCTCCTGGCCCTTGTGTCCGCAAGTAGTTTCAGGAAGGTAGGGACCTCGGCGCAGGGGCAGCCATAAGACTCGACCGCCAGTGGGAAGAAACCAACGTAGGGGGCCCGGTTGCGGTAGTGGTAGATTTTCTTGTCTCCTTGTTCGCAGGCCATGTACCCCTGCCCCTTCCGTGCATCCGGGTCCCGGCTGCTGATGGGGTCTGTGACGGTGACGTCAAAGATCCAGACGGCGCTGGAGTTGCGGTCGCGGATTGCTAGGTCAGCCTTGTGGCCGTCTACTGGGCTGTAGGTGGGTGTCTCTTTGGTGACGATGAAATCAGCATCCCGGTCCATCCGGATGCTCTCATCCCGCAGGGCATCGTGGGTGTCTGTCCGCCCGTACCCATTGCCACATCGAAAGAGGTGATTGGGCAGCCGTGTGTCGAGGATTTCAAATTCCTCGGCACAGTTGCAGATGCGGGGGGCTGGGAACAGCAGGCCAAGGCGAAAAGCAATGGCGATGGCAAAATGTGGGGCTTCGAGACAGAGGGAAGGGAAGATGGGAATGGCATGAATCCAGTCCCCTGCCCCATACCCAACCAGGGAGAAGAGGCATTGTGTGTGGCTGGAGTACGGGTTTGGGTCCATTATCCGCGATGCGGTCACTTGGTCGACGTATCGCCTAGCCTGGACCTCGAGGGACAGGCGGTGCTGGAGAGGGGAGCCCGAGGGTTCACCTCGCTCGGATTGGAGAAGCTCCAGGGCCCGCGGAGGGAGCGCGGATTCACACCTCGCCAGCCAGGTATGCATGTGGGTGGGGCTGGCAAAGGGATGTGTGAGGTGACAAACCGCGTCGGCCAGAGGTCCTGTGGTCGCTGCTGGGAGGGCAGTAAGGAGGCCCTGAGCTTGGGTGACCCTGGTGAGAAAAGCCGGATGCCCCTCAATCGCTTGATCGGTGAGGCCCAGCCCCCCAAGAGAGGGAGGGAGAGAAGCTTGGGCCCAGGTACGCGCCCGCTCCGACTCGCCCCGTGGTGGCTGGAGGTCGCAGGCGCGTAGTAGAGTGTGAAATAGCTCCCTGCCTCACTCGAACCAAGCCTCCAAGGGCAGGTAATCCAGGGGAGTGGTGCGGGTAAGGTATGAGATGCACCTGGACATGCAGCGTGTGAGGAGGAGGAAGGAGGGCTGTGGGTCCATCGTGGCCAGTGTGGCGAGGGGTTCGGCAAGCGCGGCGAGCTGGGTGCGGAGAAAACCTGCTGAGCCCTCAGGTGTGCCTATAAAGCTGCCCAGCACGCACACCCCTTCGCTTTTGAAGGGTATGTCCGGCGGGAGGCAGTCATGCACGGGGCGTTCGGTGGACCATGCCGCGCACTTCGCGGGGTTGTGAGAAAGGCCGATGCCTTCCATGCCGGAGGTGAAGTCCTGAATGCCGAGGTGCAGGCACATGGGTTGCCCACGAAGGTCACATCGTCCGCGTAGGCGAGACAGAGGACCTCGGGGTGGTTTGCCGCGGTGGCCTAGAGCGCAGGGTGGATGGCTGCCGCGAAGAGCAAGGGGCCCATAGGGTCTCCTTGGCGCACTCCCCGCGCGCTCAGTAGGGGTGGGCTACTGAACTCCGCGTCGAGGTAAAGCAGGGACGGTGCCCCATACGAGAGCTGGATAAACGGTAGGAGGTGGCGTAGGGGCGAGTGATGGATGGCGTAGATGATAGCCCCGCGGTTGACATTGTTGAACGCGTTCGTGAGATCGACCTGCAGGATCAGCGATCCCGGGTGCGCGGAGGTGAAGCCCCTGGTGGCATGTATGATTATCTCCCTTCCGCTTCGGATTGCCACCCCGAATTGGTGTGGGAGAAAATGGTCTTGTGCTGGTTGTGTTGAAGAGACGAGTGCGGATTTAGCCGCTAGTCGATGCAGGCACTCGCCGATAGCGATGGGGCGAGTACCTCCATCTGGTTTGGTGAGTGCTAGGAGGCGTGAGGAAGTCAGGAGCTGGCTGACCTCGTGCGGCAGGTTACCAACGAGGAGTCGCTGGATGAGCTCGTGGAGGAGCTTGGCGATGGAGGGGTTGGTAAGCGAGGCATCGCGAAGGTGCTCGAAAGTCATTCCCGATGGCCCCGCCCCAACCCCATTTTCGCGGCGTGAGAGGAGTTTCGTGAAGACGTCGAAGTCGATAGTGGGCGGCGTGTAATCCTCGCCCAGCTGCGGCCAGTGAAGGTCTGCGGCTAGCGGGGGGGGGGGGGGGGGGTGTTTTGACTTCAGCACCTCCAAGACAGCGGGGCTGGACTCGCTGACTGGGGTTGAAGTCATTTCGAGCAGGGCCCGTCGCAGGCTGCCACGTCGCACCAACCCCTCGGCTCAGGATATTCTCCCGAGGGTGTCAGGTTTGTGACGGGGTGGGGGTGGCAGGGTGACAGCAGACGCGACTGCGTGGTACAGAGCGTCCCACTGGCCCGCGAGGAATTGTCGGAGGCGTTTTTCTGCCACGGGCCAATCAGGATGTCTTGGCGATGGTAGGCGAAGGGTGAGACGTGGGAGAAAAAGTAACAAGATCCAACCCTCCGTGGAGGTTGGATTTTTGGCGAGGAAAATGAGGGGTGTCAGCAGGGCGAGCGCGAATAGTTGACGAATTTGGGGAGGTAACCGACGGGAGAGGGTTGGCAGGTGTCGCATAATATCGCGATGTCCCAGCTGGCGATCCCGACGAATCGAGAGGCGTCGCTTGCTAGCTCTTCTAGGGACACATGCGAGAATGACTGGGGATGGGTGTCCAGCGGTACCCGGGCATTACGCCTGCTGCAGAACCTGCGTCCCCTAGATCTGGGAGTTGGGACAGCAGTTCCGTTTCTGGAGCACCTGTGAGTCTCCTCGTCTCGCTCCTCACTAGAGGCGTCTGTTGTAGATTCCCTCTGCTCCCCAGGTACATAATTTCTGTCAGCCCGCTCCTCCTCACTAGTAGTTCCGTGCAATCCTATGGCCCTTAAAGCCCTATTCGCTGTGAGCTGGAAATCGTTCAGCGGACCCCCGTCAGAGGACAGGTCGCTTTGCCTGGCTCGCCCGCGTCCGCGACCCCGTACTGCTTGCCCAGAGTTTCTCCTGCCCCCTCCTCCCCGAACTCCTCCCGGGGTTGCCCTGTCCGCCGTCCGTCGTTCTTGTCGAGTTGTGGCCGAGCGCGGCGCGTCTCTTCCTGATGGACCAGCCACTGGGGCTCGAGCTGGGCCGGCCCCCGCATGAGCGCTCCGCCGACTTGGAGAGCACTGGGGAGAGTGTGCCCCCCCAAGGTCGGGGGAGTTCCCCAGCCCGGTCGAACCGCGATTGGGAGCGCGGGCTCTCCGTTCCCTCGCCTGCCCGTCAGCAGACCCCCGAGCGGATGCGCGGGCGGTCGGGGAGTCGGCCGTCCACCCCGCGGCGTCGCGAGGAGAAGACTCCCGAGCGCGCCCTGGACCCTGACCGCAGACCAGTGGTGCACGGCGTCCAGAGCGCGGCGCGTCAGCAGCCCTAGCCACAGCCCCCTCCATGCCGTGGGACACCTCAGCGCCGCCCGCAGGTGCAGCCCCAGCCACAGCCCCCTCCCCGCCGTGGGACACCTCAACGCCGCCCGCAGGCGCAGCTGGCGCAGCAGCACCGGACACCGCAGGCGCAGCGCGGGCGTTCTGGCCAGCGCCAAGGCTGGAGGGCCGGCGGGGGGAGTAACCGCGGATCGGCCGCAGAGAGGCGTTTAGGGCAGGCTGCCGCGTTACTCGAGAGCCTGTTCCGCTCTGTCGCCCCACCGCAGCAGCCAATGGAGTATCCCCCCAGCCTCCGGCGTCGCAGCAGTATCACCAGGCGCATCAGCGACAAGCGCATCTCCCGCCGCAGCAGATGTCAGCGCTGGCGATCCCGCCGCGCAATGCGGCGCTTCCGCTACTCCCACCGTATCAACAACCTCCACCGCCTCTTCCGTCCACTCATCCTCCGCCGGACTTCCCCCCTGCCGCTCCTTTCCTTCCGCACCAACCACGAGTGGTGCCGCACCAGATGAACGTGCAGCCCTCGGAGACTCTGCCACGCTGGCAGCTGCTGCCCCTGGAGGCATCAGTGGTGGGTTGGTCCAGCCGTCAGCCGCCAATGGTGGTGCCAGCGTCCTTCGGCGATATGGCGATGGCGCCGTTAGTCCCCCCGCGTCGCGCGCTGGAGTCGCCGACTGGAGTTTAGGGGGGGGCAGAAGCAGCGGAGATGGGGGGGGCTGAGTCCACGGGTGATGACTCGCCCCCTGGGGACCAGAGGCGGCGTCGATCGGCTGGGCTGCGGTTGCCGCAGAGAGCACAGCTGGAGCGCCTGTGTGGGAGGGAGCGCCTGGCGGAGACTGCGATCCCAGTCGCCACGCTTCGTCGGCTCTGGCACACGCAGCGGGCGATGGGGTATGCCGTGGAGATGCTGACGGACTCGCACTCCATTTTATGGAGCTCAGCGAGCCCATGCAAGATGCCTCATGATCCTCTCCACCGCTGCGCGATGGCTGCAGCTGATCTGGCTGTCATGTCAACGCGAGTGCAGCCTGCACCCGCCCCGGGAACCGTGTTGGACCCGCGCCTGCTTGCAGTGATGCGGGGAGTATCGGCGAGCGTAGACTCGGCTGCAGCTGTAGACATCGTTGGCGGCGCTGTGTCAGCACTGATGCTCCTGGTGGACTACATGAAGGCCCTGCTAGAGGAAGCTGGAGCGGACCAAGTCGCGTGACGGGCTTTCGTCGTGTATAGGTCCTTGTTGGTGAAGTGCGCCCCAGCGTGAGCGCTCTGGTAAGCTCGGTGAGGCTCTCCATGCTGGCCTGCTGAGTGTAGCGTGGGCGGGATGTAGGCACTGTATTTGTGTCCTTTCTGTTGTCCTAGTGGATATTATATCCTTGTGCGCTTGCCGTCCCCTCACGCGCGGCCGGAGGCCGCCGACGCGAGCTGCCACCAAGGGTGGGAGAAAATGAAGAGCAGAAAACTAAACAAGGAGAATGAGCTAGGGAGAGGGCTTAAATAGCTAGGGAGGGACTCATGCTCTCTCTCTCTCTCTCTCGCTCTCTCTCTCCTCTCTCTCTAGCCGCCACCAAGGGTGGGAGAAAATGAAGAGCAGAAAACTAAACAAGGAGAATGAGCTAGGGAGAGGGCTTGAATAGCTAGGGAGGGACTCATGCTCTCTCTCTCTCTCTCTCTCTCTCTCTCTCTCTCTCTCTCTCTCTCTCTCTCTCTCTCTCTCTCTCTCTCTCTCTCTCTCTCTCTCCCCATCTCTCTCTCTCTCTCTCTCTCTCTCTCTCTCTCTCTCTCTCTCTCTCTCTCTCTCTCTCTCTCTCTCTCTGCCCTCTCCACTCACCTCATTTTATTTCTCTCTACCTCTCCCTACCCTCTCCTTCCCCTTCCCGCCCTCTCTCCTTCCCCTTCCCACCCTCTCTCCTTCCCCTTCCTGCCCTCTCTCCTTGCCCTTCCCACCCTCTATCCTTCCCCTTCCCACCCTCTCTCCTTCCCCTTCCCGCCCTCTCTCCTTCCCCTTCCCACCCTCTCTCTCCTTCCCCTTCCCGTCCTCTCTCCTTCCCCTTCGCCACCTCTCTTTCCTTCCCCTATCCGTCCTCTATCCTTCCCCTTCCCGTGGCTGCAACTGCGGCTGCGCTGGCAGCTGCGCGCGCGCGCGAGCGGGCGGGCAGCAGGCGGGCAGCCGGCGAGCAGCGGGCGGCGGGCAGCAGGCGGCGAGCAGTGTGCGGCGCGCAGCGGGCGGCTAGCAGCGGGTGGCGCGCAGTGGGCGGTAAGCAGTGGGCGGCGCGTAGCGGGTGGCGAGCAGCGGACAGTGGGCAGCGCCATCAGCGGGCGGCAGCGGGCAGCACGAGCAGGGGACAGCGGCCAGCGGCAGCGGGCAGTGCGAGCGCGAGCAGTGCGAGCAGCGAGCAGCATGGACAGCGACCCGCGCAAGCAGCAGGAGGGCTGGCTGCGATGGGAAGGGTGGGAGGACGGTACGGCGTGAAATCACATGCTACGGGCGATTTCTTTCGCCAGACGACGCGGCTCCAAGACGACACATCTTAATCCTGGTTTCATAACAAACAATGTCATTCCATAGCCCCCGGGCGTTGTACAAAAAGTGCCACTAATTACAGCCCCACTGAATTTTGCATCAAAATTTAGTGCCACCCTAGGGTGTTTTATCCGGGGGAATAGGGTAAGCCATGAACCTAATGCAAAAGATTACTAACATAGTATCTTCACGACAGTTTTACACCGCTTTGAAGCAACACCTAGCATGAGCAATCAAACAGTACAAGATCCATGTCATCACAGCCATGCGCAGCAGGCAAGTGCATCAGATCTGAATCTCCAAACCCTATGATGACTTGGCACTCCCTCATGTTGCCGATGCCGCCCGGGACCTTGGTGACGTCATCTGGTACCAAGTACAGGTCATCCAGGCACACACCAGCAGCAGAGGGAGCTTCCAGGTGCTGTCCGATGACTGCTGTGTCGGTATCCGACCATGGATCCATGAAGCAGCCATTGATGCTGCTTATGTTAGTTACGATGCTCATGCTGCTGCCACTGCTCACCATGCTGTTGTGCCCGTCTATAGGGTCCGTAGGGTGGTTCTGGTCAGTCCAATTAATCCCATTAATCTTGTTAATCCGGTTTACCCAGTTAATAGGGTCAATCGTGCGGCTGTTGATAATGACACCGTTGTCAGTGCAGAGTCGGTTGCACAGTTGAGGGAGACTGCTGCTGGTGCTGCTACAGGAAGTCGAGAGGCTGCTGCTCCTACCATCAGACTGCATCTTACTGGTGTTGGTGCCGCAAGCGCTGCTACTGTCGAGCCTGCTTATAGGGGGTACAGAAAATAGGCTGCACTGTTCCGTGTCAAACTCCACTGTATAGCCTCGGCTGCTGATGGTACGGCCGTTGCTGCTTCCCCCACCACCCACCAAGCAGCCAGTTTGCTGCTGCAGCTGCTGCTGTGGCGGCTGGTAGCACTGCTGCGAGTACGCTTGGAACAAAGGCAGTTGGTACTCCTGCACCCCTTGACTCGGTTTCTCCTGAGATTGACTTGCTGCTGACCTCTGCCCATACTCCATCTCTTGTTGGCCGGCCCCTTGTTGGCCGGCCCCATATTGGCCAGCCTCGGCACAACATGCTGACACGGCAACGCAATTTGTTGCAGTGGCTACACGTGCTGATGTGGCAGCACCATTGCAAGCTGACGTGGCAATGCCATCATGTGCTGACATGGCAACACCATCAGCTGGCCATAGCAATGTGTTGCTTCGCTGCAAAGATGGGACCACAGGAGGTTGAACGTCGCTCCCCTGAGAGGTAGCACCAGTGATAGCAACGTGAGCTGTTACATCAGGAGAATGAGTTGTAACGCCAGCAGCGCAAGCGGCTACATCAGGAGAATGAGTTGTAACGTCAGCAGAGTGAGCAGTTAAGTCAGGGGAAGGAGTTGTAATGTCAGCTGTGTGAGCGGTTACATCAGGAGAATGAGTTGTAACGTCAGTAGCATGAGCGGTTACGTCAGGTGAATGAGTTGTAACGTCAGTAGCATGAGCGGTTACATCAGGAGAATGAGTTGTAACGTCAGTTGCATGAGCGGTTACATCAGGAGAATGAGTTGTAACGTCAGTAGCATGAGCGGTTACGTCAGGTGAATGAGTTGTAAGGTCAGCAGCATGAGCGGTTACATCAGGAGAATGAGTTGTAACATCAGTAGCATGAGCGGTCACGTCAGGTGAATGAGTTGTAAGGTCTGCAGCGTGAGCAGTTACATCGGGAGCAAATCCAGTCATGTGCATTGGTAGTTGCTCGCTGCAAAGAAGAGATGCAGGCGCCTGCTGCTGCAAGTGCTGACGGTACTGGTGCTGGTGCTGGTGCTGGTGCTGGTATTGTTGCTGAGGCTGCTCCTGATGCTGCTGATGCTGCTGATGCTGATGCTGCTGATGCTGATGCTGCTGATGCTGATGCTGCTGATGCTGATGCTGCTGATGCTGATGCTGCTGATGCTGATGCTGCTGATGCTGCTGATGCTGATGCTGCTGATGCTGATGCTGATGCTGCTGATGCTGCTGATGCTGCTGATGCTGCTGATGCTGCCGCTGCTGATGCTGCTGATGCTGATGCTGCTGATGCTGCTGCTGCTGCTGCTGCTGCTGCTGCTGCTGCTGCTGCTGCTGCTGCTGCTGCTGTTGGTACTGCTGCTGCTGCTGTTGCAGCGGATGTGGTTCCAGCACGCCCAGCCTTGGGCTGTCAGCACAGGCGTTTCCTTTCGCTGTTGCTGGTGCTGCCACTGCCGATGCCGCTGCCGCCACTGGTAACTGGCTTGTGACAAAGCACCTGCTGTTGATGTTGCTGTTGGTGATGTCAGAAGAATGTGCGAAGGAAGGAGCAAGAGGAGGACGAGGAAGGGGATAAGTGGTGGAGAACGGAGCAAGAGGAGGGAGAGGAGGGGGGTGAGTAGTGGAGAGAGGAGGGAGAGGAGAAAGGCGATGGAGCAGGGGGGAGGAGGCTTGGCTGCTGTACGGGGGGCTTGTCGCGGCAGGAGCATAAGCCAGCGCGGCAGGAGCAGGAGCCAGCGTAGCAGGAGAATCACAGGAGGGTGCGGCGGGATACCCGTGCGTTGGCTCCAAGGGGATGGACCCCAACGGAGATTGGGAAGGCTGGAAGCACGCCGCTTGGGGCGCGTCAACAGCCAGAGGGGCGGAAGCGGGGGCAGGCAAAGGAGCAAAGGAAAGGGGAAGAGGCGTCGGGAAGGCAGGAGAAGTTGGGGTGGAAAGTCTGTTCGTTGCGGGAGCGCAGGTTGTAGCGGGAGCACAGGTTGTAGCGGGAGCACAGGTTGTAGCGGGAGCACAGGTTGTAGCGGGAGCGCAGGTTGTAGCGGGAGCGCAGGTTGTAGCGGGAGCACAGGTTGTAGCGGGAGCGCAGGTTGTAGCAGAGATGGAGGCTGTAGCAGCAGAGGGGCAAGTTAGGGTGGGAAGGAGGCTGATGGCAGAAGGACCAGAGAGAAGAGCTTTAGAAGCTTCCAACACGGGCGGTGGGTGGTTGTGCGAGCCAAAATGTGCCACTCGCACCACCACACGCATCTCCGTCCTGTCCGACGCCGTGTCGACTTCTTCTGCACGTCCTGCTACAGCCACTCCGGTTGTAGCTGCAGCTTCGGAAGCAGCTGTAGCTGTAGCTCTGGTTGTAGCTGCATCTCTTGCGGCAGTTGTGGTCTTCCCCACGGCTGCAGTTTTTCCAACGCCGCCTGTCAGCTTGAGCCGGCGCGGGTGACGGGCCTCGCCAGCCACTCGATCCTCAATCTTTCTTGCCGGGCAACCCGTGACGTGCTTAGACGCACAGACGAAGTAGAGCCTGCGGGGAGGAGGGGAGAAAGAGGGCGCACGCGCACACACAGGTTGGGGAGACCCTTCAGAAGCCTAGCATGCTGGATATGAAGGGAGCAAGCGAGGCGCATCAGTTTTCTTCAGCCGATCCAAGCCGACACAAACTAACCCAAACCGACTTAGCTGAGCCGATCAAACCAGAGCCGACCAGACAAGTGTCGTCAGGACCAGAGCTGATCAGACCAGAGCTGACCGGACTAGAGCCGACCAAAGGTGATGGCAGGAGAGACGTTGCGATGACGGCATGGCCGAGGATCTTCTCACCTCTTCACAGGCTGACCCGCTATTCGTTTGTGCGACGTCTTCTTCCATTTGTACCCCTCGTTTGGGGCATTGTGCTGCTCGCAGTACGATGTTTGTTGCTGCTGCTGCTGTTGGAGTTGATGACGTAGCAAGTGTCCATCAAATACTTCTCCCATGGGCGAGACGCCGCACGATCCAGGTGCCTGCTTGGGTGGCGGCAGTTGCCAAACGCTCAAACTTCTGTGCCGCAGCTCCTCGTGCTGTTGCTTCTGCGGCTGCTCGTGCTGCTGCTGCGGCTGCCGGTGCCGGTGCTGCGGCTGCGGCTGCTGGTGCTGGTGCTGCGGCTGCGGCTGCTGGTGCCGGTGCTGCGGCTGCAGCTGCTGGTGCTGGTGCTGCGGCTGCGGCAGCTGGAACAGCTGCCGCTGCGGCTCCAACTGCTTTGTCCAGCAGAGCGGCAGGCTGGTCCGAGTCAGAGGTTGGTAGTGATGCTCGCACTGTGACCCGCTGTCACATTGCTGCTCCTGCTGTTGATCTTCCTGGAATGCGGCACATTGCTCCTGCTGCCGCTGCTGCTGCTGCTGCTCTTGCTGCAATGCGGCGGCACGTTGCTCCTGCTGCTCCTGCTGCTCCTGCTGCTCCTGCTGGTGCTGCTGCTGCTTCTGCTGCTGCGGCTGCTGCTGCTCTTGCTGCAATGCGGCCGCACATTGCTCATCCCAACACCTCCCATCGAAATTTGACGTCTCAGGCTCAAATTTTA
Organism: Closterium sp. NIES-67; assembly: GCA_027943415.1. Classification (NCBI taxonomy): domain Eukaryota; kingdom Viridiplantae; phylum Streptophyta; class Zygnematophyceae; order Desmidiales; family Closteriaceae; genus Closterium; species Closterium sp. NIES-67. Next base: position 472,407 of record BQMB01000049.1, read on the forward strand.
CCATCCAACCTGCAGCAGCGGCAGCAGCAGCGACAGCAGTAGGCACCGGCGGTGGCGGCGCAAGACGCGGTGGCGTGCGGAGCATCATCTCCTCGCGCGGCGATTCACCTCGTCAAGGGGAAAGCTCAGACCTCCATTCGGGCGGGAAATCCGCGTCAGAGCCGAAGGCCTCGTAGCAGTACCGCCGCGACGCCGCGGCAGGCAGCGGCACGGGCTGTTCGGCGCGCAGTGACCGCGGCAAGACCACGCGACCAGCGTGCTTGTAGTCCGCGCGTCAGGCTGACTCGACGACGCCCGAGCTCGCACCGCGCACAAATGCCGCACACCGCCGTCAAAGCCGTCAATGCCGTCAATGCCGTCAATGCCGTCAATGGTGGCCCGGCCACGGGCCGTCACGGTGAATGCGGTAGTTTGAACGAGGTAATGCCGCGGTACTACAATGCGATGCGGTAATGCACTGCACTGCCACGGCAAGATCGGAATAGTGGATCCGAATTCGAAACAGGAAGACGTTCTAGGGTACAATTCCTGACGGTGGCTGAACTAGGTCAAGATCAAGAGTGAATGGCAGTGCGATCATCGCCGCGAAGGCCTTTCATTCGCAGCCGCCGCAATCCCAAAATTTCCAGGAACAGTCGCGATAGAACTCGGTGCAGCGTTGCGTGCTCCAATCCCAGCCGCGGGACGCGAGCTTTCCGCGGTTAGTATAGTAGTCCTACGTTGAGGGAAGGATGGATATCTGCGCATGAACGAGTGAATGAAGAGAGCGAGAGAGAGCACCGAGCACTGTAACAGCGCGGCGAGAAACGGAGTCTGCGCGTGAAAGTTGAATGTGATGGCCATAACACATTTTTATGCTCTCTTCTGTTGCATCCGTGGACTTTAGGGTGAGCCATGGAACAGCAGCTAATAAAAATAGTCAACGCTTGCCATGCCCGTCCACCAAACACCGCCTGTTAGTAAGAAAGCTAGGCTTTGGAAGAGACAAGCCTGCGCCATGGCACAAGGTCGAGATCCGAGAATCTTGCAGGGTGGCAGGAGGAGGACAGGAGGAAACCGGAGTCCAGCGGCACCCAGGGCGTGTCGTGAACTCAAAATCGACGCGCTAGGACGGCCAGTTACCCGAAAAGCGCTTGTAACCATTCTAATTTTGTTATTGGAGAGGCGACACCACCGGGTTCGCCTTAATGGGGATTTGCAGACTGCGTGAAGCAGTACGTGGTAATAATAAAAACGTGAAAGATAGCCGGCGGTCATTTCGCCTTCGTTTAAGAAGCGAGAAAGCGTTACCAGTCGCCCTGGAGAGAACGACCTCGTCAATTACTTGTTCAATCATTTTGAACACTACCAGTCGACGCTTATGACACACCATCAGGCTGTGCCTCGAGCAGGGGCGAGTCTGACGTCATGTGGGTCACAATGCCAGTTCTACACACTGCCAGGCTGTCCCCCACTTCCCGCTGTCCCTGGCCCAGATCTGAGGCAAAGCGAGCCCCACTTCGCCCCCCATCCCGACCGGACCTGAGGGGAGAGAGGGACCCCCCCCCCCCCCCGCCTCTCCATCCCTCCCCCCCCCACCCGCCGCCCTTTCTTCCGACCGACACAGCACACCCTCCAGTACACGACGCGCCCCTCACTTCATTGGCAACAAAACAACAGAGAGTTTTCAACTTGCCCACACGCACCGCTCGGTATTCCAAAAAAGTGGAGAATTCAGTGCCTTGCTTGCAAGATCACCCCGTGAATGTCACTGCAAACCTGTCACTTGTGAAGCACAGGTCCCCTTCCGCCCGAGCCCATCGAAACGGGTCTGGGGTTGAGTTGACCATTGGATGCAACGGGTCACCCAGCTGTCCGATCAGCGAGCATGCCAAAACGAACCAAAATAAATAAATAAATACAGTAAATCGAATCGTCCCACCCCATGTGTACTACCACCCCCTGCCCGTCCCCCACCCCCCCACCCACCCCACCCCCCCTCCTTCCCACCATCACCCATCCCCCCCCGTCCCCCCACCCCTCCCCCTCTCCCCCACCCCCCCTTCCACCTGTCTTAAAGCCCGCATCTCATATTTCCTACCGACCAAAGGTATTACCTTTAGTGGGAGAGGGTCTGCTTGGACGACGGGCGAAATTTCGAAAGAGAGTGGGCGAGGGTTGCGACAATTTTGGAAATCCTGGAAGGTCCAACTTTGATGAGGCTTCAAGTCATATTTCTGCGGACCCGTAATACCTAGTGGTTTGAGCCCTCGAAACGTTAAGGGCTTGGATGGTGGGGGTTGGGTTCTCAAAGACTCGCAAGCAGTTGCAATTCCAGTGTTGAGTTTGCGCCAAAATTTGCTGCTTGAGTCACTTTCGGGTCCTGATTTCGTGTACCCAGCCCATGTTCCGAAACACTGGCGAGCCCTTGCACAAAGAGAATCTACGTTACCCAGTACCAAGCGTTTCCACTTAGGAAATATGAGACGCGGGCTTTAATTTCTCGATGTAGCTCACCTTCACCGCCGAATCCATCTCGATATCGGTGCGACTTGTGCAGGCCTGCCAGCAACAGGCTTCTTTCTTCACGCTGCTGCCAGCTGGCGGACTTGTCGAGAACCAGGCCTCTCGAGACAAAGTAATTACCCGTTGAGAAATTAAGAGTAAATTCTCCAGCGTTTTCGTTTTCCACGGAGCAATTTCTTTCCGAATCCGTCCAGCTTACGGAAATGATTTCGCGCGATTCCTTTTCCAACGAATACGTTTTTTTTTTTTTTTTTTTTCTATATCCGTACAGGCTATACTTGTAGTTGGTGAATTTGTAGGGGGGAGCTATCCCCCCCACCCCCCCCCCCCCCCCTCTCCCCCCAACCCCCTTTCGCCAAAACCCCAACCCACCCCAAACCCCCCCCCCCCACCCCCCCCCCTGATTTCCCCCCCCCCCCCCCCCCCTGATTCCCCCCCCCCCCCCCCCCCCCCCTGATTCCTTGCTAGCCGAATTTGTAGGGCCGATTCCTTTCGGTAACGGGCTTTTTTGGGGGGATTCCGTCTGTGAGCGGGTGATCTAGAGGCGATTCCGTCCCCTTCCAGGCGAATACAACCACCTCCTTCCATGTCCGTCGAATACCCACCAATCAGAGCTGCCCGTTGCGAATGAGTGGCTCCCGTAACAAAATGAACGTGTGTCTTCATCTGTTATGTAAACTGTATGATGTACAGTATCTCTTCATTCGAGTTCAAATTGCATCAGGTTTTTAGTTCTCTGTGCACTGTAGTCACGGTTGGCGCAACAGTCAACAGTCACAGATTCTGAACTGTATGCTGACTGGAAAATCGGCAACAGTGATTCTAAAATCAATGGAAATCCGGAACTCCCACTTGGCCCTTCGAGCTGGTAGAAAAAAACAAGGACGAGCGTGGGCAAATTTGCAGCCCGATATAGTACAGTATTTACCCAATGAAATTGTGCCAAATGCTCCAATAATAAAAAAACGCAATAACAAGAGATCATATGCCTTGTAGACGACCCCTTTTTACGCCCAGGAGTATTCCATAAGCAATTTATCCTTAAGGGCCTCTCCTTGTACGCAAAGTGTACCCGTCTCAACTCAACCGTAATATAGATAGTCAATTCGACTGATCCAAGGGCATCCAATCAGATTGCTCTAGTGTTTTCAGAGCGACCACACCTAGTGGTTGGCGAGACAAAAAGAATCCAGATGTGTTAGGCTCGCCAACCAATGTCGACGCAAAAATCCACATGATGCGCTAGATACGAGCAGCTCGTAGGCGGTCCAGTAAAATTGCGCCAGCCATTCCAACAAAATCCGTCGGCGTTGCCACTGGAAAATCCGTCTGCCCACTGCCAATACGAGCTCGCCACGGAAGCTGCAGAAGGGTCCCAACATCGTTCCCCCCGCCAGCAGTTCCGACACCTCGGGGTTATTTATACACCCCAAACAGCGACCTCTTCACGATACAAGGAACGAGCTCGCCAAACCCACAAAGTCGTCCTCATGGCACTTGTGCACTGTTTTGCGCTAGCCGTCGGACAGAAGGTTGCAATCTGCCAATACGCCAAGAAGAACCCGGCGTTGCGGCTCGAAGACATTGGGCGATGGTGCCACACCAGATACGGTATATGGCCGGATCGCAGCACAGTCGGGCAAGTTCTGCAAACAAAACAAAAGTGGCGGGCCATCGGGCCCGAACGTGCCAAGTTCATAAGGGTGCGTAACCCACATTGGCCTCTACTTGAAGCTCGACTCAAGAGCTGACTGAAAAGCACGAATGTTGCTGGCTTGCCAGTTTCGACGGCTCTAATCCAGCAGCGCAATGCTAGCCCCCGAGTGTACCGTGCCTAGGGAGTTTAAAGCTTCTGTTGGATGGGTTCAGAATGAACGCTACAATGCCCTTCAGAGCTTAGAACGGGACAAAACCCTCCTCCCGGTGACCTAACAGTGACTACAGTGCACAGAGTCCTAGTAACAATAACCTAACAACTAAAAACCCAATTGCATCCCAGCAAAAGTCTTACTGTACAGTACAACAATGACTCCCTTTTGAAATTTAGCTCACATAATTTCAAGTTGTAAACGAGGAGGAAAGAGAAGCACAGTACTGAGATAACCCTGTCGATCCTCTCTCTATGTCTAGGGAGGGTACTGGGGAGGCTTTCCCCGGGGAAGGTAGATATATGGAGCATAACCCTCCTGATGACATCCCTTCTTATCCCCAATGGTTAGGACTGGTGAGTTTCTGACTCTTTCTCCATTCGTCCATCCATATATGTTCGCGACAACCAAGCTTTTGGCAGTTTTGCACGATGCCGATCTGACAGAGTAGACACCTGTTCCTTGACCAATCTAAAAAAAAAAAAAAAAACTACAGTTTTTCGTTGCCACAGAATATGCTGTACAAGGTACACTTTATTCAGCTTTGAGTCGCAATTGTTACAGGATCCCTACGAATTTCACAAAAATACAATAGAACTTGTCAACATTCGCTGCTTCTGTCGTCTGGTTTAGTAGAGCCCTCGAAGCACAACTTGAGTGAATCAGTATCGAATATTAGGCTAATTGTTGTGATTTAGCAATGCACCAATCAGGGATGACCCAAGGATTGCACTCAGACTCGTTGGACTGGAAATGCCTAGTTTCATTTTGCATCGAGGTTATAACAAGAGCTTCGGTGTGACATGAGATTGTTGATGACATGTGGATTCGCCACACGTTTTGTGATCCCAACTAGCAAATACGCCTACGTTAAAAGCACAACCGTTTTTCATATTTGTGTCTGTTTTGCCCCAAATTTTGGCCTTTCGGGGAACTGGAGCGCGTCGCGTGGTAGATTCTGATTCTCCAAAGCAAGATGACTTGTACTCGTAAGCTGATTTGATTTCCTGCGGGGGAGCTTTGTCAGATATTGCACCCTCCCAACCTTGCTGTAATGTGAAACATTGCTCCAGTTGTGCGGCATAATGGTTACCCACTTGCCCCTCCCTCGCCCTGGTCCAGTTGGGCTCCACCCCAAGGACCTTCAGAAAAATATCAAAATGTGCCACTCTCGTAGTGACATCAGTCGCTCACAGCAAACTGTGGTCTGCTCTGCAAAAGCTGTAAGCTCCCACGAGCTGTGGAGTCGAGATTGGTCTCGCAAACACTGGGCAGAATGGCGTGGCAAGCAATGTCGCAAATCTCCTAGTTCATGTCATATGCTACTAGTGCATCGACGACTAGAGCAAGTATTTCACAGGGACAATTCTTACATACAAACAAGACTCGACATACCCAGGAGAAGATGTAACCAACCAATCCGACATGGTACACGTCCGTACACAGTTAATGCAGAACGCCCAATTAATTTCGTTCCTCGATCTAATGACCCTCGCAGAGAGGACAACGACACCCAACGATCGCAAGAGGTTTCAAGCTTCAACCAATGAGCTTGTGTCGATACACCTAATCACAACTTGACCCTGGTTTAGCAAAACAGTAAATCCGATTGCGCCAGGTGCGTTGACGGAATCCGTCCCGCGACGAGACGTATCTGTCGTGCCCGTCCAATCACAACAACCCAGACAGATAACCGACACCTGCAGTGTCATCCTCTTAGAGACGGATTTGCACATTATTGAGTGTGTATTTACCAACGCCATGTTTCATTTCTGCACAGCGCACAGGTCTTCATCCAGATGAGGCCATACGGTGTGTCGTATTCACTATGGCGCAGAAGATTGCCATCTGTGAGTACTCGACCAAGCATTCCACTTTGCGGCACTCTGATGTTGCACAATGGTGTCGTACAAGATACGGCCTATGGCCGAACCCAAGGACAATCTCCAAGATTATCAAAGACGATTCGCGTTGGAAGGCACTCGGGCCTGAGAGCACTAAGCACAAAAGGCTCAGAAACGCCTTCTGGCCTGTGCAAGAGGACCGTTTCGGAACCTGGCTACGGGGCGTGAACGGCGCTGGCTTGCTAGTCACCATCGCGCTGATCCAGCAGCTCGCTCTCGTCCTTGCACCCGACTACAACGTGCACAAGGATTTCAAAGTCAGTATTGGATGGGTGCAGAAGGCCCTTAAGTGCATGGGGTTTAAGTGGCGCAAAATGGCTGGCGAGGCGAGATCCGCAGACGCTCAAGCGGCGCTCTTCGCTGAATTGCATTTCCTCAGGTTCAGTGACGCGCTCAACCTCTAGTTCGAGCAACTGTTCAACTTCGACGAAACGTGCGTGTACTGGCCGATGCTCCCAGACCACAAGTTCAACGAGGATGCGATGTCAGGCACGAAAACCATCAAGGAGAGACTCACCGTCACAAAACTCATGAATGCCGACGGGTCGAAGGTGTTCAAACCCCTCATAATCCATCGCTACAAGCGCCCCCGCTGTTCCGCATGCGATAATTTCAACCTTGCAGGGTACTGCGCGTGGCAGGCAAATGCGAAAGGCTGGATGATCGCCGATGTGAGTTACGCGTATAAGCCCTTGTGTTCCGCCAACTTCCGGATATGCAAAACAAACACTTAAAGTGCATCTCTGTTTGCCGCCCAGCTAGAAGCCGTTGTTGACGCTCCTCGCCAAACCCTCGTCCGAGGACGTGCACTTGCTCGACGAGGATTTTCATCAGGTGCAGGGCGTCATGGATACGCTGCCATTCGGCCCGCCTGGCGAAGTCAAGGTCGCGGTCCAATTTGTCTATGCATAACACGAAGCGTCGACCGACGAGGAGGGAGCCGACGACCCGCTGGAATTGGAGCCCACGGGGCTGCCTGTCCGATACGCGTGGTGGTCTAACGCGTCCCTCCCACCCCCACCAACCCCGATGCATCCATGGGTGACATGCGGGGCATGTCATGCATGGCGACAGAAATGCTCATCGGTTACGCGCGTAGCCTCGCACTCGCTCCGCGGGATCTTCGCATTCACTTCGACATCCGCGATCCCCTCGTGTGTGAGCGTCTGGAGCGCGCATCTCCCTGCCTCGGCGTCAGTGCTACCCCGGCTATTTTGAATGATAGGTATCGCACTCAGGTGCTGTGCGCCACCGTGGTGATGACCGGGTACCCCGACGTCGACGAATAGATGACCTTTGGGGGTACTCGCATACCATGGCAACCCCCTCTTCACGTTTGAGTGGCACCTGTCTACTTCTCGATGTTGAACACATAGTACGAGCAACAGTGCGTGCTGGTGGTGGTTTGCGTACTGATGTTTGGTTGGGTTTAATAAAGTAATATTACTCTGTGTGGTCTCTTTGTTGTCGAACCAGACTGTAATCGAGAACAAAACAGTTGAGGTGTTTCAATTGTGTTTTTGTTGATGTGATGACCAAAATTATGTGCACCGATGAAACCAGTCTTTGAATCTCCCTGCAAAATCTAGGCAACGTTCCTACGTGCACATGGTCGACGCATCAGACAGGCTTCTCGCCCCTCTACAGTACAGAAGCGACAACGCTCCTACAACCTGGGAAGTGTTTTAAACATTTATGCCTTGGTCGCACCGGGGTATTTGCTACGCGTAGTTTCCTTTATTCGCAGAGCTTGCAGGAGTAGAATATGACACGTTTATGCTTCAGTGGGGGGGCAGATTGGGCTGTGAAAGCAAAGTGGAAGTCGTGTGAAATTATTGGGTACAGAGTAGCAAAAAATGGTTGTAGAGCACACATGCTCAGTTCTTACACTACCAGCTACTGTACCATAAGCGCCCGAATATAGAACTGGTTCTATTGAGAACCCATTGGGTCCTTTTGGCGGGTGGGTCTTTAGTTGTGGTCGTCGTCTAAGTAGACCCTACCATTTCAAATGTACATGGGCTTAGACCCCTCCGTTTTTTTTTTTTTTTTTTTTTTTTTTTTTTTTTTTTTTTTTTTTTGCGTGCCATTTCGCAGCAATGTGGAAAAACATTGAATAGCGAGCAAAAACAGCACACAAAAGCGAGAGCACGGAGAAGTCAAGCGAAAAACTTTCGGGAGGAGAGAGAAAAGGAGATGTAAAGGGGTGTGTAAAATTGGGATGGAGGCTCCGCTCCGCTCCCTAACTCCGTTTTTTATGTCCAGATTACCAAGGTTGTTTCTCGCGCAGGCAAAAATTGCGAGACATTGCCCTCGCAAGTTACAATCCCGAAATACAAGATTTTGAAATTTTAGGTGCATTGGTTTCGTCCTTGCGGTGTAGTCTCCAAACTTGTGTTGCTTCGGGAAAAAACTGAGTGGGCAGAAAAAAAAGGGAGTTTGGGAGCGAAGCGGAGCTTCCGTTCCAACTTTACACACCCCCTAAGCGTTATGAGTTATAACTCAGAGTATTGCGCAGAATACTATAAGGGAACGTGATTACAGAGTTGTCCAGAATAATAAGGCTTAGGCAATATATAGGTTTGTTGACCAGGGTTGAATGTCGAGGGTTGGACCAGTCAAGGGCTCGATAGTCCCGGGGGTGACGGGATCAAAATGGGTTCGGGGCGACTCGGGATGAGGTTGGGGCCGAAAAGGTTGACGGGGGCTGGTTTGGCGCGTGACTTGAGGGCCGAGCCTGCGGAACCGAGAGGTTCGCGTGTACTCGTTGTGGCGAGCCCTAGTAAGGAATGGTAATTCCTTACACTAAGGAAATGTTAGAAGGGGAAACCAGAAAGAAATGGGTAAGGGTTGGGGGCGAGGGCTCGATCGCTCTAACTGCCGTCCAATCAGGACGAAGTCAAGTGCGTTCTTACAGTCGCGAACTTGTTATGCTGTCGTGTAAGGGTTGAAGACAAAATCTTGACCGTCGATAAACTTTGTCACAGCTCCAATCACTTTCGATTTGGTTTCTCTAGGATTTTCTCGCGATATGAAATGGCCATTTCGATTGGGAAGCACAAAGGTCGAACCAATCAGATTCGCATTTTACATTTTGTACTTAAAGCGAGCGGACAGACCAAACTCAAGACTCAAAGGTTTTGAGTTGTACTAAACGCGAAAACGGGCGCGACAGAAACACGGTAACCAAATACACACCCGAGGGGTGCGATTTTGAGATCGGGGAGAGGTGACGTGCTATGCGACGCCCGTCCCAACCCAGCGACGGAACAAGCAAAGCCTTTCCACCCGCCACACCAAGATCCAAAGCTTTTGCTTTTTACTCTGTACTCAGGGGCAATGGCTCCTTCCCGCCATTCTCGCTCGCGAACACAGTGCTTACCTACCATGTCAGTAGAAAAATGTGCGTCTCTGGTAGCGGAACCAAGTTCCAGTAACACTAACAACTACTTCGTACCAAATCGCGCCCCCGCGCAGCATGCTAGTCCCGAACCAGCACGCAACACAAGCACTCCAGGGCGCGCTACGGAAAGACCTGAACAGCTATATCCTCGCCAGCGCCAATCCCGCCCTAACGCTGCGCCAATCCCGCCATAACGCTGCGCCAATCCCGCCCTAACGCTGCGCCAATCCCGCCCTAACGCTGCGCCGATCCCGCCCTAACGCAGCGCCGATCCCGCCCTGACGCAGCGCCGATCCCGCCCTAACGCAGCGCCGATCCCGCCCTAACGCAGCGCCAATCCCGCCCTAACGCAGCGCCAATCCCGCCCTTACGCAGCGCCAATCCCGCCCTTACGCAGCGCCAATCCCTCGCTAGCCCGACGCGTCACACCACATAGTACCCCGCTCTGCGACGCGCTTGCCCTGTCCGCCTCTCTCCCATGGTCCCCTTTCCCATGGTCCCCTCTCCCATGCTCCTGGCAGGAAGGGGGGATTGCTTCCATGCTACGGAAGGGGGAGAAGCAGGAAAGTGGAAGGGGGGAAGCAGGGCAGTGGAAGGGGGGGAAGCAGGGCAGTGGAAGGGGGGGAAGCAGGGCAGTGGAAGGGGGGGAAGCAGGGCAGTGGAAGGGGGGGAAGCCGGGCAGTGGAAGGGGGGGAAGCAGGGCAGTGGGAGGGGGGGAAGCAGGGAAGTGGAAGGGGGGGAAGCAGGGCAATGAAAGGGGGGGAAGCATGGCAGTGGAAGGGGGAGAAGCAGGGCAGTGGAAGGGGGGGAAGCCAGGCAGTGGAATGGGGGGAAGCAGGGCAGTGGAAGGGGGGGACATCACAAAAAACCTGGATTTTTTGTTTCGGGTCGACAGGCTTGCCGAGTTGGTTTTTTTGTTGCGTCATGGTTGGGGTTCCGTCGGAAACGTTTCTGGCCAAACCGCGCCTCGGTTCTGGCCGAAATGCGTCAGAATTTTGTGGTTGGGCATTTCAGCGCGAAAACTGTCCAATTATTTCCGCTGGCGAAATGGCGAGGGCGAAGTTACATCGAGACAGCCGCCGAACATTCGCCACAATCATTTCCCGCCCGAACTCTCGCTGAAATTTTCAAGGCCTCAATTCTCGCACCTTCCAAGCATCAATTGTGAGTGATAAAGGATGTCGGCTACACCAGAACTTGATGAGTTTGGTATACGAATTATTGTAGTATGGTTTCTTGAAAAAATATATCATGTGACACCTATGGCAAGGTGGAAAAATGCATAAAGGAACATTCTTCACTCGTGTATTGAACCATAGAAAATATTAAATGGTCAATTTCTATCAATGAGTGATTCGAATCAATATGTTAGCTACAACAGGAAACGGATCAATGCGAATTAGCGCATGTGCGACGCACATCATAATTGATATGAGGATGGCTACATTAATAAAGGGAGACAACTGGTGTGATGCTGTGACGATTGCATACATATGAGATTGGTGGGGATCTCAAGCAGGTACATGCGCGTCCCTTCCCTTTCCATTCGCTCCTCCTTTCGGTCTCAAATTTGACGTCGGTGAGTTCTGGTGTAAAAAAAAGAGCATGCCATTTCTAACCGTGCTATGAAATTCGCAGAAGGGCAAAAATGACACTTTTTTAATCGGCCACTATCCATGCACGAAATCAACCCCGTCAAAATATCTAGGAAGCCTTACTTCCCAATACGCTGCTCCTTTTGGGCCCAATCTTGGTTAGCACAAAGGTCTTGATGTAATAAACTCGTTGACAACTAGAAACCATGTTAGGAGATTTAAAATAGTGCCTAACTGGCAGTACCTTTTATCGACCCCTATCCTTGCACGACTTTTCCCTAATACATTATTTAAACGTCCATATCTTCCTCCTCCTTTCTCCTTTGGGTCCCAAATTTGGATGGCAGTGAGGTCCTGCTACGATGAATGCGTCACCCACATCAAACCGAAGTAGTAAATTCGCAATACTGGCTTAATGGTGCTTAAGGTTTTCCATCCCTATCCTTGCATGAAGTGCCCCAATTACACCGATCAATCGGCCATATCTCCCTCCTCCCTTCTCCATTGGGTCCCAAATTTAAAGGCGCCAACCACTTCAAACTGCTTTAGAGAATTCGTAATAGTGCCTTAATGGCGTTAAATTTTATCCACCCCTATCTTTGCATAAAATGCCCGCATGACATCATTCAAGCAGTCATTGCTCCCTCCTTCCTTATCCATTCCACCCCAACTTTGGACGGTAGTGAGGTCTTGATATGATAAAGGCGCCAACCCCTTCAAACCGCTTTAAAAAATCTGCAATAGTGCTTTAATGGCGCAAATTTTTATCCACTGTTATCCTTCCATAAAATGCCCACATGACATTATTCAGACTGCCATTTCTCCCTTCTCCATTTGACCCCAAATTTGGATGGCAGCGAGGTCTTGATATGATAAAGGTGCCAACTCCTTTTAGCCGCTAAATTTGATCCACCCGTATCCTTGCAGCAAATGCCTATGTGACATAATTCAAACAGCCATATCTCCCTCCTCCCTTCTCCATTGGGCCCCAAATTTGCAAGGCAGCAAGATCTCACTATGGAAATGCATCACGTACTTCAATCTGCTGTAGGATATTCGCAATATTGTCTTAATGGCGCTATCTTTTATAATCCCCTATCCTTGCACGAATCGCCCCTATTACATTATTCAAACAGCCATGACTCTCTCCTCCCTTATCCGTCGTGCCCCAAATTTGGATGGCATACAGGTATCGATACAAAAGGAGGGTTTTACTTCAAGTGATGGTTTAAAAAATATAATAGGGCCTTAATGGTGCTATCCTTTACCCACCCATATCATTGCTCAATACGCATGCAGTACATTAGTAACAGAACCATATCTCCCTACTTCATTCTCCTTGAAACTTCGAAATCAGATGGCAGCGAGGTCCTGCTATACCTAAGGCGCCGCATACTTCAATTTGAGTTAGAAAGTTTGCAATATCACTATTCATGTTACTGTTTAAATGACGCTATCTTTTATTGATCCCTATCTTTGCACAAAATGGTTCGATTTCATTATTCAAACGGCCATACCTGAAGCGATCCAATATAGTCCATATGATCTTCAGGATTGAACTTCAGTAGTGTGCTTTGCGAAAGTGATTGATTGGTCGATGAACCCTATTAGAGTGAGTGTAACTTAACAATATTGATTACAACAATGGGATACATGATTCATATAGTGATACAACAGAATGCAAAGGGTCTAGCTAAGATGCACTTCGCAAGGGTATATTATATTTGTGATTCCATATCCAACTCGGGTAACTATACACGACCCTCGTACAAGGTGAAACCGACCCTTGTACGCGTCGATGCACCTTTCGATGGCCATCCTTGTCACACCGTGGCAGTAGTTGAAGCGCTGCCCCCAGTCCGTCATGAGGCGATCCTGAGGAGCATATAGTGGGGTGAAGTAGAAGTCTCTTAGAGGGTACGCCACATCTCCCACTAGCTGGGTGGGTGCACAATTGTGGACATTGTTATCTGCTGGTTTGTTTGCCATTTGAGGTGTCTTTGCGCTAGTTCCAATCCGTTGTGCATGTGATACACAAATTTCTGTTCACGTGCTGCGTTGTCATGCTTGGCATGGGTCAGCTAAATTTCGGGTTCCAAAATTGTGATTTGAACATGTGCCACTATCAAAATGTGCCTATTGAAATCCGCAAAACAACCGTTGCCATCTGGCATAGAAGTAAGGGTCGCAATATTTCGCAAGTCAAAAGCACAATATGACGAGAAGTTGGGATAAACTGCCGCGCGACACGGGAAATCTTCACCAAAGTAATGAAAGCTAAACTACCGTGCCTTGTAGGAATGTACCATAAGATTGGTTATATAAAAAGGAGGCATAGTGTCAAAATAATATTTATGTACTTAAAATGAATACTTATATTTCCATGGCATAATACTTGTTAAAAAATTGTAGATGCCGTGTGCGTAGATATCAAGTTGCTTCGCCCATTTTCAGCATGTTAGCACAAATCTAGGAATGCTCAATGATGATTCTATCTTGGTGGTATTAGGTTGTGGTGGTAAGCATAACCATCCAATCCTTTTGAGTTCAACTATGGTGTTTGCAATACTTTACAAGATTGCAGGTCTTTGTATTCACCAATCTGCATCGAGCATAAGGTTTGCCTCTGCATTTATTGTCCACTCATATGTGCTAGTATTGGAAAATAGTCACCATAAGGTGTTGAATACTAACCAGCAAATGACGTACTCGCCTTGTTGGCACTCACAAGATTCTGTTTGAGTTTGCCTGAGGTCGCTGGCATCTTTGCAACCAGTGAGGTTCATTTGAGGAGACAAGCCCGATTTTGCTGCCTGCACGACCTAGCCAATCGTGTGCTTCGATTGAGCAGCAAACCAAGGACGAGGTGAGTTGGCGCAGAATCTGATTTGCGCAGCCAATCGGAATGCTGTTTGGCGCGAATTTTGGTCTCCCAGCTAATCGGTGTACAGTTCCTTGCTGGCAAGCCTGGGGCCCGTTTGCATTACAAGTCAGCATTCTCGCCCTCGACTGCCAGCTCCAGCCAATCGCGTAACCAGGTTCGTATTCATGCTGTCAGGGCGTGTCCAGCGCGTTCGTTTTTGGTCGAACCCTACCCAACCGTTTTAGATTTGTTATCAAACCTTCTGACCCGTGAGGCACCTCACCCAACCGCAATCAAACGTACGCGCTGGACACGCCCTGACAGCATGGCACAAATACATGCCAACCAACCAGCAAACTCGTTACTGTACTGTGAACCTAAGGGCGTGTCCAGCGCGTACGTTTACAGTGCAGGATCACGGTTCAGTAGGATATCAGGAGCGTTTTCCGCACTTCATCACGTTGGAAATCTGAAAACCATGTTGAACCGTATAAAGTGAATTGTAGACGTACGCGCTGGACACGCCCTTATCCCTATCTGCAAGAGAAGGCTTCCCTCTCCTGAGCCACACCCCCTCCCACCCACCCACCCACCCACCCACCACGTTTGCTTCATCCCGTTCATCGCCTTCACAACTCACTCTAGGTGCTCATTTGCTCTACTACCGTGTCTGTTTGAGCACACCATCCCATCTGGTGCACATTTCCTTGAGTTTCTATCCATCCCCTCCGGTCCTCGCCATCGTGTTTACCCAGTTCCTCGCCATCGTGTTTACCCAGTTCCTCGCCATCATCTAACAGGCGTCGCACAAGATAAGCTCCTCGCCAACGATTTTCGTTCTTCGTTTTTTTTGCCGATCTTTTTTTTATTCCAGTTTTCTCTCTCCTTCATTCTTGTGTTTTGTTGTTTCCCATGAAGGTGTTTCGTTGAAGCTGGTATAACTAACGACATCACCCTTTCGTGGACGTAAGCTCCTTGCAAGTTTTACCGTTGCTTTACCTGATTTCGCCTTCCGTTGTGCTTTTACAATCGGCGCATGTGTTGCAGCAGCAGCACGTGCAGTCACGATTCCCGGTAAGTGACGCTTCTGCGGTTCCGTTTTGTCAATTTTAGTTTCCTGTTTCTGACGATCTGTTCGCTGTCCGAGGGCTGCAGGGATTCCAAGAAATCGGACTAATTCCAGAGATGAGTCGTTGGAACGGCACAGTGCAGAGACATAGAATGGGAATAAGTAGTGTCGTGTCGGTATAATATAGCTTAGTGACTCGTTTTTGCACCGTGTTTTAGTGCTATTTTGTGCCGGTGTTATGTAACATGCGGTTGTCAATATGATTCGTCACGATATGAAGAAATGTCACCCTGTGCTGAACCCTGTATTGTACACGTGGTTTTACAAAATTGTAACAAATTTATGGTGAAATTTGATGCCATTTACACGGCCACGTGGCGATTGGAGCTGCGACAGACTGTATCCACGTGTCATTATTTTTTGTGATGACGTGTACAAAGTTTTGTTTACGATAATCATGGTTAGTGTCATATCATTACGGTGTACAAATTTAAATTAATTAATAGTCACATTTGTCTACAGTGTCTGAAATCGCTCGATGGTGTCACTCACATTTCCGCCTGAAATCACGTTGAGCACTGGCGGATTTCGCGACTCGAACTTCTGTCGGAAGTTCTACCGAGACTCAACCGGCCCTCAGTCGCCCCACTATTCCGAATTCGGACGGAAGATTGGTACTGTTTTCCGTCGGGATTTGCCCCCCTCGGCTGAGTTCTGTTCAAATTATATATGTTATAATTTAATATAGGCTTGGTAGGTTGTTACTGAACCTTTCTGTAGGGGGTACAAACCCCTCCTTGTACTCCCCTCTCTTCTAATCCAACGCTCTTTTCTCTCCTCAACTTTCCTAGCACCTAAAACCTCTCGCCATTCTCATGGCTCCTCCTAGCTCCTAGCTAAACCTTGTGCCATTCTATGGCTTCCTAGCTAAGCTAGTCTTTGACATGGTATCAGAGCAGTTCGTTCCGTATGGGCCTGCTCCTCGCGTTTCCGCTGCGTGCTCGTTTCTCTCTCTATCTCGCGCTGCCATGGCGGCCGCGTCAAGCTGCTGTGGCCGCGTCGTCGTGCCGCGGCGCCGCCGTCGACGTCCATGGCGCCCGCGTCTAGCTGCTGTGGCCGCGCCGTCGTGCCGCAGCTCCGCCGTCGCGTCAAGATGCTGTCGCGTCGTGACGGCGCCGTCACGCTGCCGCGGCGTCTACGCGACAGCGCGCGGTCGGCGTAACGGCGACGTCGTGCTGCCGTCGCAACGTCGACGCCCCGCTGCGGCATCGACGCCGCTCCATGATGGCGTCGTCGGGCTGCAGCCGGCCGCGTGACGCTTGTGGCGCCGCTAGACCGGCCGCCCGCATGTCAGCCTGTGGCGCCCCCCCCCCCCCCCACCCCCCTCCTTCCCCTGTGCCCTCTTCCATTCCGCAGACGACGGCTGACTCCCGCCGGCCGTCCCACCGTCGCGGGGCCTGGCCACGTCACCGAGAGGTGCGGGTGCCGCCGCCGCTGCCGCTGTTGTCGAAGCCGCCGCCGCCGCCGCTGTCGCCGCTGTCGACACTGCCGCCGCTGCTGCCGTCGCCGCCGCAGCCCCTGCGGTCGACGTCGCCGCCTCACGCACCGTGGGTCGACCGACCTAGAGTCGCTGTCACTGTGGCTGGAATGGGGGTGCTAGGTTAGGGGGTGTGGGTGTGTGTGGGCATGTGACTACCAAGCCTAGGGGGTGTGTTCAAATTATATATGTTATAATTTAATATAGGCTTGGTAGGTTGTTACTGAACCTTTCTGTAGGGGGTACAAACCCCTCCTTGTACTCCCCTCTCTTCTAATCCAACGCTCTTTTCTCTCCTCAACTTTCCTAGCACCTAAAACCTCTCGCCATTCTCATGGCTCCTCCTAGCTCCTAGCTAAACCTTGTGCCATTCTATGGCTTCCTAGCTAAGCTAGTCTTTTGACAAGTTCAGCCAAAATTTCGCCGAGTTTCGGCGACGTTGTTTTGTGATGGAAGGAGGGCAGTGGAAGGGGGGAAGCAGGGAAGTGGAAGGGGGGGAAGCAGGGCAGTGGGAGGGGGGGAAGCAGGGAAGTGGAAGGGGGGGAAGCCAGGCAGTGGAAGGGGGGGAAGCAGGGCAGTGGAAGGGGGGGAAGCAGGGCAGTGGAAGGGGGGGAAGCAGGGCAGTGGAAGGGGGGGAAGCAGGGCTGTGGAAGGGGGGGAAGCAGGGCAGTGGAAGGGGGGGAAGCCGGGCAGTGGAAGGGGGGGAAGCAGGGCAGTGGGAGGGGGGGAAGCATGGCAGTGGAAGGGGGGGAAGCAGGGCAGTGGAAGGGGGGGAAGCCGGGCAGTGGAAGGGGGGGAAGCAGGGCAGTGGAAGGGGGGGAAGCAGGGAAGTGGAAGGGGGGGAAGCAGGGCTGTGGAAGGGGGGGAAGCAGGGCAGTGGAAGGGGGGGAAGCAGGGCAGTGGAAGGGGGGGAAGCAGGGAAGTGGAAGGGGGGGAAGCAGGGCAATGAAAGGGGGAAAAGCATGGCATTGGAAGGGGGGGAAGCAGGGCAGTGGAAGGGGGGGAAGCCAGGCAGTGGAAGACGGGAAAAAGCGGGGCAGTGGAAGGGGGGGAAGCAGGAAAGTGGAAGGGGGGGAAGCAGGGCAGTGGAAGGGGGGGAAGCAGGGCAGTGGAAGGGGGGGAAGCAGGGCAGTGGGAGGGGGGGAAGCAGGGAAGTGGAAGGGGGGGAAGCAGGGCAGTGGGAGGGGGGGAAGCAGGGCTGTGGAAGGGGGGGAAGCAGGGCAGTGAAAGGGGGGGAAGCCGGGCAGTGGAAGGGGGGGAAGCAGGGCAGTGGGAGGGGGGGAAGCATGGCAGTGGAAGGGGGGGAAGCAGGGCAGTGGAAGGGGGGAAGCAGGGCTGTGGAAGGGGGGGAAGCAGGGCAGTGGAAGGGGGGGAAGCCGGGCAGTGGAAGGGGGGGAAGCAGGGCAGTGGAAGGGGGGGAAGCAGGGAAGTGGAAGGGGGGGAAGCAGGGCAGTGGAAGGGGGGGAAGCCGGGCCGTGGAAGGGGGGAAGCAGGGCAGTGGAAGGGGGGGAAGCAGGGAAGTGGAAGGGGGGGAAGCAGGGCTGTGGAAGGGGGGGAAGCAGGGCAGTGGAAGGGGGGGAGCAGGGAAGTGGAAGGGGGGGAAGCAGGGCAGTGGGAGGGGGGGAAGCAGGGAAGTGGAAGGGGGGGAAGCCAGGCAGTGGAAGGGGGGGAAGCAGGGCAGTGGAAGGGGGGGAAGCAGGGCAGTGGAAGGGGGGGAAGCCGGGCAGTGGAAGGGGGGGAAGGAGGGCAGTGGAAGGGGGGAAGCAGGGAAGTGGAAGGGGGGAAGCAGGGCAGTGGGAGGGAAGGAAGCAGGGATGTGGAAGGGGGAAAAGCAGGGCAGTGGGAGGGGGGGAAGCAGGGAAGTGGAAGGGGGGGAAGCAGGGCAATGGGAGGGGGGGAAGCAGGGAAGTGGAAGGGGGGGAAGCAGGGAAGTGGAAGGGGGGAAGCAGGGCAGTGGGAGGGGGGGAAGCAGGGCAATGAAAGGGGGGGAAGCATGGCAGTGGAAGGGGGGGAAGCAGGGCAGTGGAAGGGGGGGAAGCTAGGCAGTGGGAGGGGGGGAAGCAGGGAAGTGGAAGGGGGGGAAGCAGGGCAGTGGGAGGGGGGGAAGCAGGGCAATGAAAGGGGGGGAAGCAGGGAAGTGGAAGGGGGGGAAGCAGGGCAGTGGGAGGGGGGGAAGCAGGGAAGTGCAAGGGGTATGGATGGTAGGGAGGGGGGTTGGTCGTCTTGAATTGCCCCTTGGTGTCAATAGCTCCGGCCACTCCATTCCTCCCTGTATTTAACGAGACGGATCCTCCGCCCCCCAATCAGCACCCGCGTCCCCATCCACTTCCTGTCGTATCCTCATCCATCCCACCTCCTCTCCTCCTCCATCTCACTGGCAGGCCATCCAGGACCCACTCGGCAAGGCATCACGTGTGCAAGCTCCCAACACCCAACCCAAGCCCACCCATTCTTTCGAGCTGGTGGTTCAATAAGACCAGCCGCAAGCGGCCCATTCTGGCTTGGTAGGTCTCAGAGCCATAGACCGTGGGTTTGTAAAGCCCCCTAGATGATGTAAAGAGGCTAGTTGTATTAATAAATATCACCCTGTCGAGACCATTGGAAGCATAACCTCCCCCGATGGATATAAGTATCACGCCTTGAAATGTTTTGTACCCCTTGCCAGTGAGCGATTGTGGCCATCACAAGGCATCCGTGTTAGTGGGACATGTGCGGTTATATTTATGATGCACAAGAATAATCCACACCAACCCCGCCCGGCCAACACCCCAACGGCACCACGGGCGTGCACCACAATCGCCGCCCAGATTACCGACGCTGCCGCCAGTGGGAACGCGTGTTACCCTCGCCCCCAAACCTATCCCACCCAGTCTTCCACTATGGGAGCCTCCACTTTTGCTTCATGCCCAAGTATTGGGCTTGGCTCCACGCATGGCAGCGAGGTGTGCCCGGAGACTTCCTGCAGTGGGGAAGGGTTGGAGAGGGAGGTAAATGGTGGAGTAAGGAGGGGCTTGGAGGTGAAGATGCCACTTCCACATAGCACCTGCCCACGCAATATCCATCAGACATGGCTGGGTGCATATGCGCCATGCCTATGCATCTTGCACACACGCCACACCTCGCTGACCACGCTCCACACCCCGCTGACCCACGCACTTACTCACCCTTTTTCACACCACCCGTACTGCATACACCCCTCACCCACGCGCTGCGCACCTCTCTCAATTGCAAGCAGCTCACCTCGCCATACCCCATTGGTGTGTACCCCTCTCACCTGCGCACTGCATACCCCCGCTAGAGCCGCACCCGATGCCGGCTCAATATCTAGAGGACCCACTCCACCACTGCCACCCGCCACTCTCCCTCCCCCCCCCCCCCCTCCCATCACTGCCTTTCTTTAAGAACAGACCATCATCCCACGCTTGGCCTTCTCACCACTTCTCTGCCCACCCATCTCTCCCTCGCTGCACCCATCCCTCTCTCCCTCTCTCTGCCCACCCAGCTCTCCCTTGCTCTGCCCACCTCTGGGCAGCCCACAATGCTCCCCGCTCTCTCCCCTGCTCTGCCCATCCCTCACAGCGGTGAGGGTGGCATCTGAAGTGCAATGGCATGAGTTGGCAGAGTAGCATGGGGTAGGGGAAAGAGCAGGGACTGCAGTGCGATGGGCTGAGGGTAAAGTGTGGATGGGGGAAGGGGGGAGCATCGTCGTGTATTAGTGTTGGAAGGGAGAGAGATCCATCGGAGAATGGGGGTGAGAGACAGTAAAGGGGAATCCGGAAACAAAAAATTGAGCAGACGAAAGGGGGGGGTATGCGGGGAGATTGCATGGAAGTGACAGGGCCTCGATCTAGGGTCGGGGATTGTATGAGCTGAGGACGCCTACCAGCAATTGAACTGCCCCTAGCGGTGGCGTTGTGAGGAGTTTGGTGAGGCAGTCTGAATGGATGGCGTAGAGTGGAGGTCGCGGTAGGTGGAGGAGCCATGCGCTTCGCGGGGGTAATTGGTGACGTCACCTGTAGTGGATGGGGGGAATGTCAGAAGCTTGATTGAGTGGATTGAGGGGGACGGGGGAGGGGGGGCGGGGATAGGGGGGAGGAAGCGGGGGGAGGAGGGGGGGGAGGAGGGTGTAGGGGCACCATGCAGATAATGGGCAGTAAGAGGTATTCACCAGGATGTGAGTGATGATGGCGAAAAACTCACCGAGAGTCCGACGCACGCCACGACCTGCGCGCCGGCCACCCACATGGGGCTGCGAGGCATGCCTCGCAGTGCGTGGAGGAGTTGCCACCAACAGCCCAGAGTCCACCCGCACTGCAGTATTTGTCGGCTCCACGCGCACCCGAGTACGTGGGCCGTCATCCTCACCACAGCCGCTAGTGGCGGCTGTCCTGCCAATGAACCCCTCGCGCTGCCACTCATCCATGATCCGGTCGACCCATGACCAATCCATTGGGCCAAGTGTGCGGGTATTTTTGCCACGCCGTATCCGCGTCACCCGAACGTTGCGAGTCACGTATGCCCTCACTAAACGCTCCAGGCAGGTGTTCCAATGCAATACTGCCAGCCCCGTTCGCGCGCGGAAGCTCCCACGGAGTCGGAGTCGCTTCGGCGCGTACTTGCAAATTAGGGAGTGGAAGGATTCGTTCAATGAGCTGCATGCCCCGTGGACGTAATATTTCACCTGCTCAACTCCACAGTGCTTCTCAAGCCATTCTGTGGCAGCTACATGGGTCGCCGACCTGGGTGTGTATATGGCACTCTCCTTGCCCCAATTCTCGGTTACACAACGAGGCGCCTCGCCAGCTCTTGCACACCGGTCATGCAAGCCCGCCCAATGATCGGCTGCCATGCACAGCTCCTCCGAAACCGCCTCGGGTGACTTCGGTGCTCCGTCCCGCCGGCAGACACCGCACCGCATCATGACGTGGTAGAAGTGTATCACAAAGCGTTGCGCCACCGAGACCTCCTCCTCACAGCAACCTCCCGAATCCCCTGTCGCTGCACGAACCCTGGGGCGCTTCCAGCGGTTTGTCCACCGTGGTACAGCACCGCCATCCACCACTTCCAGTGGCACACTTGCCGGTTGAGCTCGCGGCATTGCGGTACTTGTGGCCTCAGGGCCACCCACAACGTCAGCAGCGACCGGCACCTCCCCTGTGTCATGACGAGAGGAGGGTGGCAGATGCACAAAAAAGGGTGCGTGTTTGTATGTGTCTTTGGCCACGACAATGCGGGATACATCACGTACTGCCACGTACGCCTTGCTGCCCATCGCAAACTCACCACTCAGGTCTTGTCGCTCTTGCCATGGTCGTGCCCCTCCTGTGAAATGCACGCCTCGCGCGTCCCCCGTATGCGCAAGAACCATCAGCATGGATGCCTCTGATGATGGGCGTATCCCGCGGGCCTGATCTCCGTCGTAACCCCACAACTCATCCACATCAGAGTGCAGCACCTCCATGGTGACAGGTCCAGCAAAACCCGCAGCTCCCACCTCCTCGTTAACGCGATCTCCGACTCCCACATTCACCCTACTGCCAGAGCCACCATCCAGCATATTGCCATAGGAGATAGGGACCTCTACACCCATGCCGTCACCACCAACCCGTAGCACCTTCCTGAGCTCAGGATACTTGTATTTTGCATCCTCTGGCCGAATTGCTACAAACTCAAACCGCCCCAGCTCGGCACAAACATGCCGTATGAGCGTTTCTTTGAGGACAGCCTTTGACTCCTTCGTCTTCTCATGAGCACTCAGCCACTGCCTAAGACTATCCACACTCGACACCCACAGGTCCTCAATGACACGGGCCTCCCCCACAGGCATGACTGCGCGTAGCGCATCTTGCAGATCCCTTAGAAACAACTTCCACAGGGACTGCTTTACATGCCACCAATCCACTTGGTGGTTCAACCCCCTATCTCTAGCCGCTCCCCTGAACGTAGTTCCTTGATCGGAAATAATACCACGCACCCGAAACCCCTTCGCTGCTAGTTGTTCCATTCCCCTTTCAAATGCGATACGCTCTAACACTAGAGACGAGGGGTCATCTACATTCTTTTGTGTTACTACGACGTAAAGTATTTTACGCGATTTCTCGTCCATGAATGAAACAGTGCACCACTCGCCCTCCCTGACCTGTGACCATCGACCATCTACGCACACATAATCCCCTACATCGTCGCGCCTAAGTATCTCTGCCCGCACTTCCTGCATCGACTTATCGGCCTCATGCACAATCGTTTCCCAAAGGCCTTTCTCGCCTGACAAGTGCTTGTAGAAAGTGCCTCTACCAGGGCACGGCAAGCTAACGTTCCGACAGAATTCCCACATCTGTTGGTACCCCATGCCTGCCAGTGCAAACGCACCTAAGAACCTGGATTGTTGCACTGGCATGTTGGTACCCCTGACTCGTGCCCCGTCCACAATATCCCGACGTGTACATGTCCAGAACTCGACTGTGTGAATGCACTCCATGCAATCCCAATACAAACCCCATGATGCCCATGACCGACGCCACGATCGCAACTCCATTTCCCCACCGCACACCGCGTTTTGCATGCAAACCATCCTAACTCCCTTGAAAAATCCTACCATGTGCCGGACCTCCACCAAGCCCACCGCTGACCCATCCAGATCATCCAGTCTCGGTGCGGGATCCCACAGTGGCGGGACTGTCCGTCTGGTGGCCAGTCTGGGGCCACGAAAGGGCGGCCTGAGATTAGGGGGAACAAGGGAAGGTTGGTATGATGGTTGGGCACAGCAATGACTTGGGCAGCGGGGGGAGGCTTAGGCTAGCTCTAGACAAAAAGAAAGCAGGTTTTGCAGGTGCGGCATTGGTACACGGAGCATGTGACACGTCGTGCACACAATGCAATGGGGGAAGAGTGGGTTTCGGGAGTCGAGGCATAAGGAAGCATGGGGTGCTATTCGCACCTGCAAGCATGGGAGTCAGCCCCAATGGCGCATGGCGCGCTCTGCTCTGGATGGGGATGGACCTCAAGCCCCTCGACGTTGCTTATGGCGGGTGCCCTAAAGATGGAACAGGGCGGATGCGCATAATCAGACCAGAGTGCTGGCACAACTGCAGCATAGGCATAGGCCTAGACATGTGCATCGACATGGCAACAGGTTGGGCACAGCAATGACTTGGGCAGCGGGGGGAGGCTTAGGCTGGCTCTAGGCGAATAGAAAGCAGGTTTTGAAGGTGCGGCATTGGTGCACGGAGCATGTGACAAGTCGCGCACACAATGCAATGGGGGAAGAGTGGGTTTGGGGAGTCGAGGTATAAGGAAGCATGGGGTGCTATTCGCACCTGCAAGCATGGGGGTCAGCCCCAATGGCGCATGGCGCGCTCTGCTCTGGATGGGGATGGACCTCAAGCCCCTCGACGTTGCTTATGGCGGGTGCCCTAAAGATGGAACAGGGCGGATGCGCATAATCAGACCAGAGTGCTGGCACAACTGCAGCATAGGCATAGGCCTAGACATGTGCATCGACATGGCAACAGGTTGGGCACAGCAATGACTTGGGCAGCGGGGGGAGGCTTAGGCTGGCTCTAGGCGAAGAGAAAGCATGTTTTGAAGGTGCGGCATTGGTGCACGGAGCATGTGACAAGTCACGCACACAATGCAATGGGGGAAGAGTGGGTTTGGGGAGTCGAGGTATAAGGAAGCATGGGGTGCTATTCGCACCTGCAAGCATGGGGGTCAGCCCCAATGGCGCATGGCGCGCTTTGCTCTGGATGGGGATGGACCTCAAGCCCCTCGACGTTGCTTATGGCGGGTGCCCTAAAGATGGAACAGGGCGGATGCGCATAATCAGACCAGAGTGCTGGCACAGCTGCAGCATAGGCATAAGCCTAGACATGTGCATCGACATGGCAACAGGTTGGGCACAGCAATGACTTGGGCAGCGGGGGGAGGCTTAGGCTGGCTCAAGGCGAAGAGAAAGCAGGTTTTGAAGGTGCGGCATTGGTGCACGGAGCATGTGACAAGTCGCGCACACAATGCAATGGGGGAAGAGTGGGTTTGGGGAGTCGAGGCATAAGGAAGCATGGGGTGCTATTCGCACCTGCAAGCATGGGGGTCAGCCCCAATGGCGCATGGCGCGCTCTGCTCTGGAAGGGGATGGACTTCAAGCCCCTCGACGTTGCTTGTGGCGGGGGAAAGCAAGTTTGAAGGTACAACATTGGTGCAGGGTCGACAAGTCGCATTACAAAAGTGGGCATGGGGAAATGATGCATTTGCAAAAGTAGAGATGTCATAATTGTAGTGCGTTGCATCGTTGTATGTGCACATGTTGCTATGAGAATGGGTAATGAACATGCGCTTCGAATGCCTAACTCTAGCCTGCCTCCTTACCTCGCCGGCGCCTCGCGAGCTGCCGATGCGTTACCCTCTGTCGGTTGAGCATGGGGTGCGCTTGTCGTCACCGTAAGGCCTACTTTGTCGCCCGCTCCATGCCGCTCATCACAAGATGGGGAGCCCTCCGCTCCCTCTGCAGCACTCCCATCTGTGGGCAAGGGTAGCATAAGCACAAAGGACGACTTATTTTTTCACTTCTGTGAGGCAGTCTCATGCGTCCATCGCACATCGACTCCCAAATCCCAATACTGCATCCCCTACCAAAGATCCAAAACGCCTTACCCTTTTGTGCTTCGTAGGCTTGCCCTTGGCGTGCGCCACCCCATCCATTGCCCTCAGCCAGTCTATACTTTCCGGCCTCTGTCCACTTGTAGAGCGGAAACCCAAATCTGACCCCACGGAGAGCCCCAGTGGTTCGCGCTAGGAGTTGTGCGGCAGAGGCAGGTCCATCTCGCACACGGCTCGCGAATATGATCCCGTATGCTTTCTTGTGTCCCTCCAACAGCTTTGCTCTGGCCTTGGCATCGTCTTGGGG
The DNA here is from genome assembly GCA_027943415.1 of Closterium sp. NIES-67. NCBI lineage: Eukaryota > Viridiplantae > Streptophyta > Zygnematophyceae > Desmidiales > Closteriaceae > Closterium > Closterium sp. NIES-67. Next base: position 498,053 of record BQMB01000049.1, read on the forward strand.
GACTGTGAGATTGGTAGATATATGACACGTGGGATGTGTGCAAGATTGGGCCCACAATCTCTGTTGGTAAGATCCCAATGAAACACCACCCACATCTGCCGCCCATCATTATCAAGCTCACCTGCAGCTAGCGCAGCCTTCTCAAGGCTCTCCACTACGGCCTTGGCATGTTGGGCAAGGAAAAAAATCAGATCGTCCACTGTGGCGACCCTGTCCTGTAGCCTACACTTCCCCGTCAAACCCACACGCCACACCGCGACGAGAGGACCCATGTGGCACGTCATGGACACCGTGCCTCGCCGGGCCTCTGACACCGCCTGCTGCGCTGGGTGTGTCCCTCCTCCCACAGGCCTAACCATTTTGCACGTGCACTTCTGGCTGTCAGCAAACGATGGGAGGGGGGGAAGGAGAGGTAGGGGTGGAGTGTGTCGCCAAATGAGCAGGGAGGCTTGACTATGGATGGGGCGGTGGTGCACTCTGGATGGGATGGTGGTGGATTGTGGATGGTGAGGAAGTGGACTTTGGATGGGGGGAGGGTGGACTCTGAATGGGGGGAGCTGGAATCTGGATGGGGGGAGGTGGACTCTGGAAGGGGGGAGCGTGGACTTTGAATGGGGGGAGCTGGACTCTGGATGGGGGGAGGTGGACTCTGGAAGGGGGGAGCGTGGACTCGGAATGGGGGGAGCTGGACTCTGGATGGGGGGAGGTAGACTCTGGATGGAAGGAGGTGGATTCTGAACGCGAGGGTGGTGCACTTTGGATGGGGGCGGTGGGCTCGGGGCTGTGGGGGTTGGGGTACAGTGGTGTGAGGGCAGGGGAGAGAAGGGAGGCATCTCGTGGTGAGTGGCAAGGAGGTCGAAGTGGGGGACGGGGGGGGGAGGGTACTGGAGCGCGGGTTGAATGGTTGTCGAGGGAGGGGAGGCGGGGGCCTGGCTTGGGGGGGAGGGCGGAAAGGGTGGGTAAAAGGGTTAAAAGGGGTAGGATTGGGGCATGACGGGCATGACATACAGTGGCAGTTACTGGTTCTGTTTGTGGAGGACAGAGGGGGGTGTTTGGTGTGTAGTGGCGCCTTTGTGTGTAAAAGACGGGCCTTAGGGCCTGCTGCATGTACCCCCTCTCTCTGCTGTAGTCGTACTCTGTCACCCCGCATCATTGGTCTATCCGCGTCCCCATTTTGCTGCCGTATCTCTCACAGGTACACTCGTTTGAACCAACTCACCGCTCCCCCCCCCCCCTTTCCCAGTTCGTTTCCATCCCCTGCTCTCCCAATCCTCTCAGATAGCTGAGAGGGGAGATAGCTGAGAGGGGAGATAGCTGAGAGGTGAGATAGCTGAGAGATGAGATAGCTGAGAGGTGAGATAGCTGAGAGGGGAGAAAGAGGGGAGATAGCTGATTGGGGAGATAGCTGAGAGGTGAGATAGCTGAGAGGGGAGATAGCTGAGAGGTGAGATAGCTGAGAGGGGAGATAGCTGAGAGGGGAGATAGCTGAGAGGGGAGAAAGAGGGGAGCTAGCTGATTGGGGAGATAGCTGAGAGGTGAGATAGCTGAGAGGTGAGATAGCTGAGAGGGGAGATAGCTGAGAGGTGAGATAGCTGAGAGGGGAGATAGCTGAGAGGGAAGATAGCTGAGAGGGGAGAAAGAGGGGAGCTAGCTGATTGGGGAGATAGCTGAGAGGTGAGATAGCTGAGAGGGGAGATAGCTGAGAGGTGAGATAGCTGAGAGGTGAGATAGCTGAGGGGGGAGATAGCTGAGAGGTGAGATAGCTGAGAGGTGAGATAGCTGAGAGGGGAGATAGCTGAGAGGGGAGAAAGAGGGGAGATAGCTGATTGGGGAGATAGTTGAGAGGGGAGATAGCTGTTCTCGCTCTACCGCAATATGCCCTTCTCCCTCGCCGTGTCCCTGGCGTTTGGGCCGAAAATAAGCGCTGTTCTTGCTCTACCGCAATATGCCCTTCTCCCTCGCCGTATCCCTGCGCATTTCTCATTGTTTCTCTTGCCTCACTCTCTCTCTTCCCTATTTTGTGGTGCCGAATCCCCTCTACTGCACGGTTCCGCTTTGCCGCCCAACCCTATCTCTCTTCCTTGCCACCATTCAGCCAGACCCGCGTTCCTCGCAAATCTCCCACCGCACCTGCGGGTCGATCGCCGTTGTACTTCAGTCTTCAGTCACGACGGGCCCCTCTTTTCAGACCCCCCTTTTTTTTTCAAATGTCCTAGCTTGGGGAAGTCATAGGGAGGGATTTGCGCCCGCGCTCTATACCTAAAATGTAGCGTTGCTTTGCGTTCCAAGCACTGGGCTCGCCAAATCGTGCGCTGCTCTGCTCCAGCGGGTGGGGTTGGCAGTGAGATTCAAGGCCTGTTCCCGAATGCAAACCAGGTTTTTATGTCCTGGTTTTGAGCAAGGGGAAGCAGGGCTATCGTTGTTTTCGTTTGCGCATTTTTGTTGTATGTGTCAATTCGTAGTACAAACGCAGCAGTTATGCGAACACGGTATGGTTGGGGCAGAGTGGTGCTGTCGTCCGGAATCTGCCCTGCGACCTCCCAGGTTTTGACGAGGTCTGTTTTCCCATCGCGAGGGGCCAAACCGTTTCGCGTGGGGCAGGCGCCTTTCGTGGGGATAGATGGGCCGCTCGTCAATTTCGCTACCCAAACTCAAGACTCAAAGGTTTTGAGTCTTGATTTTGGTCTGTCCGCTCGCTTTAAAAGGCTTAGAATGGGCCTGAATACTCGACAATGAGCCAGGAATGTAAACGAGGAACAAAACTACATGCAGAAATTTGTATTCCACGTGCGTACGAGAAATAATCCGGGTATATAATTTTTGGGTATCCATATAAGACTCACCCCCAAAATTCACTAGTGTATGAGATTACAACCTAGGCTCATATATCCGAATGCTTACGGCAATAGAATTATGTAAACTTATACACATTTGTATATGTAGTAGTTATAGGCTAGAAGGGTTCATGATCTTAGAGAGTACAACACCCAACCATATATTCCCTTGTATGCCTTCATTGTAGTCATTCGATTACTCTGAGATGGTATCAGTTAGGTCCGCCCATCCGTGCTTCCGCCCTAGCCGCCCTAGCTCGCCCTAGCCGCCCTAGCCCGCCCTAGCCGCCCTTGCCCGCCCTGCCTCTGTAGATCGCTGGCCCCACGCTCGCTGGCCCCGTGCTTGCCACCCCCTCACTCGCTAGCCCCGCACTCGCCGGCCCCTCGCTCGCCGGCCCCCGCGCTCACAGGCCCCCGCGCTAGCCGACCCCTCATTCGCCAGCCTTGCGCTCACCGGCTTCGCGCTCGCCGGCCCCTCGCTAGCTGGCCTCTTGCTCCCCGGCTCCTCGCTCGTCGGCCCCTAGCTCGCCGGCCCCTCATTTGCCTTCCCCTAGCTCGCCGGCCCCTCGCTCGCCGGCCCCTAGCTTGCTCGCCCCAGCTCGCCGGCCCAAGTTCGTGACGGCTCCGGCCCCTGTTCCTGCTGCCCCAGATTGCTGTGCCGCCATGCTACCATGCCACCGTGCCGCCGTACTGCTGGGCCGTTGTATCCCCGTGCCGGCATGCCACAGCGCTGCAGTGCCATCGTGTCGCCATGTCGCCGTGTCGCCGTCAACCGCAACGGCCAGGGTGATGGCAGACGCTCTTCTCCACCCGGACGCGAAGGGTCGTGCGGTTGACTTCGAGGCGTGGCTCGCTGACCTCCGCCACTAGCTGAAGGGTTAGCACCATGACAGCCAGTCCCTGGCCGTCCACGTCGACGGTAAGCTCCCCTGCCCCGATCCGCTTGCTGCCCTCCCTGACGCCCCCACGCCCGCTGAGCGTGAGGCCTTTGCAGATGCTGAGCTCGCCCGCTCTGTCCGAGAGTCGCACGACGCAGTTGCTCAGCTTGCTATCAGTCGAGCCCTCCATCTGTTCGAGCGTCTCTGCTTTCAGACGGTAGAGATTACGCAAGACTACTTAGATGCTGTCATTGTGCACTATTACACTCCTTTCTCCGCCTCTGCTGACCATGTACTTCTCCCCTTGCTCTTTCCTGATCTTGCGTCCTTCCCCAATGTCTCTGATCTTGCCACTCACCTGCGTGCACTTGAGGCTAGCTACCACGCTGTTAGCACCGAGGCCCAGCTTACTATATTGCCTTCACCCCTCGGCGCTACCCTGTACTTTCTTGCAACACGCCTTCCCGACCGCCAAGCCACTGCCCGTGACCACTTCCTTGGTCTCCACCCTGTTGACCTCACCCTTACCGAGTTCCTCGCCACCCTGCCCATAATAGAGACCCACCAGCGTGCTATCGCTCAGTCTAGCGGTACTGTGGCGGTCCTTATCATCCAAGGCTGTGCCCCCTCCCAGTGCACTTACTCTGACGTTTCTGCCACTGTCGCTGAGACAACCCCATCTGCTGAGGCCGCCGCGGCGGCCTCAGTGCAACCTCGTCCGGATAGGGGCCGCCGCCCCAATGGAGGGGCGTGGTAGAGGGAGGGGTGGCGGCAGTGGCGGAGGTGGCGCGGGTGCCGGTGGTGCAGATGAGGGGACCAGGGCTGATGCTCCGACACAGCATTAGGAGCAGCAGCCGCAGCAGCGGCAGCAGTAGCAGCAGCAGCAGCAGCAGCAGCAGCAGCCGTGGAGACCTCCGCCGCCGTAGTGGCCTGGCGTTTTTGTTGGAGGTGGTCGCGGTGACGGCACGCGCCGCTCGGCGTCACGTGGCGTAGGTGTGTCCACTATGTATCGTCTAGGCTCCCATGCTGTGTTAAGCATAGGATCCCCTTCTTTGTTTAGCCTAGCCTCCACGTTAACGCCCCAGCCGCCTGCCGCTACCGCCACGCTCTCCTTCACGCTCGTCTCTGGTGCGTCTGCATGTTCCTTTCGCGACCACATTACGCTCGCGCCGCTTGCCGCCCCTGCTGCTATAGCACTTGTTGACCCCTCCTCAACTTCGGTAGTTGCACGTAGCTCCACCACCCTTCCGTGTCCGTCGGTTCACTCGGGCTCCCTCACAGGCTTGCACATCCCCTCGTTCTCCAGGAACCTAGTTGGTTTCGGCTGTCTTCAGGACCTCGCTGTCACCACTACGTTCCTTGGACAGAGCGCTACGTAGTCTGTACTGAGGCCGCCATTGGTGCCCCCCTCACCATGTTCCCTATGGACTTGGTGTGTGGTTTGTTCACGCTCGACACCACGTCCCCGCCGGTGGGAGCGTCCCCCCAGGTGGCCACACCTACTCAGGTCGTTGCGGCTTGCTCGTGTCGGTCGCTCACTCACACGTCCATGTTGTGGCACCACCGCCTAGGTCACCCCGCTCTCCCGCGTCTGCGTCACATGTCATAGCACGATCTTGTCTTAGGTCTCCCTACATTGCTTCCTGCCCTCCCTCCCTCGACCGCGCCTCCATGCACGCCCTTCGTCGAGGGTCGGCGGTGTTCAAGGCGTGCTACGTTGCTAGAGGCTTCAGTCAGCGCGAGGGTATTGAGTTCTTTCAGACCTTCACCCCGACCTCGAAGATGACCACTCTTCGCGCACTGCTTCTCATAGCAACGCAGCGCGTCAACGAGTTGCACTCTCTTGACTTCTTCATATCATTTCTCCAGGGTAGTCTGCACGAGCAGGTCTACCCATGCCGGCCGCCAGGCTTCTCTGGCTAATTCCCTCCTGAGACCGAGTGGCTCCTCCGGCGCTCGGTTTACGGCCTGCGTCAGGTGCCCTGCAAGTGGCATGACACACTGCGTGCTACGTTAGTAGACCTGCAGTTCTTTCCATCCTCTCCTGACCCTTCACTCTTCGTTCGCTCTGGTGAAATTCGAGCACTGCGTCGCAGAGGTGTTGCCTCTCCTTCTTCCAGCCTCCGCAGCTTCTACTCCCAAGTCATCCTCTTCATTGGAGTCCTTGGAGTCTTGGAGAGCTGCTGGTTCAACAACTGCTGCCAACTGCTTCTCGATGGAGTTGAAGGCACATGCTGCTCCGGCTGATCATCACGCGCATCGGCCTGCGTGGCTGGCTGAGGGGTAGAATTTGTCTCTCAGGACTCCTCATGGTTAGGATCAGCTGGTTATGGCTCCTCCTGCTGCTCCTCCCCTTCAACTCCAGGGTCCTCCCATGCCCCCTCAAAGATAGAAGCCGTATGAGGGTCTTGAATGGAAGTCCCACTTTGGCTTGTACCACGCTCCTTCCACCCCTTAAAATTCAGCCCCTCATGGAAAACCACATCACGGCTCTCCATCACACGCTGGTCAGCTACACTCCACAGCACCCAAGCCTTGCTCCTCTCAGAAACCCCAAGGAAAATCCCCCACTGTGCCTTAGGATCTAGCTTCCTCCTTTGCTGGTCAGGTACCTTATACTGTGCCATGCACCCCCACACTCGTGCCATGGAAACATTCGGCACCTTCCCTGTCCATAAGGAGTATGGGCTCTTGCCTCCAAGCCCCTTGCTGCCCATCCTGTTCTTCACCCAGTTGGCATACTGCACTGCTGCCCCCCACCAAGTGTTATCAAGCTCGGCATGGGCAAGGATGGCCCGAGCCGAATCGGTCAAGGTCCTGTTAAGCCGCTCTGCTGCCCCATTTTGCTGCGGCATGTAAGGTACAGAGAGCTGGTGGGAAATACCCTTTTCTTCCAAGAAGATTTGAAGTTCTTTCCCAAGGTACTCTCCACCCCGATCCGACCTTAACACCTTCACCTTGGCCCCTAACTCCCTCTCCACATAGCGTATCCACCGCTTAAACACCTTTGCCACCTCATCCTTGGTCTTCACCAAGATGACCCAGCTAAGTCGACTGAAGTCATCAAGAAAGGTGACAAAGTATCTGCTGCCCCTTTCCCGGTCAGGAGTTTGCATCGGTCCACACACATCCGTGTGCACCAGCTCAAGGGGAGTCAAGGCATGATAAGAGGAGATAGGGAATGAGGTTCTAGGCAGCTTTCCAGATGTGCAGTCAGGACATTTTCTCTGCTGCCCAGCTCCTTCCTTGACCTCCACCCCCTTCAGCTCCCCCTTCTTCACACACTCCAGCAGTTGTTGCTTCCCCGCGTGCCCCATGCAAAGGTGTAGCAACTCAGGTGACACCGTTTCCACCTGCCTCCAGCGAGTGCTACAAGCGGCTTTCTCAGAAAAAACCACATGTGCCTTGTAACAAGTAGGCACACAAGTTGGAACAAGGTATAAACCCTTGTCCAGCTTTGCCTCCATCACCACAGCTTCACCCTTTCTAACAGTGCACCCTCCCTCAGTGAAAGTGCAGACGTGTCCCTGTTTAGCCAGCTGCGAGCATGAAAGGAGGTTTGCAGCCAAACCAGGGATGTGAAGGACCCCCTTCACACCCACTAGCTCCTCCTCCTTCCCCTTGATGGTGATCGTGCCGATGCCAATTGCCTGCAGCAAATCTCGGCTCCCAACAATCACGCTCCTAGAGTTTGGTGGGAGAGGATGGTCGGAGGTGAAGAGATCACGGCGAGGAAGCATCCCAGATGTTGCTCCAGATTCTAGAACCAGGAAGTTGGGATCAGCCAATGCACGACCAGCGAGAGATGCATCGTGCCCTAGCATGAGAAACGAGAAACCATCATCGGAGGAGTCGTCTTGGCCCTTCCCCTTCTCATCCTTAGCAGCTGCTGCCGTTGCTCCCTTGCTGCCCTTCTTATTCCAGAGCCCCTTCTTCATCCATTTCTCCACCCAATCAGGTTTGGTCACTGGTGGGGCCTCTCCAGAGTAGCCGTGAGCCTTCCATCCCTTAGGCCTACTCCAGCAACTCTTCCAAGAGTGTTTTTTTGTTACATCCGGGCACAAGGCATTTGTCCAACTCTTTCTTCTTCCCCCCACCTCCTTGCTGTTGATAGCCTTTATTGAAGGAAGCTTTATCTGCTGCACCCATGCCTCCTTCTAGGCCTCTTCCTGCATCAACCTTGCGAGCCTCATCAGAAATTAGAACCTCCCAAATCCACACCTTGGTCCATTTCTGTTGCTCGAGGTGAAGGTACTGTAGTAATGCCTCATTAGCCGCTTGATCCAACCCTTGGAGCGCAGTATAGATGATCTCCTTCTCATCTACCGTGTAATCCAGCTCCTCCAAAGCCCTCACATTCTCATCCACCCTCTGGAGATACTGAACCATGGTCTCCCCCTCCCCATAGTTCTGCTCCATGGTGTAAAACCGCTTCCGCCAAGTAAGCACGCTTAGAAGCCCTTTCTGCAGGTGCCTATCTTGTACTCTTTTCCAAGCTGCAGCCGCTGCACCTTCCTTCCCCTTCAGGTCAATCAGCATCTTAAGAAGCTCAAGTTGCCCCTCCAAAGCCCAACACAGGTACTAAAATGCCTGGCGATCCTTCCGATCCCATGCTTCTTGAGCTTTGAGCATCTCCTCGCTACTTGATTGCGACCTTCCGGTTCGAGTTGCAGTGGTTCCTCCTTCATTCCCCCCCCTCAACGACGCTCCCCCAGCCCCGGATCCCACTTGGCTGGTTGCTCCAGTAGACGCCTCCCCAGAGTCAGCTCGTGGTCGCTTCTCCGATCCATCCAACACACTTTCTAGGTCCTTAATACCTAGCCATAGTGTGAACTGGAACCTCCATAGCGAAAAGTCCGAGTTGGAAAACCTAGGAGGGCCATCCAACTTTTGGGCCATGTCAAACCCTAGATCTGGAGCACTTCAAGCCTCTCTAGATCTCTTCCAATGGAGGAAAGAACGTCCTCTAACCGTGGCTCTGATACCACTGATGGAAATCGTGCAAATCTGGAGAGAAATAATTAGAGATTAAGTCTGACGACCTCAACGGAACATTGCGTGCAGCTCAGGTAACTTCTAGAAATGAGCTTATACGCGTTGGAAAGGTCTTAATCTCTAATTTCCAGAATGGTAAAGCACGTTCATAACCAAGATCTGAGCCGCCAATTATGACGAAATCAGTGTGAGGGAATATTCTTGTAATTTGGCTAGGCAGCCATGAATCACCTAGTAAAAACGAGAAGGGAGGCAGTTAGATCTGGAAGAGTTCGAGTATGGATTGTCAAACACCACCAACCCTCGCCCTATACCAAACCCCAAAACTCCCAAGTGCCACGACTGCAACATCAAAGATGTTGTAGTGGGTTTGAGGTTGTATGGGTTGGAAAGGTAACGAGATCAAATTGTGCCAACCAACCCAAGTTCTTTTGCCCAAATCCCAATAGCCCACAACTAGCTAGATCAAACTACCTCACAGAACCCTACACATTTATCAGTGCGCACCATCACTCTCACACAGTCACCCTTGGTGCGCCAGGTCCTTCAGAGGTTCGGCCTTCAGTTCTCCTCCGCATGGCCTACGCCTCTGCCAATAGACCACCGGCTCTAGACTCCAGTCCCTGACGAGTCAGTTGAGCCCAATGGTCTGTACGCAGAGCTTGTTGGCTGCCTCATGTACCTGATCACTTGCAATCGTCCCGATCTCGCATACCCTCTTAGTATCCTGGCTCGCTTTGTAGCGTCAAATAGGCACCGACGTCAGCACTGATCGGCCGCCAAGAGGGTTTTGCAGTATCTAGCAAGTACATCAGGTGGTAGGAGGACGCATACAAGTGGTCCTTACTAGGCACACGTACGCTTCATGGGCAGACGATGCTGACACGCTTAGGTCCTCCCAGGGCTACCATCTCGTGGAGGTCCACCCGCTCGTCGTCTGTTGCCTTGTCCAGCTATGAGGGTGAGATCTACGCTGGTGCCATGGCAGCATAGGGTGAGCTCCGCTGACTGACGTTCTTTCTCACTGACTTAGGTGAGTGGCCTAGGTCTTCCCCGGTCCTGTACGCTGACAACAAGGCCATGATCCTCCTGTGTCAAAAGCCGCGACTAGAGGGCAGAGCAAAGCACATTCAGTTGCGGTACTTCCTCCTGCACGAGCTACAGCAGCACCGCCAGGCCTGCGTAGTACACTTGGTCTCCGGTGCCAACACAGCTGATATCTTGACTAAGGCACTCACTCCTAAAGATCATCAGCGGTACTGTGTACAGCTTGGTCTAGTTCCAGCAACTCCTCACTTGCTAGGACCCTGATTGTGTACTACTCCTTATGTTATCTTGACTGGCCTTATGGCTCTTATTCCAGTGGCTGGACTAGTACTGACGCCCTGGGTTACTTTTGTTTAGCTTGTACTCTTGCTGACTGGTCTTTCAACCCTTATCTCAGAGGTTGGACTAGTAGTGCCGCCCTGAGCTGCGTGTCTCACTCTAGGCACTGCCCCTTGTCTAGCCTAGGGGGTGTGTCAAGTTACACATATTCCAATTTTTATATGTAGCAGTTATAGGCTAGAAGGGTTCGTGCTCTTAGAGAGTACAACACCCAACCATATATGCCTTCATTCACGTTATTCGGTTGCTCTGAGAAATTACACCACGAGAGGCCTCATGAGAGGAATTCTTCAATTTCCCTTACATTCATATCAGCATGGAACAAACTGAAGCTTGTCAGGGCAAATTCCTACAGCCTCGTGTCAGACTAACCTCGCGTTAGATTCGAGGTTCCTTGTATTGGCTGCCTCGCGTCAGACCATGCAGCACGTGTTTTTTTTTTTGTTTGTTTTTTTCTTTCTTTCTTTCTTTTCTTTTTAAGTACATGCTATCAAAAGGAAATTCGTCGCCACCAGTGGCACATCGCCACGGCGATGGGATTGCTCAGGTTGGCACCTCAGTGCAGACGCATCTCGCACGCGCGGGAAAGCACAGAAACGAACCAAGAGAAAGCGGCGAACTATAGCGTGAATTCCGCCACATCAGCGAATTCACAAATTGCATTGCGAAAGCACAAAAATCATTTCGCACCCTAAACCACAGGCTAAAATACCATAGGGGGGGCTTCAAGAGCGCCGCCCTTGAAGATGGGCACTCTTGAAAACTTGGAAACAAAATGGGTTGCTATGCGCGACACTTTCGGGGCAATTTGTGAAGCGGAAAAAACAATTCGATGCGCGAAACGGTGCCTGCGACAGGCGACCAACATCTGGGATGAAAAATAGCCTCAAGTATACGATGGAAACAACAAAGGCGGCAGTGCGCATTCATAACACCAATGTACATGACAGACACACCATGAACATCATCCGAAGTTCGTAAAACAGGCGGCGAAACCGTGTGTATCGTACAGAATCCAACCGCGACACCGTGGGACTGGATTACTCTCTCACCCACACCAATGGTGGGGAAGAGAAGTGACGAGCACGCGAAGTCCCCAACCGAGGCGTGCAAGCCACGCCAGTACGCGGCAAAATCACGGGCACGACGACAGCATAACGCGGCGCATGGTCACGAGCGCGATCGTAATTGCACCACCTAGACGCAGAATGCAGAGAAAAAAACGAGCCGCAACATCAACTGCTGATGCATGTTAGTAAGCCAAGAAAGGCGCAAACGGCATAGCAGTTATGCGCATTGGAGCGGCGGACGGGAATCGGAGTGCCCAAGACGACCAGCCAGGTGCAACGACCGAGACCCGTTGAGAGGGTGGATATCAGCGGGGATGGGAGGTAAACCGTGTATGGTGGGGCAAAGCACCGACGCCACGGACGAGCCATGCGCAGCAATGTGAGAACATTCGCCCCCCTCCCGCTGTCCCTCTCTCACGACCTCTTTCCCGTCGCGGAAGAGGCCCTCTCTGTAGTGCCTCTATGTTGGAAGCCCTACTGCAGCTGTGGGCAGCCAGGCGTTGACCGACTTATGTCGGTGCACCGATTGCTTGGCAGCTGCGGGTTGGCGTGACCAAGGTGCACGGACTAATCATTGCATCCGAAGACTAAGTCTAGTTTGTGTGGACTGGTCCGGAGATGCCCAGGACGACCAGTGACTCTAACGCGTCATGAGTAGTCGTGGCTATCGCTATGAATTTTCGTGAGGAGCAAGGCAGCATTTGCCTTGCTGGTTGGAGTTGCGTACACGGCAAACTGAACCTTGCTGAGTTGGGTTGGAGAATGGGGCGAGGCTTGTTCGCCCAACCCTTCGGCAAATTTGAGGTGGTTGGTTACACCCGCAGCGCCACGCAACTTTGGTTGGGTTTGCACTTGCCTATATATTTGCATGCTTGTTTGTAATTTGAACATATATATTTTTCTAGTGAACTTCTACTCTACTCAAATTTCGACCAAGTACTTGAAGGCGAACTCTGCCCAATACCACCAGCGCCTAGCACACTATTCGAATACCGTTACTCTGTCAGAATCGCTCCACACTTTACAAGCGCTCTCGCTTTAGCATTCCTTTCACTCTACCCACCATAATTCCCCTTGCGCCTCCTCCTCATTGCCTCCCCTCCCGTAGTGCCTCTCTCCTTTCTTCAACCCCGCCGCGTCCCCCCCTGTCCGCTCCCTTCCCGTAGTGTGTCGCTCCTTCCCTCTTCACCGGCGCGTCCCCCCCTGTCCGCTCCCCTCCCGTTGTGCCTCGCTCCTTCCATCCTCCCCGGCGCGTCCCCCTCTGTCCGCTCCCCTCCCGTAGTGCCTCACTCCTTCCCTCTTCCCCGGCGCGTCCCCCCCTGTCCGCTCCCCTCCCGTGGTGCCACACACCCTCCCAATCCCCCTGCGCGTCCCCGCCTGTCTGCTCCCCTCCCGTAGTGCCTCACTCCCTCCCAATCCCCCGGCGCGTTCCCCCCTGTCTGCTCCCCTCCCGTAGTGCCTCACTACCTCCCATTCCCCCTGAGCGTCCCCCTCTGTCCGATCCCCTCCCGTAGTGCCACACACCCTCCCAATCCCCCTGCGCGTCCCCCCCTGTCCGCACCCCACCCGTAGTGCCACACACCCTCCCAATCCCCCTGCGCGTCCCCCCCTGTCTGCTCCCCTCCCGTAGTGCCTCACTCCCTCCCAATCCCCCGGCTCGTTCCCCCCTGTCTGCTCCCCTCCCGTAGTGCCTCACTACCTCCCATTCCCCCTGAGCATCCCCCTCTGTCCGATCCCCTCCCGTAGTGCCACACACCCTCCCAACCCCCCTGCGCGCCCCCCCCTGTCCGCAACCCACCCGTAGTGCCACACACCCTCCCAATCCCCCTGCGCGTCCCCCCCTGTCTGCTCCCCTCCCGTAGTGCCTCACTCCCTCCCAATCCCCCGGCGCGTTCCCCCCTGTCTGCTCCCCTCCCGTAGTGCCTCACTACCTCCCATTCCCCCTGAGCATCCCCCTCTGTCCGATCCCCTCCCGTAGTGCCACACACCCTCCCAACCCCCCTGCGCGTCCCCCCCTGTCCGCACCCCACCCGTAGTGCCACACACCCTCCCAATCCCCCTGCGCGTCCCCCCCTGTCTGCTCCCCTCATGTAGTGCCTCACTCCCTCCCAATCCCCCTGTGCGTCCCCCTCTGTCCGTACCCCTTCCGTAGTGCCTCACTCCCTCCCACTTCCCCTACACATCCCCCCCTGTCCGCTCCCCTCCCGTAGTGCCTCACTCCCTCTTAATCCCCCTGCGCATCCCCCCCTGTTTGCTCCCCTCCTGCTGTGCCTCGCTCCCCACCTCTTCCCCGGCGCGTTTCCCCCTGTCCGCTTCACTCCTGCTATGACCCACTCGGGTCCCTCTTCCCCGTCGCGTGTCCTCCAGACTGCCTCCCCTCCTGCTGTTCCTCACTCCCTCCCGCACATGCTGTGGCATATACCCAAGCACGCTGCTGCTATGCACATGCACGTCGTATGCCCTTGCACACTGGTGCATGTGCACATGCATTCCATGTGCCAAAGCACTTTGGTGCATGAGAACATGTACGCCATACGCCCAAGCATGCTGGTGCATGTGCACATGCACGCCATATGCCTAAGCACGCTGGTGCATGTGCACATGCACGCCTTATGCCCAAGCACACTGGTGCATGTGCCCATGCACGCCGTATGCCCTTGCACGCTGGTGCATGTGCCCATGCACGCCGTATGCCCTTGCATGCTGGTGCATGTGCACATGCACTCCATGTGCCAAAGCACTTAAGTGCTTGTGCATGTGCACGCTATATGCCCAAGCACGCTGGTGCATTTGCAGAGAGCACACTGGTGCATTTGCAGAGTGCATGCTGGTGCATTTGCAGAGTGCGTGCTGTTGCATGCGCCAATGCACACTGTGGAGTGAGCAGAGTGCATGCAGGGGAATGTGCGCATTGGCACTGGTGCATGTGCGGAACGAACGCAGGTGCTAATGCTCTCACAAGCTGCTGCATATGCCCATGCACGCATGTGATGGGTCAGAGTGCACGCTGGTGCATGCGTAGAGTGCACGCATGTGATTGTTCACATGCATGCAGGTGCTTATGCTCATCCACGCGCACGTGCATGTGTGGAATCCACGCTGGTGCCAGTGCACATGCATGGGGCTGCGCATGCGCACTCAGGTGCCAGTTCGGGGTGCGCACGCCATGGCATAGTCCCGAGGTGCATTGCTGACAAGTGGGGGGAGGAAAGCGCCGTTTACTTGAAAGATGGGCGGACGCACCGAGCGTTCCGCGCATGGCTGCAGTGACATTATAACGAACAGAAGTTGGCTGCTTTTGTACCGGGGGCGTCGAGTTGGCTCAATGAGTCATTCCACTCGCTTATTTGCAAGTATGCCCGCACGTGGACACGCTTCCAGGGCAGCATGGAGGCCTGTGTTGTCCTATCGGTCATCCACTGGAACAACACGGTTGAGAGAGAGGTGAAGCGCCACATCACGAGGTTTCCACGCGCCACAAGGGGTGAAACGCGGGCGTCAGGTCGCATTTTAGGGCCTATGAACTGGCAATGGGCAGATGATATTCTGTTGGATTGGAGGGCCTCCAGCACCGAAACACCTATGACCTTCACAGCCAGCGCTGCCTGATCCCCTTCACGCCACCGGGTGAGCCCGTTTAGCATATTCTGTTGATTATTTGTAAAACCAGCATTCCGTGTTACCGTGCTGCTCGTTTTTTGCGTGCCGCTTCCAGCACTTGTGTGCCAAACCCCTCTCCATTTGCACCCTCTAATTTCACAGATGCGCAGCGACCCTCGATGAGAAGGCCGTTTCTCCCTCCACGTCCAGCCCTCTCAGCACCCCCCAGTGGATTGTCGATTGCCGACAGCCAGGTAGGTGGATAGCTGCGGCAGTGTGAACCTAATACCATCTGTCATCATTATGTCCATTCAGCAGCAAGTCCATATATGTCTTTGTCACAGTGTTCCCTCCTTCCCATGTATCTCCTGCCCCATAGTTCTTGCCTCCCTTACTGGCGGCCATGCCCCTTCTCCAATTCCCCTAAACCCTTTCTGTTCTACCCCGTTCTCGAGTCTGGCTGGCCCTCTGCTCACCCTCCTGTGTCCCGGCTTCCCCATTCTTGCTCTCTTACGGGTCCTCACTTCCTCGTCCCATAGCCCACCTCTTACCCCCGTGCATGATGCCGCCCTGTTTCCTGCCCCCTTTTTTCTCCCTCCTTGGCTGGCAGGCGGTCTCCAGCACGATGCTCCAACCACAAGTTATGCAGCCATGTATTAGGCAATGAATCATAAATTATGCGCAAACCTGTCCGTATAGATGCAACAACCAAAGCTTCCAACCTCAGACTTAGCTGTGTAGTGGCTGCGGCACAAGGGCCTGCTCTGCCTGCCTATCCTGGTGCTGTCGAAACTCACTGGTGGTGTTTTTCCACCTTCTATCTATCAGTGCAACGGTCTCCTGCCTTGTTTTAGTTGTGGTCTGCATTTCATCGCCACATACCCCGTGAACTGCTCCCATGGCGCATGATTGTTTTGTGGTTGGTGCACATTGTCCGGTTGCCGCCCAGATTGCTGTTACCTTTCTTACACACATGCGTTGCTCAGATTTCGCTGGTACAAAGAACAATCACAAGCAAACACGCCTACGCCACTGACTTCTGTCCCCCAGCAACACCAACTCTTCTGTGGGTTGGCCACAACCTTGTTGGCCACTAGCCATGTACAAGAGCCACTACCCCCACCGGCATACGGGCCATTGTACACGTCTTTGTGCTCGCACACCCCACTCCCCTCTCCACCAGTTCCCAGCTATCGCCTGTAGTGCCTCCTTGTCGGTCTCCACTTTAGGGCACAGCACCCACACCGATGCCCGCCGCTGGTTTCACTCCCCTTTCCATGCACCATCCGTCAGCACTGGCGGCTGAAGTTGGGCAAGCCACCCCCTTGCATCACGCTGGTGTGCAATGGCATCGAGCCGCTCCTGCTCCCCAGCCGAGCTAGCCCTGGCCACCCCCACTAAGCGCGTTATTTCCTCTTGCCACACTTCAACAATCGTCTCAGATTCTTCGACCGCTTCATGGGCAGGGGTTGGAGCACAGGCGCGCGTGGCAAGCCTGCGCATGGCGTAGCGGAGTGCAACATCCACCGCCACTCGTCCTGTCCACCGCCTCTCCATGCCCTCTCACCTGCATCTCCTCACCCTCACATCTGCCCCCCCCCCTCCTCCCCCCAACATGCAATCCCCCTTCCCTCGCCCTCTCCCACACCTCTCCTAGCCTGCACTTACCCCTATCCTCCTCCTCTCTCCCCCTCTCTATGCACTCTCCTCCCTCTCTCCTCGCCCTCGGCTCCGCACCTCCTCACCCATATCTCACTCTCTGATTTGGGAATCTGACTCGGGAGTCTGGCCTGGGAATCTGACCTGGGAATCTGACATGGGAATATGACATGGGAATCTGACATGGCCCTCTGACCTGGGAATCTGACAAGACAACTCGAGTTGGGGATCTGCCTCAGGAATCTGACCTGGGAAAAGACTTGTGAACCAGTGACTTGGCAATCTGACTCGGGAGTCTGACCTGGGAATATGACCTGGGAATCTGACTGACATGGGAATCTGACCTGGGGATCTGATATGGGAATGTGACCCGGGGATCTAAGTTGGGGATCTGACCTGGGAATCTGACCTGGGAAAAGACTTCTGGATCTGACTTGGGAGTTTGACTCGGGAGTCTGACTTGGGAATCTGATTTGGGAATCTGACTCGGGAGTCTGACTTGGGAATCTGATTTGGGAATCTGACTCGGGCAACCGGGGGGGAAGCGGTGTCGAGGGTAAAAAGACCGGACACCGGGTCCCGGGGGAACGTCGCAAGGGGGGAACCTGAGACAGCCTCAGAACAGACAGCAAAACGCTCGTGCCCGGGGAACGTGGTGGTGACGCCGAGGTCCTGGAGACAGCCGACACCAACCAGGTTCCTCGAGCCCGAGGGAACTGCTGGACAGGGAAGGGACGTGGAGCTGCGAGCGACGACAGGACCCACAGAGGGGTCAGCGAGAGAGACAACAGCAGGCGTAGCAAGTGGCGTGAGCGCGGAACGGTCACGGAAGAAGCAGGCAGAAGCACCGGAGTCGAGAGTGAAGGACAGCGAAGCAGTGGCAGAGGCCGGGAACGGAGCCGGTGCAGAGACTAGGCTAGGCAAACTAGGCAGTCCTACGCCTGACGCAGCAGGGGAGGCTAAGCTACACAACGGTGCAACATCTAAACTAGAGTACACAGGGTAATAAGATTTAGCAACACTAGAAGCATCTGAATACAAGGCATGCAAAGCAGCACCTATCTGATCTATGTCTAACTCAAAGATCGGCACGCCCTGGCGGAGCAGGCTATGCCAGTCGGGGAGGTCCGGGGCCGGGCCAAAGCGACGACGAAAGAGATCGTCGAGGCGGCGGAAACAGCGGGCGGTCGGGTGCGGGCGGCGGCACAGAGTGCCGTGAAGAGGCCCGATCTGAAGCTGGTACTGGCAAGTGACAGCACCAGAGCCGCTGGTAGACACCGAGCTGCGCGGGCCGCCACCACGGCCACTACCTCCGGAGGTGCCGGGCCAACCGGAGGGAGACGGGCCCACGGCTGCGGCGACTGCTGCTGGGACGGCGGCTGCTGCTGGGACGGCAGCTGCTGCTGGGGCTGCTCCTGCTGCGGCTGGGGCTGCTGCTCCTGCCCACCAGTGGTAGTCCCCTCAGGCGGACTATCGTCACCACCACCACGACCACCACCACCTGCGCCACCACCCCTACCTCCCTGGCGACCACGGCCACCGCGGCGCGAGCGCTGCTGCGGGTGGACCGCAGCAGCCGTCTTGGTGAGAGGGGTCGCCGTGGCGACCGCAGCCGAAACTGACGTGGGAATCTGACATGGGACTCTGGCGTAGGAATCTGACATGGGAATCTGACCTGGGAATCTGACATGGGAATCTGTCTCGGGAATCTGACATGGGACTCTGACGTAGGAATCCGACCTGGGAATCTGACATGGGAATCTGACATGGCCCTCTGACCTGGGAATCTGACAAGACAACTCGGTGCGGGGATTTGCCTCAGGAATCTGACCTGGGAAAAGACTTGTGAACCAGTGACTTGGGAATCTGACTCGGGAGTCTGACCTGGGAATATGACCTGGGAATCTGACTGACATGGGAATCTGACCTGGGGATCTGACATGGGAATCTGACATGGCCCTCTGACCTGGGAATCTGACCTGGGAATCTGTGTAGGGGATCTGCCTCACGGATCTAACCTGGGAAAAGACTTGGGAATCTGACTTGGGAATCTATCTTGGGAATCTGACTTGGGAATCTAACTTGGGAATCTGACTTGGGAATCTGACTTGGGAATCTGACTTGGGAATCTGACTTGGGAATCTGAGTTGGGGATCTGTCTCAGGAATCTGACCTGGGAAACGACTTGGCCATGTGACTTGGGAATCTGACTCGGGAATCTGTCAAGGGCCTCAGACCTGGGCATCTGTCATGGGAATTTGTATTGGGAATCTGATTAGGGAATCTGTCTTGGGACTTTGACTCGGGAATCTGACTCGGGATTATGACTCCCGAAACAGATTCAGGAATCTTTCCGCCCTCTCATCTGCCCTCCCTCACCCTCTCACATACATCTCTCCCCACCCTCGGTTACCCCTCTCATCTTCCACTCTCCCACTCTCTCTATGTTCTCTCCTCCCTCTCTCCTCGCCCTCGGTTACCCCTCTCCTCTTCCTCTATCCTCCTCTCTCCATGCACTCTACTCCCTCTCTCCTCGCCCTCGGTTACACCGCTCCCCTTCCTCTCCCCCCCTCTCTCTATGCACTCCCTCTCTCCTCGCCCTATGTTACCCCTCTCCTCTTCCCCTCTCCCACTCTCTCTATGCTCAGTCCTCCCTCTCTCCTCGCCCTCGGTTACCCCGATCCTCTTCCTCTCTCCCCCTCTCTCCATGCACTCTCATTCCTCTCTCCTCGCTCTCGGTTACCTCGATCCTCTTCCCCTCTCCCTCTCTCTCTATGCACAGGTTACCCTCTCTCCGAGTCCTCATCTCCTAATCTCCTCACCTATATCACCCTGTCATCAGCTCCTCACCCTCTCCCGAACCCGTCGTCCTTCCTTGTGCGCACCCTGCCATCCCCCTCTTTTCTGCACATCCCCCCCTTCTCATTTCACTCTCCTCACCCTAACATCCGCATCGTCTACCCCCCTCTCATTCCTCTCTCATGACCCTCCCGCCCACCATTCCACGACCTCTCGTCCGCCTCTCGTCGCCCTCCCATCCGCCTTCCCCCTCCAGCTCATCCTCCTCTTCTATGCCCTCGCTTACCCCTCTCCTCGCCTGCACATCCGCCTCCTCTCGGCGCGTCACCCGCCTCTCCCGCCCTCTCATCCGCCTTCCGTCACCCTCTCCCGCACCGTTCACCCTCTCTCGCACCGTTCACCCTCTCCCGCACCGTTCACCCTCTCCCGCACCGTTCACCCTCTCCCGCACCGTTCACCCTCTCCCGCACCGTTCACCCTCTCCCGCACCGTTCACCCTCCCCATACCCTCAACCTCACGCGGCTCCGTCACTCCCTCTCCGCGCCATCCGCTCCCCCTCACCCCTGTCCGTTCCCCCTATCCTCGCCGTCCGTTCCTCCTTTGCTCGCTGTCCCTCCCCCCCTATCCTCGCCGTCCGTTCCTCCTTTGCTCGCCATCCGTTCCCCTCCTCCTTGCAATGCGTCCCCCGGTCTCCTCGCTATTCGCGGCACCCTCTCCTTGTGGCCCACGCAGTTTAACTCCGAATTTATTCATGCGTTTCGCTCTGGTTCCTACTGGCGGATCTTTCTGTAGATTCGCATCGCAAACGACAGCTTCCTGGGCTCGTTTACGCCGCGTTTAGCTCGTCCCTTTTTGCGAGGCGGTATGACGCATGTCCTGGTCTCCTGCGCGATTTTTAAAAGCTTCTCCCCGTCCGCGTGTGGGTTGGTCGTCGATGCACGCGGCGGTTTTGTTTTTTTGTTCTGTGCTGTGGCGGCTATGGGTTCCTAAGCTTGTGTGACTATGGGTTCATCTCCTCTTTAGAAACGTGAAGCACACCCATGGAGCTCTTGAACGACGGGTTCGGCGTTGTAGTCGCACAAAACCAGATCTGGTTGAGTTGTGCGACTTCGGTTCTTGTCGCGCCTTGTTTCCCCGAAGTCGTGGGGATGCTTGGTGCGTCGTGGCCCTCTCGCTATGTTTCAAATAGTCGCAACACGCTTCTTTTCGTTACGCTTGGTGCAGTGTGCTCCAGTCTGGGCCGTTTATTCTGACCACAAAAAAAAGGTCAATTTTCAAGACCGTCCAAGATGTGCTTTTTTAGCCTGTGGCTTTTCAACAAGTTGCGTGGTGCTGGTTTGAGTGAACGTTATTTGCGAGTGAAACATAAGCACGTGGCATCCCAAACATTTTGCGATGCTTGGCACATGCACCCAAGTCTGACGCGAGGATGGTGAGACTGGGCAGCGCTTCAGGCAAAATGACGAGTGTGACGCGAGGTTAGTCTGACACGAGGCTGTAGGAACTCGCCCTTAGTATCCCTAATGTGTCAGCCTTGAATGCACCAGTCGCCTCAGCATCACGAAAAGCCATGCCCCAAGCATCACAATGCTGTGCTGCATTGTGCCACTGGTATGTCTAGTCATGCTTAGTCGAGTCAAGCTTAGCCCCTATTTCTCTTGTCAAGTCTACAACGCTTTTCCCGCTGAGATAATGTGTGCGGCACACCGGCATGTACGTCTCCGCACCGCCCACCAGCCGTGTCTTAGTCTCCTGCGTCTTGCGCAGTGTGAAAGAAGCCGGCCGCCCGCACATCTCGCACCGGGCGGCGAGCTTTGTCACGGAGTCGGCGTGTGGAATCAGATCCAACAACTCACCAAAGCGTTTTCTGTAAGGCAGCAAAGGGAGGCGAAAGCACGGGGTAGAGGGAAGGAGGGAGAGTGACTGAGTTGGGAAATGGGGGGGGATGAAGTGGAGAGGTGCATGGAGACACTCACATCCATGCATCATGAATGATGTGGATAGATCCATAGCCATGCATCTGCTTGGCAGCAGGATCGACACCACCTGCCCTGGCCCACATGCACCAGCCCCACCACTTGCAGTCAGTGTCCCACGCGCCACGCCACGCCTCAGCATGGAGCGACGCATTCAGCGCATGCCAGCCCACATGCATTTGACGCGCCTCAAAAGTCCAAGCCACGCGGCAGATACCTCCGGAAGTCGCCGTCCAGCCCCGCGATGAACAGTGTCTTGCCATCATAGTCTGCCGCCCGCAACGAGAAGTCCACCAGCCCGTGAATGAACTGCGCCTCGTCCACACCGATCACCAACGCCTGCAGGGCAGGGTGGACAGGCCGGGGGGTGGGGGGGGGGAGAAGGGGAGGGTGGGTTGGGTTGGGAATATGCGCTGAGGGGACTCACCCCCGCCCACCAACCCCTGAATGAACTGCGCCTCGTCCACACCTATCACCCATGCCTGCAGGGTTGGGGGTCGGGCCGGGGGGGTTGGGGGGGGGGTTTGGGAATATGCTTTGAGGGGACTCACCCCCAGTCCACCAATCAAGCACCACTGTGACACTCTGTCTCCCAAGCATCCTCCTCACCTGGTAGCACGTGTCGCTGTGCTGTGCATCTGTGAGCTGAGCACCCCCTGCAGGGTCTTGACTGCAGGGCAGGCACGCCATGGCCACCCAACCCGGTCAAGCCACACACACCACATCATGCATCAGTCAAGCAGCACAGCACAGAGGCACCCCTCTATGTGGCAGCCATCCCCACCTGGTCGTACACCTCTCTGTGCGGCCCGTCTGCCAGCAGCACCTCCTGCAGGGTCTTCACCGACAGATACTACATTGGGGTCCGTCGTGCCACACACCACAGCATCAACCAAACATCCCGGGACACCCTGAGCCTCCAGGTGGCATCCCCACCTGGTCGTACGCCTCTCTATGCGGCCCGTCTTCCAGCACTTCCTGCAGCGACTTCACCGACAGGCATGCCATGGCCGCCCCGTCGTGCGACACCACTGCGTCCTTGGCGTAGCGCGTGTCGATGCGGGACTTCACCAGCAGCACGCGCCTGGGTTTAAGATTGGGAGGTTTAAGGGTTTGGGGTTTGGGGGTTCGGGGTTTAAACACATAAGGCATGCTGGCTGGTGAGAGCGACACCAATGCGCTCTTGGCATACCGCGTGTCAATGAGTGACTTCACTAGAAGCACGTGCCTGCAGGGAGGGTTGCAGAATGGTTTAAGCACAAGGGAGACACCACTGCGGCTTTGGCATACCGCGTGTTGACGCGCGACGTCACTAGAAGAACGTGCCTGGATCAGGGTTTAAGGGGGGTTTGGGGGTCAGGTTTTTGGGTTTGGGTTTGGGTCCGGGTTTGGGTTTGGGTTTGGGCACAGAAAGGCACTGAGTTAGGAAAGAGAGAGACACCACCGAGACTTTGGCGCGAGGCAGGTCGACACGCCACTTCACTAGAAGAACGTGCTTCTATGACGGTTGGGAAGGGTTTAGGGATAGTGACGCATGCAGCATTGAAGCAGCACGCTTGAATTGTGGGCAGGCAGAGGGCGTTGCGTGCGAATCACTTCGTGCATCCCCATCCCCATTCCCGCCTTTACGGTCGCGTGTAAACCCTTTTCGTGCCCCTGTCAACTCCCGCACCTGCCTCTTCCCATCTCCTCCTGCATCCGCGTTAGAAGCGCCGTCGTCTTCCCCGCGAACATCGGCCCCGTAATCACGTGGATCGCCCCGTCGCCCCGCGCCCCCCGCGACTCTTCCCCTTTCCCTTCTGACTCTGCCCCCGCGCTTACTTCCGCGGGTGCTTCCGCGGATGCTGCTGCGGGGCCCGTTACAGGTGCGTCTTCCGCGGTAGCAGCACTGGCGCCCGCTACTGGCACGTCTGCTACAGGCACGTCGGAAGCAGCAGCACCGGCAGCAGCCGTCCGCGTTCGCCGGCGGGTGGGCGGCTTAGCCGCGGCAGCATGCGAGTCGGGGGAAGCGGGGGTAAACCCCTGCGACTTCAGGCCGGCAGCGGATCTAACACGGGAAGCCCTGCTGCTGCTGCTGCTGCTGCTGCTGATGCTGCTGGTACCTTTCTTGGAGTCGCCTGAAGCGGCGGCGCTAGAACCGGTTGAGCTGCTGCCGCTCGGTCGACCCGTCGCCGCTGCTGCTGCGGTTGTTGGCGAGAGACGCGTGCTGATTCGCCGAGGGAAACTGGACGAAAGGTGCGGATCGGTTGGGATCGGTGAAAGAGATGGTCGCCAGCTGGTCGTAGAGAGTCGCACGGCGACGTGCGAAATGAGGGACATTTGAAGACGCGCGCAGGAGGAGAGCGCGCGGCAGGGAAGCATCGTCGAAGTGATCGTCTGATACTCGCCGAAGGAATGGCAGAGGAAACGATACCGGCGATAACGAACGACTTTTAGCGAACGTGGCGAACAAATCTAACGACAGCAAGCGACAGCCGCGCGGATAAGACTGCGCGTGGCGATAGATGAAAATGAGCAGGGATCCATCGCCACCGGGGTCCCTAGAAGCGTAAAACAAGTAAGCTAGCAAGCTGGCCCTACAGCGTGCACCACCACCTCGAGAGTGCCGTGCTTGACGTTCAGAACGGTGCGTTTGAAACTAGAACGGTTAGGTAGGTTTCTGATGATCACGAACACCACATGCACGAACGCCCTGAAGCCCATCACAGGCAACAGAAGGCAGAGCCCTTAGGGAGCACCACTGGCTGAATTGGTTGCAGGGTGCTAGGCGATCTGGTACGGTGCAGCACGATCGTACCCTCTCTCACACGGTGCAACAACCGCTCACTTCGGGAGCCAAGGAGCACTCAATCCTCCCCCCTGTCCGTGCTGCAGTGAATTCCACTGTCCTAAGAGGACGTTTTGGCATCAATTCCAGGTGTAGTTACCCGATTACCTATTAAAACCGTACCCCGTACCGTTCACGTGGACACTAACACCGTCCTCGCCGTGATTGACGGAATGGCCTGATGTATCGCGGAACGTGAAGCCTGCTTTGGGTCACACAAGTGAGGGTACGCGTGTGGTACGAATCACGTCCCTCGAATCAGGATACCCTTGAATTGTTTTCGCGAATTTACGTTCGCAACACAGGCACGTGAAAAATTGTGGGATCCAATTCATGACGAAGTCTTTGGCGACTTCTGTAACGTCTGGGCAAATCGCCAAATGTGTTTGTCGAATGGATCTGGTACTGCGGGCGAACTGTTTCGCGAGGCATTTTCTGCGCATCAGTGGTGACGTGGCGATACGTGGACACGCTCAGAACGTTTATGCTTGCGGATACACCCTTGCTGTTATTTGTGAAATACGTTCCGAAACTGTCAAAACGCCAAAAAGTCCTCTTGGGACACGCCCTCAGCAGCACCCAGCATGGAGTGACTCGAGTCGAGTTACCCTCATGGACAACGCGACACCATCCCCTGCTGCAGCATTCAGCAATCACCACACTGCACTGCACTGTACCACTCCGCGGGTTACTCGCTGGCTCAACTGCAGAAGGTCTGGAGGGACTCGGCTCGCGTTTCGCTAGGTTTGACGCCAGATGTCGGTCTGACGCCATTCCACTAGCAGCGTGTCTGGGAACACGCGGGAGGCGTACCAAGTTGCAGGATCAAGCGAGGGACTCTGACATTCTGTCGCGGAGCCGCTGCTCATCGCTATGGCGGCTTCCGCCCACTCGCGATGCGTCGCGGTTTCGAATCCTCACGTCGTCAATTACGCTTCCGCCATCAGACCGTGTCTCCTCGCATTAGGATCCCCGCAACTCCCCGCCTCCTCCGCCGCGTTCCGCTCTCTCCCCCTCATCTCCTTCCCCCTTCTCCCCTCGCTCCGCTTCCCTTCCGCCGCTCCCAGCGCCATTCCGCGCACGGCGCAAATCAAGCTCCGCATTAGTAGCGCGGGGAATGGGACCTTTCTAAGGAGAGAGTGGGTCGGACTTAGGAGTCAGGGACTAGGGGGGAGGCGGGGATTGCGGAGGAGTCATGGATTAGGGTTTTCAGCGCGGAAGGGGAGTCGGGGGGATGGCGCGGGCGCGCATTTGGCGCGGTCGGCGGAAGATCCGGCTGAATTTCCCAGGAAGAGAGGCATACGGGGGAGTGCGGAGCGGAGGGATAAGGGGAAGGGGAAGCGGGGAGGAGGAACACGTGGAAACGGCGGGGCTGATAGCGGATCACTTAATAACGGATCGGACAGCTGGAGATCCCAAGGCTTGCCGTCCTCGTCCCTTGCGTGGAACGACGAGACAAGTGAATCTGGCAGCGATCATAACGCGTCCAGTGCTTATAACGAAGCAGGTTATAACGAAGCCGGTTACAGCGAGGACGAACGGAACGTGACTAGAACGGTGGACCTTCTAATGGCGCGATTCGAGTCGCTCGAAAAGCAGAGAGAGGGGGGTGCAAGTGGCGCCGCGATTGGCGCCGTGAAAGGCGGAGGCATGACGCGGTTCGAGATGGATGACGATGAGGTGGAGGAGGAGGGGGGCGGGGAGGACCTGGAGGAACTAGAAGAGGGGGTGCTGGATGTGATAGTAGGGGAGAGTGACTATGAGGAGGAGTACGAGGAAGAGGAGGAGGAGGAAGAGGAGGAGGAGGAGGAGGAGGAGGAGGAGGAGGGAGAGGAGGAGGAGGGAGAGGAAGGGGAGGGGGAGGAGGAGCGGATGAGTGGGATGAGCATGACGGAGAGGGTGCACGCGCTGCAGATGCGCGTGCAGCACGCGCAGTACGCTGCTGCTGATGCTGCTGCTGCAGCTGGCGCCACCATCACTTCTCGTGACCTGGCGAGGCTGTTTGACCACCCCATCGACAAGTTCCAGGTGAGTGAAGCAACCACAGCCGTTGGATCCCCGTCTTGGTGGATGAATCATGAAGCCAGCCGTTAAGCCCTATCTAAGCGCCTCAGGATGCCCTTGTTCGATTGCAGCTGTTGCGGCCATAGTGGCTTGCGCTTCAGCGAGGCCGTTCAACAAGTTCCAGGTGAGGTGAGGTCAGCTGTTGCGCTAGCAGCAGCCATGGGGCCATCATCCGTGGTCGGGCCAGCAGTGCTCACAGCCAGTTCCTTCTTTCCCTCCTTGCCTGAACTCGCTGCCCATGCGCGGCCCATTTCGGCCATTCTACAGAATATCTGGCATCCCATTAAAGCTCCCTTAGGACTGTGCAGGAGTTTGTTCAACCCTAAACCTTGAAAGCCCAACCCCGAGCCTTCAACCCGAAACCCTCCACCCTGAGCCCTCAACCCTTACCCTCCATCCTATTCCCTGCAGCGAGTGGCACCCACCAGCAGCGGCAAGACGCTCGTGGGGGAGGCGTGTGCACTTGGTTATACCCTGCCTTCAACCCTGAGCCTGAACCTCCAACCCTCAACCCTGCACACTCACCCTGCAGCGAGTGGCAATCGAAGCGTTCCTGCGGGGCTCGTCCGTGGTGGTGTGTGCGCCCACCAGCAGCGGCAAGACGCTTGTGGGGGAGGCGGCTGCTGCCGCCACGATGGCGCGGGGAGGCAGGCTCATCTACACCACGCCGCTCAAGGCGCTGTCCAACCAGAAGCTGAGGGACTTCCGGTATTTCTTCCGCCCTCCATCACCCCCCTTCCTTCCGCCCATTCTCCCTTGCTACCCTGCCTGCTTTCCCCCTGCTTTGTCCCTGATTTCCCCCAGCTTTCCCCCAGCTTTCCCCCAGCTTTCCCCCAGCTTTCCCCCAGCTTTCCCCCAGCTTTCCCCCAGCTTTCCCCCAGCTTTCCCCCAGCTTTCCCCCAGCTTTCCCCCAGCTTTCCCCCAGCTTTCCCCAGCTTTCCCCCAGCTTTCCCCCAGCTTTCCCCCAGCTTTCCCCCAGCTTTCCCCCAGCTTTCCCCCAGCTTTCCCCCAGCTTTCCCCCAGCTTTCCCCCAGCTTTCCCCCAGCTTTCCCCCAGCTTTCCCCCAGCTTTCCCCCAGCTTTCCCCCAGCTTTCCGCAAGCTTTCCCCCAGCTTTCCCCCTGCTTTCCCCCTGCTTCCCCCAGCTTTCCCCCCAGCTTCTTCCCCCAGCTTTCCCCAGCTTTCCCCCAGCTTTCCCCCAGCTTTCCCCCAGCTTTCCCCCAGCTTTCCCCCAGCTTTCCCCCAGCTTTCCCCCAGCTTTCCCCCAGCTTTCCCCCAGCTTTCCCCAGCTTTCCCCCAGCTTTCCCCCAGCTTTCCCCAGCTTTCCCCCAGCTTTCCCCCAGCTTTCCCCCAGCTTTCCCCCAGCTTTCCCCCAGCTTTCCCCCAGCTTTCCCCCAGCTTTCCCCCAGCTTTCCCCCAGC
Source organism: Closterium sp. NIES-67 (assembly GCA_027943415.1). Taxonomy (NCBI): domain Eukaryota; kingdom Viridiplantae; phylum Streptophyta; class Zygnematophyceae; order Desmidiales; family Closteriaceae; genus Closterium; species Closterium sp. NIES-67. The sequence continues at coordinate 525,561 of BQMB01000049.1, forward strand.
TTTCCCCCAGCTTTCCCCCAGCTTTCCCCCAGCTTTCCGCAAGCTTTCCCCCAGCTTTCCCCCTGCTTTCCCCCGCTTCCCCAGCTTTCCCCCAGCTTTCCCCCAGCTTTCCCCAGCTTTCCCCCAGCTTTCCCCCAGCTTTCCCCCAGCTTTCCCCCCAGCTTTCCCCCAGCTTTCCCCCAGCTTTCCCCCAGCTTTCCCCCAGCTTTCCCCCAGCTTTCCCCCAGCTTTCCCCCAGCTTTCCCCCAGCTTTCCCCCAGCTTTCCCCCAGCTTTCCCCCAGCTTTCCCCCAGCTTTCCCCCAGCTTTCCCCCAGCTTTCCCCCAGCTTTCCCCCAGCTTTCCCCCAGCTTTCCCCCAGCTTTCCCCCAGCTTTCCCCCAGCTTTCCCCCAGCTTTCCCCCAGCTTTCCCCCAGCTTTCCCCCAGCTTTCCCCCAGCTTTCCCCCCCCCCCCCCAGCTTTCCCCCAGCTTTCCCCCAGCTTTCCCCCAGCTTTCCCCCAGCTTTCCCCCAGCTTTCCCCCAGCTTTCCCCCAGCTTTCCCCCAGCTTTCCCCCAGCTTTCCCCCAGCTTTCCCCCAGCTTTCCCCAAGCTTTCCCCCAGCTTTCCCCCTGCTTTCCCCCTGCTTCCCCCAGCTTTCCCCCAGCTTTCCCCAGCTTTCCCCCAGCTTTCCCCCAGCTTTCCCCCAGCTTTCCCCCAGCTTTCCCCAGCTTTCCCCCAGCTTTCCCCCGCTTCCCCAGCTTTCCCCCAGCTTTCCCCCAGCTTTCCCCCAGCTTTCCCCCAGCTTTCCCCCAGCTTTCCCCCAGCTTTCCCCAGCTTTCCCCCAGCTTTCCCCCAGCTTTCCCCCAGCTTTCCCCCAGCTTTCCCCCAGCTTTCCCCCAGCTTTCCCCCAGCTTTCCCCCAGCTTTCCCCCAGCTTTCCCCCCAGCTTTCCCCCAGCTTTCCCCCTGCTTTCCCCCAGCTTTCCCCCAGCTTTCCCCCAGCTTTCCCCCAGCTTTCCCCCAGCTTTCCCCCAGCTTTCCCCCAGCTTTCCCCCAGCTTTCCGCAAGCTTTCCCCCAGCTTTCCCCCTGCTTTCCCCCTGCTTCCCCCAGCTTTCCCCCAGCTTTCCCCCAGCTTTCCCCCAGCTTTCCCCCAGCTTTCCCCCAGCTTTCCCCCAGCTTTCCCCCAGCTTTCCCCCAGCTTTCCCCCAGCTTTCCCCCAGCTTTCCCCCAGCTTTCCCCCAGCTTTCCCCCAGCTTTCCCCAAGCTTTCCCCCAGCTTTCCCCCTGCTTTCGCCCTGCTTCCCCCAGCTTTCCCCCAGCTTTCCCCCAGCTTTCCCCCAGCTTTCCCCCAGCTTTCCCCCAGCTTTCCGCAAGCTTTCCCCCAGCTTTCCCCCTGCTTTCCCCCAGCTTTCCCCCAGCTTTCCCCCTGCTTTCCCCCAGCTTTCCCCCAGCTTTCCCCCAGCTTTCCCCCAGCTTTCCCCCAGCTTTCCCCCAGCTTTCCCCCAGCTTTCCCCCAGCTTTCCGCAAGCTTTCCCCCAGCTTTCCCCCTGCTTTCCCCCTGCTTCCCCCAGCTTTCCCCCAGCTTTCCCCCAGCTTTCCCCCAGCTTTCCCCCAGCTTTCCCCCAGCTTTCCCCCAGCTTTCCCCCAGCTTTCCCCCAGCTTTCCCCCAGCTTTCCCCCAGCTTTCCCCCAGCTTTCCCCCAGCTTTCCCCCAGCTTTCCCCAAGCTTTCCCCCAGCTTTCCCCCTGCTTTCCCCTGCTTCCCCAGCTTTCCCCCAGCTTTCCCCCAGCTTTCCCCCAGCTTTCCCCAGCTTTCCCCCAGCTTTCCGCAAGCTTTCCCCCAGCTTTCCCCCTGCTTTCCCCCAGCTTTCCCCCAGCTTTCCCCCAGCTTTCCCCCAGCTTCCCCCAGCTTTCCCCCAGCTTTCCCCCAGCTTTCCCCCAGCTTTCCCCCAGCTTTCCCCCAGCTTTCCCCCTGCTTCCCCCAGCTTTCCCCCAGCTTTCCCCCAGCTTTCCCCCAGCTTTCCCCCAGCTTTCCCCCAGCTTTCCCCCAGCTTTCCCCCAGCTTTCCCCCAGCTTTCCCCCAGCTTTTCCCCAGCTTTCCCCCAGCTTTCCCCCAGCTTTCCCCCAGCTTTCCCCCAGCTTTCCCCCAGCTTTCCCCCAGCTTTCCCCCAGCTTTCCCCCAGCTTTCCCCCTGCTTCCCCCTGACTCCCCCCTGCTCTCCATGCCACCCCCCATTCTCCTGCTTCCACTTCTTCCTGCAATTCTCTTGCCTCGTCCATCCACCCACCCCGCATTACCAATGTCCCACTGCCACGTGGCACCATAGGGTGAAGTTTGGGGAGGGCAACGTGGGGCTGCTGACTGGTGACGTGGCAGTGAACAGGGACGCGCCGATTCTTGTGATGACCACTGAGATTCTGCGCAACATGCTCTACACCAGGTGTGTGACTATAGCGGGATGCTCGACACCAGGTGTGTGACTGTAGCGGGATGCTTTACACCAGGTGTGTGACTATAGCAAGATGCTCGACACCAGACCAGTTGTGTCTGACTAGCGGGATGCTCGACACCAGGTGTGACTAAAATTATGTGCTCGTACCAAGTGTGCATCGCGTCCTAGTACCAGGTGTGCGTCGCGTGCTCATCCTCGTCATTATCTGCAATGACGCATTCCAGAAGCGTGGCACGCGCGTTGTTCAAAGTGTGACGAGAAGTGCAAGGTCCGATTCAATTTGCCTCGCCCCTTCAACTTTCCCACCTCTCTCAAGCGGTCCCTCTATGACTGGATTACTTGTGTACATGCTAAGGTACATGCTAAGGTACATGCTAAGGTACATGCTAAGGTACATGCTAAGGTACATGCTAAGGTACATGCTAAGGTACATGCTAAGGTACATGCCAAGGTACATGCTAAGGTACATGCTAAGGTACATGCTAAGGTACATGCTAAGGTACATGCTAAGGTACATGCTAAGGTACATGCTAAGGTACATGCTACGGTACATGCTAAGCTACATGCTAAGGTACATGCTAAGGTACATGCTAAGGTACATGCTAAGGTACATGCTAAGCTACATGCTAAGCTACATGCTAAGCTACATGCTAAGCTACATGCTAAGCTACATGCTAAGGTACATGCTAAGGTACATGCTAAGCTATATGCTAAGCTACATGCTAAGGGACATGCTAAGGTACATGCTAAGGTACATGCTAAGGTACATGCTAAGGTACATACATGCTAAGGTACAGGATTACAGGGTGAGTTCAGAACACACAGAACCTACTGGAGCTCTCCACATGCCCTCCATCTACAGGGTGTTGAGAATTCTGAATAACACCCCGCAAAATCAAGGTGAGTACAGAGCACACAGAACACACAGGGCCTACGAGAGCTCTCCGTCTCTACCTCTTCCCTCTCCTCCTGCCCCCCCCCCACCCCCACACGCTCCCTCCCACTCCTCCCCATTCTCTTCTTCCCACCAGCCTCGGCGCGGTAGAGGCTGAGGGGGAGAGGTTGAGGGGGAGAGGTTGAGAGGGAGAGGTTGAGGGGGGGAGGTTGATGGGGGGAGGTTGAGGGGGGGAGGTGGAGAGAGGGAGGTGGAGTGGAGGCGGTGGTGTTGGACAAGGGCACTACCATGTGCTTTTCCGTGTTCATGTTCGCCCCACTTCTACCTCCCCCTTAATTGCTAGTCTGGGTGCAGGGGAGACGGAGGAGGAGAGGCTGAGGGAGGTGGAAACGGTGGTGCTGGACTAGTGGCATGAATCATGATCCCCCTCCCCTCCCTCTCTCTCCCCTCCCCGCATCCTATGGCTGTGTGCTCTCTCTCCCCTACCCGCCCTATCCCTCCCTCTCGCGCCACCAGTCTGGGTGCAGGGGAGGCGGAGGAGGAGAGGCTGAGGGGCGTGGAGGCGGTGGTGCTGGACGAGGTGCACTACCTGTCGGACATCTCGCGAGGCACCGTGTGGGAGGAGACGGTGAGATTGGGGTGGGTGTGGTGAGGTTGCTGCCTCCTATGTCTGGTCTAGTCTTACTCTCAGCCTTTCTAGCGCTGAATGCACTGGTGCTGGATGAGGTGCACTACCTGTCGGACATCTCGTGCAGCACCGTGTGGGAGGAGACGGTGAGAGGCAGGGTGATGGGGTTTGTAATGGGCCATGTGATGGGGCTTGTGATGGGGCATGTGATGGGGCGTGTGATGGGGCGTGTGATGGGGCATGTGATGGGCATGTGATGGATGGGGCATGTGATGGGGCATGCGATGGGGCATGTGATGGGGCATGTGATGGGTGGGGCATGTGATGGGGCATGCGATAGGGCATGCGATGGGGCATGTGATTGGGCGTGTGATGGGGCATGTGATGGGGCATGTGATGGGGCGTGTGATGGGGCATGTGATGGGGCATGTGATGGGGCATGTGATGGGGCATGTGATGGGGCATGTGATGGGGCATGGGATGGGGCGTGTGATGGGGCATGCGATGGGGCATGCGATGGGGCATGTGAAATGATGGGGCGTGTGATGGGGCGTGTGATGGGGCATGTGATGGGGCATGCGATGGGGCATTTGATGGGGCATGGGATGGGGCATGTGATGGGGCATGTGATGGGGCATGTGATGGGCGAAATGCGGGGATCTGATTTGCACATGGATTTGCCAACAAAAAAAAAAAAAAAAAACCAGGAATTTCGAAAACAAAAAAAAACGTTTTTTTTTTATTATTATTATTATTATTATGGCCGAAAAAAGCGATCGTATTATACGACCCGTATAATGCGATTACCGTATTTTTGCACCTTGGATGGGGCATGTGATGGGGCATGGGATGGGGCATGTGATGGGGCATGCGATGGGGCATGCGCTTTCCTGATACGTACTGCGAGATTTACTTCTCCATCATCCGTGAGAATCTGTGCTCGAGATTTCAGCCCAGTGGGGGGGGTGGTGGTCAGCCAGCGCCAGCACCAGCGCCATCCACCACCGCCTGCATCAAGGCCATATGTACTGAGAGTTTTCACTTCTCCATCACCCGTGCCGCCTAACTCAAAGCCAGTCAGCTCGCGTGTCCCTCTCTCCACCACTGTTGCCAGCCCAGATGGACTCTTCCTATCACTACACTCCACCCTCCCTCTCCCCTCCTCTCTGACCCTCCCTTCCGCTCCTCCCTCCCCTCCCGTTCTTCCCCTCTCCCCTCTCCCCTCTCCCCTCTCTCCTCTCATCGGCAGGTGATCTACTGCCCCAAGCCCATGCAGTACTCTTTTCCATGCCTCTCCACCCCTTTTCCCAACATGCACACACACACCCCTACCCCAACACCCAATCCTCCCCACCCTCTCCCCCCTTTGCAGGTGATCTACTGCCCCAAGTCCATCCAGCTCGTGTGTCTCTCTGCCACCGTTGCCAACCCAGATGAACTGGCTGACTGGATCGGCAGGGTGAGTGAGTCAGACATACGGTGGTGGGGGGTGAGATGGTTAGGGCAATGGCAGGATGGGATGGTTGTGGGAGGGTGGGATGGTTGTGGGAGGGTGGCATCAAAATCATGTCAGGAAAATGAAACATCTCTATCTCTGCTATGCTTCCTCCTCTGGTCCACCACCTGTTCCTCCCTCCCTCTCTCCCTCTCTCAAGCGGTCCTGGCCATTGAATAAGACCTGAGTACATGCTAAGCAAGGGGCATCGAAGAGCGAGGAGAACGAGAGATTGCAGCAACGAGAAAACACCAGAAAATCGCAGCTGGCCCCAAGCCGATGGGATCTAGCCAGAACCTATAATTGGGCATCAGCCCTGATCTTCCCCTCCCACAGCCTTCCCACCCCCCTGCAGCCCCAACTAAGGGTCTCCCTTTCTCCCTCTCTCCCTCTCTCCCTCTCTCCCTCTCTCCCTCTCTCCCTCTCTCCCTCTCTCCCTCTCTCCCTCTCTCCCTCTCTCCCAATCTCTCTCCACACTCTCCCCCTCAACTGCCCCTGTTCCTCCCTGCCTTCCTCTTGCCATCTTCACCTCCCTCGTTTCTTCGTACATCCCGCCCCGCATGCCCCTTGCCACCAACCTCTGCCCGAAGAGCTCATCGTCTCTCAGCACCGCCCAGTGCTGCTCAAGTGGCTGCTAAGCAACCTGTCTCCTCCCCCCTTCCTTCTCAACACCCTCTCTCCCCTCTCCCTCCCGCCACCAACCCCACCAGGTGCATGGGCGCACAGAGCTCATCACCTCACAGCACCGCCCAGTACCGCTCAAGTGGCACTTCTCCACGCGCTACCGCATGCTGCCTCTGCTGGACAACAAGGGCCGCGATATCAACCCGTACGTCCCGCCTCTGTCCCTTTCATTGGGGAGGCGCGAGTATCAGTACAGGGGGGGGCATTATTCCTTCTCCCCATTATTCCCTCCCCCCTTCCCCCCCCATTCCCTGCAGTGCCCCCCTCTCTCCCCCACCCCTCCCCCGATCCCCTGCTGTGTTCCCCTCTCTTCCCTCCACCAGTCAGCTGCTGTTGCGCCCGTCTGGCGACCCCTTTTTGGAGGAGCTCCAGTCCGGTAGGATGCTGCCACGTGGCAGTGGGAGATCTTTCCAGCGGTGGGATGCAGACGATCGAAGCAGCAGCAGGCGAGGCAGGGAAGGAGGCAGGGATGGAGCCTCCAAAGGGTTTGCAGGGCGGGGAGCAGACAGGGAAGCAGGGCGGGGAGGGAAGGGGGGGAAGAGCGGAAAGGGGATCGCGGCGGCTTTGTCTCGTAGCGGGGGAGGGTTAGCCGAGCTGGTGGGGAGGGGGCGGCGAGGGGAGGCGAGGAGCCGAGTGGAGGAGATGTCGGCGCAGCAGGTGCAGCAGCTGTGGCGGCGGCAGGTGCCAAGAGTGAGGGATACACTCGAGCAGCTGAGGAGAAAAGACATGCTGCCGGCCATTTGGTTCATCTTCAGTAGGAGAGGGTGCGACACGGCCGTGTCGTTTGTGCGGGATATTAATCTCCTGTTGCCCAGCGAACAGGTGAGGAAAGGCCGGGGGGGGGGGGGGGGGGAGGGGACTGAGTGGAAACAGGCGAGTGGATGAACTGTGGTGAGAGGGCACAGGTGAGCTTTGAGTCGACTCAAAGAGTGGATGAACTGTGGCGAGAGGGCACAGGTGAGCTGAGCCGAGTGGAGGAGATGTCGGCGCAGCAGGTGCAGCAGCTGTGGCGGCGGCAGGTGCCGCGGGTGAGGGATACTCTTGAGCAGCTGCGGAGAAAGGACATGCTGCCGACGATTCGGTTCATTTTTAGTTGCAGGCGGTGTGATATGGCAGTGTCGTTTGTGCGGGATACCAACTTGCTGTCGCCTAGCGAACAGGTGAAGGGGAGTGGGGGGGCGTGACTGCATGATTCCCATAGCACTGAATCGCACACAACAGGTGAGGGGGGGGACACTGGAGCAGCTGAGGCGCAAGGACGTGCTGCCAGCCATCTGGCTTTTCTTTGGCCGGAGAGGATGTGACCCGGCTGCTTCCATTGTGCGGGATGCCAACAGCCTTGTGCTGTCGCTCCCCCCCGCCCCTCCCCCGCGCCCCCTGCGTTTGCTTGCATACCGCCAGAGGTGGTAACGGAGGGGCAGCCCTGGCGAATCTGAGATGGCAGCAACCCGAGACAAAGCGGGAGGGGGCAGAGGAGGCGCTGACGAGGGGCGTGGCAGCTCAATGTTGTGACTCACACAAGCACCCTCTGCTGTGCTCCATTTCCCCTTGGTTTCTCGCAAGCAGAGGTGGAAGCAGCATTGGCCAGCCTTGGGCAGCAGCAGCCCGAGGCGGTGAGGGAGGGGGCGGTGGAGGCATGACGAAGGGGGTGAAGACCGCAGCACTGTGTTGTGATGCATAGAGGCAATTGACTCCCCTCTGCGTTCCTCCCCCCACAGGCAGAGGTGGAAGCAGCATTGGCTAATCTGAGGCAGCAGCAGCCAGAGGCGGTGAGGGAGGGGGCGGTGGAGGCATTAAAGAAGGGTGTGGCGGCGCACCATGCGGGGTGCCTCCCCCCCTGGAAGGGGTTTGTTGAAGACCTGTTTCAACGGGGCTTGGTTAAGGTGTGTGTGTGTGTGTTTGTCGATGCAGTTTGTGCGCAGCTATATGCTACAATTTCAATCCACAGCCCCTCTTTCCGTGTAAACTTCTCTGGTCCTCGCCTCCTCCCCCATCTCTTCCCATCTCGGTCCATGTGCCTATATGACACGTGGCACCTCTCTGGTTCTGCCACATACTACTCTCCTGTCTCCCCCATCTAGACATGGGCAAAAAAAATCGCATCTCATCGCATTTAATCGCGTTTTGCGATGGCGATGTTTTTTTTTTTTTTTTTTAATCATCGCGCGATGCGATGAATTAATATCGCGCGATTTGATTTAAATCGCATTTGTATCGCGCTAAAAAAACGCAATTTAAATGCGATATGCGAATTTTTTTAAATCGCGCGCGATATTGCACTGAAACCCACTCTGAAACGCACTACGAAACCACACTGGTTATTTGCACTTTAGCTTACGACTGCCCGTGAGTCAATTTCCCCGCAGCCATGTTTTTTTTCTGTGTTTTTGGGGTTTTTTTTATTCTGTTTTAAAACGCGATGCGGTTTAAAATCGCATTGCGCGATTTAATTAAATATCGCATGCGGTTTTTTAATACATCGCGGGTAAAATGCGATGTGCGATTTTTATTTTTTATTTTTAAATAAATCGCGCGATGCGACTTAAAATCGCATCGCTTTTTTAAACATCACACCTGCACTGCATGCGATGCGATTTAAATCGCAATCGCGTTTTGATCATGCCTACCCCCATCCCTCCCCTTTGCACACAAGCCAGGTAACCCTGTGTTCGCCACGGAAACCCTCTCAGCCGTTTTCAACAGGTCTACTCGCACTACCGTGCTCTCTGCTCTGCCCCTCCCCCCACTCCTAGACATGGCAAAATGCGATTGCGACTTAAATCGCATCGCATTGGGGGGCGATTTAATTAAGTGCGATGCGATTTTAAATCGCATCGCACGATTTAATTTCTGGAAATATTGCACACCGCGTTCTGCGCGCGATGAATATTAAAACCGCATGCGGTTTTTTATTAAATCACGCGATGCGATGTAAAATTGCATCGCAATTTAAAACAGAGTGGAAAAACACCCCAAAAAAACAGAAAAAAATCATGGCTGCAGGGAAATTGAATCACGGGCATCTAGAGTGCAAATAAATAGTGTGGGTTCGTAGTGGGTTTCAGTTCAGAGGGGGTTTCAGTGCGACATCACGCGCCATTTAAAAAAAAATAAAATAAAAAAAAAAAAAAAAAAAAAAAAAAACCACGCATATCGCATTTAAATCACGTTTCCCAGCGCGATAAAAATGCGATTGAAGTTAAATCGCGCGGTTAACAATTCATTGCATCGCGCGATATCATTATTAAAGAAAGAAAGAAAGAAAGAAAAAAACACGCAATCGCAAGAACGCGATTAAATGCGATGCGATGCGATTTTTTTTGCCCATGTCTCTCCCCTCTCTCAACACGTCACCTTTTACCCTCTTCCCCTTTATCCGTTATTCCCCCATCCCCCACCCCGCCCCCCCCCCTCAGGTGGTATTCGCCACGGAGACGCTATCAGCTGGCATCAACATGCCGGCTCGCACCACTGTGCTCTCTGCCCTCTCCAAGCACCTAGGCGGGTACGGTGATTGGCATGCATTCTCAGGCTTGTATGTTGACACGTACGGTATGTATGCACTAAGTGTTGCTATTTGCTTCCATCGAGCACCAACATGCCGGCTCGCACCACTGTGCTCTCTGCTCTCTCCAAGCACTTAGGCGGGTACGACGCTAGCCGTGCGTTCTTACCTTGGTATGATGACCAGTACGGTATACTGTTGCTGCTATTGAGTCGATTCAAAAGCCAGCTTCTTTTCCTTCTTTTCTCTCTTCCCGTGAGTAACGCAGGGCGCAGCCTCCCGTCAGCCAACGCCCTTCTAAAGGTGGCGGGGCGGGCGGGCAGGAGGCGCAAGGACAGGCAGGGGCAAGTGGTGCAGACGCCCTTTGATTCCACTCCATCTCCTGCGCCTCCCACCTCTCTTCTTCCCCTCCTCGCCCAACAGGGGTAACGCGGGGCGCAGTCTGCTGTCAGCGAATGCATTGCTGCAGATGGCAGGGCGGGCGGGCAGGAGAGGCAAGGACCGGCAGGGGCACGTGGTGGTGGTGCAGACGCCCTTTGAGGGCGCGCAGGACTGCTGCCGCCTGCTGCTGGGGGGCGCTGATCCCCTCGTCTCGCAGTTCACGGCTACTTACGGCATGGCGCTCAACCTGCTGGGGGTAAGCGTGGTGTAAGTTTTGAGTCGACTCAACTTCCAGGGGGTCTCAAAACAGTGAGTGAGTGAGTGGGTAAGCAGTTTTGAGACGACCTGCTAGGGGGGGCGCTGACCTGCTAGGGGGGGCGCTGACCTGCTGGAGTCTCAGTTTACGGGCACCTATGGCTTGGCACTCGACCTGCTGAAGCCTGGGGGCGATTTTGGTATTAAGGAGCCTCGAATCTTGATTGCTGGTGGTGGGGGGGGGGGCTGACCCGCTGGTATCTCAGTTCGCTGCAAGTTTTGGCACGGCGCTCAACCTGCTGGGGCTGACTTGAGTTCTGAGGTGATCGACATATCACATGCGTTTCCCGTCTTCGCTCCTTGCCCTCCCCTTTCACTACTTCGCAATCCTTTCTTGCCTCGGTCATGACCCATTCGTTTTCCTCACACGCCCCCATCCCTCCTCTTCGTTTCTCTCATGCGTCCATCCCACCTCTCACTCGTTCCCCTCGCGCGCCCCCATCCCTCCTCTCACGCGTGTGCTGGTCTCACAGGGCGCGCCAGTGTGGCAGGAGAAGAGGGACGCCAGTGACTCCAACCAAGCTGACCCAGCCAATGGCGTGGCAGATGCTGGCAGTGGTGCTGGCGAGTCTACCGTAACCGCAGCAGCAACAGCAGATGTGGAAGGGGCAGCAGCAGAGGAGTCAGCAACGGCGTTGGTGGCGGTGCGGCGGGGCCGCAGCATGGAGGAGGCGAAGGCGCTCATTGAGCGGAGCTTTGGGAACTACCTGGCCAGCGAGGTGAGTGGTACAGCAGACTGCAGAGCATGCCATGTGCCATGGCATGCTATGCAGCATCAGCAGCAACCCTCGCTGCATGGAAGAAGCGAAGGCGCTCACTGAGAGGAGCTTTGGGAACTACCCGGCGAGCGAGGTGAGTAGAACATGATGATGCTTCCGTGTCAGTGGGACTGCTGTACAGCATCATCAGGGGTAGCGCTTGCAGCATGTAGGATCCGAAGGCTCTCGTTGAGAAGAGCTCTGGGAATTACCTTGCGAGTGAGGCGAGTGGTGCATGTTGCACGCTATGCCACGGTGTGCATGCTGCATAATCATCATCGTTAACACTCGGAGCATGCAGGAGGCGAAGTCACTCAATGAGAAGTGCTTCGGAGAATACCTTGGCTACAGAGATGAGTATAGTGTGATGATGGTAGTGAGGTGTGTTGGGCATGCAACATGGGCATGCAACATGGGCATGCAACATGGGCATGCAACATGGGCATGCGACATGGGCATGCAACATGGGCATGCGACATGGGCATGCAACATGGGCATGCGACATGGGCATGCAACATGGGCATGCGACATGGGCATGCAACATGGGCATGCAACATGGGCTCGTTGCTGCTACAGCTCGTTGCTGCTACAGCTCGTTGCTGCTACAGCTCGTTGCGGCTACAGCTCGTTGCGGCTACAGCTCGTTGCGCTCCCCCCCCATCACTCCCAGCCGTTTTACCCTCGAGCGTTTTACACGAATTCCCTCACTGGAGCTCATCACGGCACGAGGGCAGCGCTGGAAGAGACAGTGCAGCAGCTGAGGGCGCAGGGGGGGGGAGGGGGGGTGGATTGAGGCAGAGTTGAGGCGGGAGGAGGAAGAAGTGCCACTTTACTTTGGAGACGTCTCAAAACGCACTTGCCTCGTTCCTCTTTCCACTTGCCCCCCTCGCCAGGTGCTGCAACAAGCGAGGCAGCAGCTGGCAGCGCTGGAGGAGAGGGTGGGGCAGCTGAGGGCGAGGAGGGAGGAGATCGAGAGGGAGATGAGGCGGGAGGAGGAGGGCGCGGATGGGGTGTCGGGCGCGTTCAGAGAGATGGTGCAAGAGTTTGTGGTGAGTTGTTCGGGGAGGTTTTTTGGGTAATAGATGGGAGGATGGGGTTGAAAGGAGGAGGTGGGTGGGTGGGTGGGTGGGTGGGTGGGTGGGTGGGTGGGTGGGTGGGTGGGTGGGTGGGGGCGTCCAGCCTTTTAAAGAGATGTTACAAGAGTTTGTGGTGAGCAGTGCAGAGAGGCCGCGTGGTGAGAGATGGGGAGATGTGGGTGGGAGGGATGTGCTAGACATGGGCATGGGATGAGCCGAGCCGGTTTCGAGCCGGCATCGAACCGGGCTTCAACTGAGCTGAGCCGAAGCCGAAGCCGAATCCGAAGCCGAGCCGAAAACGAGCCAGCTCGGCTTGGCTCCTTTTTTAAGCTTTGAAGCCGCGTGTCCAGGTTCTTGGGGCCTCGGCAGGACAGTTGGTGTGATGCTTAGGGTGGGACTTAGAGGCTGGTCAGCCGCGGTTTAGGGTCGCTTTCAAGAATCCCGGACAAGGATTTCCCCGTATGGCATCTTGTTGTTTCTAATAGAACTTCTATCACCTACTGGGCAGTGAGCGGCACAATGACACAACCAAGCGTAACATGTCATGTCAGACAAGTCTGCCTAGTGGGGCTGATGCCTGTAAGCTCATTTGCTGGGTTCATCGGAAAAGGAAGCACAAAATTCGCTAGCCTGGCCTGAAGAGAACACAGCACAGGTTCAGAGAGCCAGTACATGCCCATATCGTGCACTAGGAGAGAGATGTCTAGGTGTATACTGCACTTGGAGAGTCTAGGTGTCTAAGGGCTAGGGCGGGTGGTCATGCTTTCAGAAAGCGCAACCCTAAAACGAGGGTTGCGCTTTCTGAAAGCCGAAAAGTGTCCCCAAGGCTTGGAGTGGCGTTTGAAGCCGAGCCAAAACGAACCGGCTCGGCCTCGGCTCGATGCCAGTGAAGCCGTGAGCCGAGCCGAGCCACCAGCCCGGCTTCAACGGGCCAAGCTGAGCCGGGACGGCTCAGCCTAAGAAAAAACCGGCCGAGCCGTGCCCGCTCGGACTTGAGCCCATGTCTGCACCATCCCCACACCATCCCCACACCATCATCACACCATCCCCGCACCATCCGATGAGCTGGTGAGGGAGATGAGGTGGGAGGAGGAGGAGGGCGTGTGTGTGTGGGGTTGAGTGGGTTTAACCTTCAGGGCGATGGTTGTTGTGTTCGTGGTGGCAACGGTGGCACCGGCAAGCCTTCCAGCAGCGAGCAGCCACCATAGACCCCCCCGGATACAAACAACAGGCTTTGCTTATTCTCTGACCCCTCCCACTTTTCTCCCTCCCCACCACCCCAGGCCACGCGCCACACGGTGGCAGCACTGCAGCGCCAAGCCTTCCAAGAGAGGGCAGCAGTGATGGACCCTCAGATTCAACAGGCGCTGCTGTGGGCTGACGAGCAACCCCATGCCGCTGCTGCTGCACCTGCTGTTGCTGCTGTTGCTGCTGCTGTTACAGAAGATTCTGATGCAACTGGAACTGCCACTGCTGCAGACGGTGCTCTTCTTCCTGTTCCCACACCTGTCGGCTACAGGCTCGTGGTAACCGCGCAGTTCCCGGACCTGGCGTCCGGGGCTGTGCGGTCGGTTCGGGGGCTGCTGGTGGGGCAGCTGGAGGAGCTGCCACCTTTCCTGCAGGAGGAGGGGGAGGAGTGGGCGGAGGAGGGGGGAGTGGGGGAGGAGGGGGAGGAGAGGGAGGGTAAGATGAGGGAATCGGGGAGGGGAAGAGGGGCGGCTAGGGAGTTGAGGAGAGGGAAGGGAAAGAGTGGTGGAGTGGGAAGGGGGAATGGACGGGACGAGTCGGGGAGGGACCTCCAAGGATTGAATGCAGTGGCTCGATTGGCCGGGCTGGACAGCAGCCAATCAGCCGACCCCTCTCCTTCCTCCTCTTCCTCCTCTTCTTCCTCTCCTTCACCCTCCTCCTCCCCCTCCTATCTGGCAATCGTTGGCGAGGATTCCTATTGGTACGTCCTGCCCTCGCCCTGCATCCGCCAGCTAATCAGAGCGCAGTACGACCCCACTGACCAATCAGAGCTCGCCATGTCTGCAGCAGACGGGCGGCGGCTCGTTGGCACTTACCTCTGGCCGGCTAGCCGGCAGGAAGAGGCGGATGGGCCGGCTGGGTGGCAAAGGGTGGCAAAGCTGAAACTCTTCCTTCCGCCCGTTCCGGAGACGCTGCAGGGATGGCTGAGGGGAGGGGGAGGGGAGAAGGGAGGTGACGGAGAGACAAGAGAGCAGGGAGAGGGAGCGGAAGGCAACGAGTTTCCTTCAGAGTTGGTAGGCGAGTCACAACAGCCCCTGAGCTGGGTGTCCACCGCGTACCCCACTTTCAGCATCTGGCGCATCAAATCCCAACACCCCCTCCTCCACCTCTCCTCCGCCATCCGCTTCCCCCACGGCTGGACTGCCCCCTCCTCCCAAGAAGACTCCAACCACCTCTCCCTCCCGGCCTCCCTTGCCTCCCTGGAAGCCTCCCTCAAGACCCACAAGCAGAAGCTGTCGCAGATAAGAAAGAGAGTGAAGGCCAATGCGGTGTATAAGAGGCGGCAGCAGCAGATAACGGAGAGGGGGAGGTGCGAGTATGAGGAGGGGAAGCTGGGGCGCAGGGTGGAGGGGCTGAGGAGGCGGATTGGGAGCATGCAGCCGGCAGGGTGGCAGGAGTTTGTTCAGGTGGTTCAGGTGCTGGCTCAGGCGGACGCGCTGGATCGGGCGAGCAGCACACTCATGCCATTGGGGGAGATTGCTGCCAAGGTACTGTGCTTTGGGAGGGGGGGGGCAGGCAGGCTGGCAAGCTAAGGTGTTGGATTCTGTTGCCAAGGTGTGGTACTGATGTTGAAGGGCTGCTGGCTCAGGTGGATGTGCTGGGTCGGGCGAGCAGCACACTCATGCCGCTGGGGGAGATTGCTGCCAAGGTACTGTGCTTTGGGAGGGGGGGGGCAGGCAGGCTGGCAAGCTAAGATGTTGGATTCTGTTGCCAAGGTGTGGTACTGATGTTGAAGGGCTGCTGGCTCAGGTGGATGTGCTGGGTCGGGCGAGCAGCACACTCATGCCGCTGGGGGAGATTGCTGCCAAGGTACTGTGCTTTGGGAGGGGGGGGGCAGGCAGGCTGGCAAGCTAAGATGTTGGATTCTGTTGCCAAGGTGTGGTACTGATGTTGAAGGGCTGCTGGCTCAGGTGGATGTGCTGGGTCGGGCGAGCAGCACACTCATGCCGCTGGGGGAGATTGCTGCCAAGGTACTGTGCTTTGGGAGGGGGGGGGCAGGCAGGCTGGCAAGCTAAGGTGTTGGATTCTGTTGCCAAGGTGTGGTACTGATGTTGAAGGGCTGCTGGCTCAGGTGGATGTGCTGGGTCGGGCGAGCAGCACACTCATGCCGCTGGGGGAGATTGCTGCCAAGGTACTGTGCTTTGGGAGGGGGGGGGCAGGCAGGCTGGCAAGCTAAGGTGTTGGATTCTGTTGCCAAGGTGTGGTACTGATGTTGAAGGGCTGCTGGCTCAGGTGGATGTGCTGGGTCGGGCGAGCAGCACACTCATGCCGCTGGGGGAGATTGCTGCCAAGGTAAGGGGACAGATGGCAGGTGGTTGAGATGAGGCAAGCAGCGCACTCATGCTGCTGGGAGAGATTGTTTTTACCAGCATGATGGTGAGCTGGGGTGCTCTTGATCTTTCCCACCCTCTCTGCTTCATTGTAAGGTAAGGTTCTGGGTTTGCCGGGGTTCCCCCTCTCCCCCTTTGAACCCTCTCCCCCCCTCTCCCGCTTTGACCCCTCTCCCCCCTCTCCCCCTCTCTCCCGCTTTGACCCCTCTCCCCCCTCTCCCCCCCTCTCCCGCTTTGACCCCTCTCCCCCCTCTCCCCCCCTCTCCCCCTTTGACCCCTCTCCCCCCTCTCCCTCTTTGACCCCTCTCCCCCCCTCTCCCTCTTTGACCCCTCTCCCCCTTCCCTCCTCTCCCCTTCCAGGTGCGAGGGGTCGACAAGTTGTGGATAGCACTGGCGGCCTCCCACCCTTCTCTGCCATGCTGTGAGATACCTTGTGTCAACCCTCCCTCTCCATGTCTCTCCCCCACTCCCTTCTCCACCCCTTCTTCTCCCCCTCCCTTCCCTTCTCCCCCTTCCCTTCCAGGTGCGAGGGGTGAACGAGTTGTGGATAGCAGTGGCACTCTCCCACCCCTCTCTGCCACGCCTCTCTCCCCCGGCCATCGCTGGCTGCTGTGCTGCGCTGGTGTCTGAAGGCATGCGCATGAGAACAGCTGATGGCAGGTTAGAAAAACAGATAGAGAGGGAGCGTGGCAAAAGCACAATGGTGGTAACAGTGTGACTTGCTTGCTGATGCGCCAAGGCAAACGTGTCTGAAGGCCTGAGCCAAGGCAGACGTGTCTGAAGGCCTGTGCCAAGGCAGACGTGTCTGAAGGCCTGTGCGTGAGACGAGCTGACAGCAGGTGTGCAGTGGGACTGGAGGGCTAGGGCAGCAGAAGTGCACTGTTGCCGACTGAGTCGAGTAGCCAGGCGTCTAGCTCCACCTCACTTCCTCCCTCACCTTTTGTTTTCCATTCACCCCATGAGTTTACCTTCACTCTCTCTCCCTTGTCCTTCCCTTCCCTCCCACCCCTCCACTTCGCCCTCCTTCCCCTAAGAACCTTCATGAGAAACGCAACACCAGGTGGACGGGTTTTGACGTGCCTCAAAACACACTCTTTTTCCTCTATCCAACGCCCTCCCTCCCACCCTCCCTGCCCCTCCAGTTCGCCCTCCTTCCCGTACGAACCTTCCTGGGAGGTGCAGCAGTGGGTGGACGAAGCAGAGGAGCGTCGTGATTGGCTTATGCGTCTCCAACTCGCTGCCAACGTGGCAATCCCTGCTGACCTGGACGCGCAGTTTGCAGGCGTGGTGGAGGCGTGGGCCCAGGGTGTGACGTGGCGCCAGCTCATCACTGACTGTGCGGGGCTGGATGAGGGTGACATCGCACGGCTGCTGAGGCGCACCATTGATCTGCTCTCCCAGGTGCGTGATTCATGAACATACTCACGTCATCTTGTCGTCCCTTGAGCTTGCATGGTTTTTTTTAGGCGCCTTTAGACAATCCCGATGATATGTTCTCGTGCTGTTCATAAGAATGTCACACCATCTTTTCTTACAATGATGCTTCATCTGCCTGCCTGTCACGCCGGCGCCTCTTTTCGCCTCTTTGCCGCTTCTCCTTTTCAGTGCTCCATCTCACTTCTCTTCCGTCCCTCCATCCATCCCTCAATCTATCTCTCTCCCTCTCTCCCACATGTACAGATTCCGTACCTACCTGGCATAGATCCCACGTTGGCCAAGGCATCAAAGCAGTCAGCTTACGTCATGGAGCGTCCGCCAATCTCGGAGCTTATTGGCTGATAAATTTATGAAGCGTCTATCATCACCGTTTAAAAAAAAAAATGCAGCTCATGCGGTATGTAGGAAGGGCATTACATGCATGCAGTGCAGTGAGTGCTTTGCCATATAGCTGAATGTTTCACACAAGGTGGTTGTCATTGCATACAAGGGACGAGTGAAAATGATTATTAATCAAATATTGCTGTGGGTTCCCTGTTATGAGTGTTTCACAATAGGCGCAGGAACGGATGTCGAAGTTAAGAATAATCTCATGTGGTACAATGAAATGACGAAGCAAGATATAGGAACACCAGAGCAATTCTAACCGCGCGATCGAGCAGGTTCGTCGACCCCATCCGACGACCCGGAGCGCTTCGGCGTGACGCGGAAATGGTTCCATGCCGTGTTCGGGCCGAAGCTAGGGCTGCCGGTGCCATGTGGGGTTTGACGTACGCGGTAGCGGTGTGGCGAGGCGAGCCAAGGAATGGAAAATTCCTTACATATCCAGCCAGCTGTAACGCAATACGTCAGATTGTCGCATATTACGCTGTGATGCAAACGACCCACACGCGGAAACCTTAGGCAACTTCGCTGCTTCGCGGGGCACTCCCGCGTTGCGAATAAGGCCCCTGGTTGAGCAGCCCAGGTGTTTCGCGAGGCAACTCGCGAAGGCTTTGAGCAATCCAGCTAGTTTCGCGAAGCGCATCACGAAAGGCCTTGACAGCTCCGGCTGTTTCGCGAACCGCCTCGCGAATGAGTAGCAACTCCTCCTCTGTCGCGAAGAACCACGCGTCTTCGCGAACCTCCCAGGCTGACAAGATTCCAGACTACTCTCGCCATGTCTCGAAGCTGGGTGATGGTTCTAGAGCCACCACTACAAGTTCCGCCTCTTCTATAAATACCATCTCCAGGTGAGAAGCAAGCATCCAACCACCTACAATCTTCTATACTGTACTACAATTCCTTCGATTCACGACAATCTCAAGGCTTAGACAAACGCTTGTAGAATACCTGACTTCAACGACGGTCTATCTTAGCCAGCACCGGCATCGATTAGAAAAAGGCTTTCATTAGTGTATGGCATTCGGTATGTCGGATCTGCTCTTCGAGCGACAGCAGCACCACCTTTTCACATCGCCTTACACCACGCATCAGCATCATGATCATCAGTCACAGGCGTCGCCTTGGAACTTCGCCACCTCGCCGTCGTCGCATTTCGGCGATCCTTTCGGGTTCGACGGCGCTTTCGACTCCCCAGCGGGTTACCATCTGGCGCAGAAACGACGCGATCATCATGAGGAGCTCCGCCAGCAGCAGCTTGCGCGGCAGCAGGAGATAGCGCGGCAGCAGCAGCTTAAAGTAGCGCAGGAGCTCAGCGCGCGGAAACAGGCAGCCAAAGCGCGCAGGGCGCAGCATGTAGAGACTCAAACGAAGGCTCGTCCGACCCAGCAGCAGCAAGACGAGCTGGCTATCCGTCAGATACCCGTCCAACGCCCCGCAAGCAGTAAGAGCCCCGAAACGCAGGCAGCTTCGCCAAGGGCAGCCGTCGCCGGCATTCCTGTTACTAAAATCGCTTCCAAATCGTTACTAACGGCTGACGACGCTGCTCGGAAGCTGCAAGCGGCATGGAGGGGCTACTCCGTACGTCAAGGCAAGCCGCTCGAACTGGCTCGATCCATAGCTGACGTTCGGAAACTGGCTCGGGAGATGGGCGCGCAGCTTCGGGATAGTGAACTCATCGCGAAGATGGTTTCCGAGCCTCTGGAGAAGCTTCGGGTGAACGAGACGATCATGAGCTGGCTGCTTCGGCTGGATGAAGTGCAGTCGCGGAACCAGGACATTCGGAACTTGCGGCGGGACATGGCTCGGAAGCTGACGAAGCTGCTAGACAGGGTCGACACTCTCTCAACCAGCCGACCACCCAGTGTTGGAAACATCAGGACAGCGGCTGTCGCAGAAACTGGAACCCAAACTGAAGCTGGAAGTGATACTGAGTATGAGGATGCCCCCATGGAGGAGGAGGCTGAGAACCCCCTTGAAACTGCTGCTGGCTCTGGTGTTTCGGCAATGGACGATTCAAGAATGGATGTGGACGGGGGTTGCTCGAGCGAGGATGGTTGCCACAGCAGCCAGTGCAGTGAGGACGGTGATATTAGCAGCGGGAACGCTGGTGTTGCTACTAGCACCCAAGAGGGCGGGAGAGTGGCTAAGAGAATGAAGCAGAGGCAATGGAGGGACGCCTTGTGGCAATGGAAGGAGAGAATGGCTGGGAGGAGAGGTGGTTTGAGGAGTGTCTAGGAGGATGCTTGAACATGAGACGGAATGTACCTTAGTTTAGTATGCTTGTACGCAGAGATTATGTTATGGAGGATGAATTGCACAAACCGTACGTAGTGTAACTATGGCCGATGTACAAACGTGAATAATGTCATTCATATTTTCTTACATGTGTGTGTGTGCGGCTTTCGTGTGCACTTCACACAGCATTACGGGCCATAATTATCCGCTGGGACATTGGTTGGTTGTCCTTCTTGCGAATCAATGAGCCTGAGGTCAATAACGCATCATGACTCAACACACCCACCCATTTTCCCCACCGACCAGCGAACCGCAGCGAAACCTTCCGGCTGGTCACTGGGCGATCCACTGACAGCCATTTCCACTTGCAGATCTCGCGGCCGCGCCGCAATCACTACTTTCTCCAGGGGAAGAAGAACCCTAGGACGGTGAATGTGCCTTAGACCGTGTTTCGTGCAAATTTTCTGGCAAAATGCCGGTCCAAGCAAAGGGAGTCACTAATTCTCCGAGTCAATTTCCCTGCATTGAAGTATGAACTCCGATCCAAATGGCTAATTTTGACGGAGTTCAGCACACACTTTCTTCCTGCAGTTCAGCGAGTACAAGTGACGGAATTGACCACACGAACTGCTCACAACACATTTCGAGTTTCTGCACACGATGTCTATATTTTCAAACCTACCGTTTGCACCGGAGCGTGGCGCTTGAACTGTGGCACACGCAGCCGACAGGTGCACCTGGTGAACTGAAGGGAATTCTGAGGAACACCAATCAAATGAGCTGTTTCCCAAGACAGGGAATTTCGCGAGATGTCGCCAGCTATTTCGCCGCCACCACCCGGCCCAGCACCAACCTCGACGACCTGATGAAGCTCACCAAAAACGCTCAACCAAGCTGGGATGATCTTACACTAAAAGGGTAGCTACCCTGAATGCCGAGAAATTAAGGGAAGACTGATCCACGAACCCAGATTTTATTAGGTTTGGTTCTGCCGAAAATCTGAAAGTTGCCGAATGGACTAGGCTTCCGTTCTGATGCATTCCGTGAAATCATTTCATCAATCCTTACGAGCCAGGCTCACAGCATGGAGGAGAACTTCCATACACCACTGCGAAAAAAAATAAAAAATCTCGGTCACATCATCTAACGTTGTTAGACTTTCCAGGAGTTAGCCATGCGTTTCGAGTACGTGTGAGTGAAAGCCATACACGTCCATTCCAGCCTCCACTTTGCCAGGGTGCCATTTCGACGATTCCGAGAGATAATTCCTCGGATCCCGGAAAAAAAGGGAAATTTTTGGACCCTAGACAAGCACCTTCCTCGGATCCCAGCATTAGCCCTGCTTCCATCCCCTTTCCTCTCTCCCTTCTATCACCTATCCCCCCAATTCCTCTAATCCATCCGCACCTGCAGTGCATTCGTATCACTACAAATACCCGACACTGAAAACACTAAAACCACACCTGCTTTCAAACCTATCCGACACAAGCCCTTGTCCACCTCGTGATCGTCTGGCGCCACGTCGCCACGCCTATCCAGCCACGCCTGCCAATCACCTCGTTCGCCATCTTTGCACGATTCCTTCGATCGCATTCCTCACATCGAGAACCGTCGCTCCGCGTCAACTCCACCTAAACCCCAGTTTCTTTTGTCGCCGTTTCCGAAACGACAGACCGTCGCTAAGTATCGCTCGCGTCGCATCCATGGCCCGCCTCTTCGCGCTATCCCTGCTCGCTCTCAGCTGTGTGCTGCTGTTCGCGTCGCAGGGCGTCGCCACGCGCGTCCCACCGTCGTCGCAGAGCCCTGGCGCGCCCTCGTTCGCGAAGAACATTCGTCGAAGGCTGTTGGGGTTCAGTCGCTTCAGCTGCGGAAGGTCGGGGCTCAAGGGTTACACCTCCAAGGCCGGCTTGACATCAGGGTAAGAGAGGATGCCACGAGGATTCGTTACTACAGTCATCCATTACTACTACAGTCACGCAAACGAGCCATCCGGGAGGTTTCCGCGTATGATTCCTTACACTCCTCATAGTCATCCGTTACTACAGCTTCTCACATTCAACCCGTAACTTTTCCCCTCTTTTTTCCCGATTCCGTGCTTCCTGCGCCACCCCTTCTGGAATGTCACCAAAGAGAAGAGTGAATAATGCCATACTAAGAATTATTATGGAATGGCGGCGGTGATGCGTCAGGAGCCAAGGCATCCAGATGCGCTTCTCGCTGCGGCGCTAGTAACGCATCTGCGCCCCGCCGTGATCCCCCTTATTTCCCCCATCATCCCAAATCTTCAACTTGCTCCCATCATCCCAAATCTTCAACTTGCTCCCATCATCCCAAATCTTCAACTTGCTCCCATCATCCCAAATCTTCAACTTGCTCCCATCATCCCAAATCTTCAACTTGCTCCCATCATCCCAAATCTTCAACTTGCTCCCATCATCCCAAATCTTCAACTTGCTCCCATCATCCCAAATCTTCAACTTGCTCCCATGCATTCCCCTCGTGCCAGCCTCACACTTCACTGGAAGGCCACCAAGGGCAAGACAGTGAAATTGGCGGTGGTGGCGTCCGGAGCCAAGGCAGCGGGGTGGTTCGCCGTGGGTTTCTCGCCCAATGGCAACATGGGGGGCAGCAACGTCGTCGGCACTGACGCTTCGGGCAGCCCGGTGACGAAAGATCTCGTTGGTCAGTCGTCCGCGAATGACGCGACGTGGACCGTTGGATCGGGCTCGATCACCACGGCGGGCAGCAAGGTCACCATGAAGTAAGTGGGACAATTCTTTTGAAAGTGATGGGACGTTTCTTGAAAAAATAGCATGCCCATTGTCCCACAGTTGCTTGAAAGCGGCTCTCTCTCCCGCCCCCACGCTCTTTTTCTCTCTCCCTCTCGTTCTCGTCCTCTCTCTCTCTCTCTCTCTCTCTCTCTCTCTCTCTCTCTCTCTCTCTCTCTCTCTCTCTCTCTCTCTCTCTCTCTCTCGCTCTCTCTCTCTCGCTCTCTCTCGCTCTCTCTCTTGCTCTCTCTCTCTCTCTCTCTCTCTCTCTCTCTCTCTCTCTCTCTCTCTCTCTCTCTCTCTCTCTCTCTCTCTCTCTCTCTCTCTCTCTCTCTCTCTCTCTCTCTCTCTCTCTCTCTCTCTCTCAACTGCATTCATCCCTCCCACCCCTCACACCAGGTTCACGAAGATGAAGGGCGATGGGGCATCCGTGAAAGTGCACTCCCAGAGTGACAACAACATTGTGTGGGCGTATGGCGATGGGGACACCGTCTCCATGCACAATGGAGCGTAAGTATACACTGTCTCCCCTTGAGGCGCCTCAGAAGCACTGTCTCTATACACAAAACAATGGAGTGTAAATCAGTCGTTTCTGCGTGCGGCCGTGTTGACAATCACCTAACGCATAATCATCTGTCCCTTGCGTGTCTTGTGTGCTGTGCAGTGGTGATGCATCGATCAACTTTGCTTGCGGCTGCCCTATGTTCCAGAGCAAGTGCTAAGCAGTCCGACCTGTACTGCTTCCAGCTGAAACCTGCTGCTGAGCACCTACCAGCAGATGTACAAATATCCTGGTGGTGTGGTAATTGGGGCTCTCCTAGCTGTTAGAGATTGCTTGGAAAATGGTGCTGAGTTTGGGTGGGAGACTGCGCCATAGGAACCGTCCATAGTGCTCTTCTGTACGCGCAAGATGTGATGCACCTTTGCTGGGTGCAAATGAGTGAGCACTTTGGACGCACCCTAAGGAGGCTGATTGTCTAAATACAGTATGCAGGGCCTCAGATTACACTCGCTGGGTGTATTATTCCAGTGGATGTTATCCCAGCTTCCCCACTAAAAACACCCGGCAAATCGATTTTTGAAATTTTAGGATTGTACCCTGTAAGAGTACGCACCTATCTAGCCTATAAGACATATACACAATATGTTTGACACACCCCCTAGGCTAGATGAGAAGCAGTGTTTGGCAAGAGACACATAGCTCAGGGTGGCACTACTAGTCCAACCTCTAAGGCAAGGGTCTGAAGACCAGTCTGCAAGTGTACAAAGGAAACAAGAGCAACCCAGGGCGGCACTACTAGTCCAGCCACTAGAACAGGAGCCACAAGGCCAGTCAAGTTAATATAAAATATAGTAGGTCCTAGCAAGTGAGAAGCTACAGGAACTAGACCAAGCTATACACAGTGCTGCTGATGATCTTTAGGTGCAAGCGCCTTCATAAAGATATCAGCTGTGTTGGCACCGGAGGCCATGTGAACTATGCGGGCCTGGCAGCGCTGCTGAAGCTCACGCAGGAGGAAGTACCGCAGCTGGATGTGCTTCGCTCTGCCCTCCAATCGAGGCTCCTGACACAGGAGGATCATGGCCCTGTTGTCAGCGTACAGGATCTCACCTAAGTCTATGAGCAAGAAAGTCATGGCAGCGGAGCTCCTGTGCCGCCATAACACCAACGTAGATCTCAGCCTTACAGCTAGATTGTTCAACAGACGACGAGCGGGTCGACCTCCACGAGATGGCGCCTGCACCAAGGCTAAAGCAGTAGCCCCGGGAGGACCTGAGTGTCTCACCGTCGTCTGCCCACAAAGCGTCTGTGTGCCCTGTAAGGACCATTGGCCCGCATCCTCCTAACACTAGCCCCATGCGTAATGTACTTGCTAGATAACGCAAAACCCTCTTAGCGGCAGACCAGTGCTGTGGTCGGTGTCTGCCTGTGGCCACAAAGCGAGTCAGGATGCCGAGAGGGTATGCGAGATCTGGACGAGTGCAAGTCACCAGGTAGTACATGAGGGAACCCACCAGCTCTGCGTAAGGATCACTAGGCTCTATAGACTCCTCGAAGACTGGAGCCGAGAGCCTGTTATCTACTGGCAGAGGAGAACTGAAGACTGAACCGCTGAAGGACCGGGCGCACCAAGTGTGACTGTGTAAAGGTGATGGTGCGCGCTGCTCTGTTCCGGGAGATCTGCAGGCCAAGGTAGCATCGCAGCTCTCTTAGGTCAGTGCAGGTGTGTCTCCTCTATAGCTCAGCCTTCACCAAAGCCAGTGCGTCTTTGTTTGCAGTTGCGAAGACCAGGTCGTCTACGTAAACTAGGATGTAGAACGGAGTTTGGCCTGAGCGAACGAAGAGCGAGGGGTCTGCAAACGACGGGAAGAACTGCAGGTCAGCTAACGTAGCACGCAGCGTGTCGTGCCACTTGCGGGGTGCCTGCTGAAGGCCATAAACCGGGCGTCGGAGAAGCCACTGGGTTCCAGGGGCGAAGGTGCCGGTGAAGCCTGGCAAGCGGCGCAAGTAGACCTGCTCGTGCAGACTGCCCTGAAGAAACGCCGTATAGAAGTCAAGGGAGTGCAACTCGTAGTCACACTGTACTGCTACGTGTAGGAGTGCCCGAAGAGTGGTCATCTTCGGGGTCGGGACGAAGGTCTGAAAGAAGTCAACACCCTCGCGCTGACTGAAGCTTCTAGCAACGTAGCGCGTCTTGAACACTGGCGGCTCTCCAGGAGGGCGCTTCACCTTGAAGAGCCACCGGCCATCGACTACGTTCACCCCAGGTGGGGGAACCGCGTCGACGTAAGTGCTGGTGGATCTCCAAGATGCCATTTTCACCTCCATGGCAGTTATCCACTGAGAGGCCCAGGGTCCCGAGGTCGCCTCGGCGTAAACGCGAGCGGTTGGGATGTCAAAGGCGTCTGGGTCACCCTCAGGGACTAGTAGCATGGAGCAGAGATGAGGATCAGCCTTGGACAGGAAAGCGAGCTAGTACTGCCGATCCTCCAGGAAGTCACTGCCAAGGGTAGGAGCACTTCACTTCCGACGGAAGGAGGATAGGCAGGGTAAGAGACCAGAGCAGTGGCGTAGGCAATGCGGCGGGTAGAGGCGAAGTCAGCGATGGCAGCGACAAGCGCATCATGACTCGAGAATGGAACAGACAGGTCGGTAACAAAGGAGGCAAGGACCCGAAGAACAAGAGGACTATTAGCACAAAAGAAGTCAGACAGAGGAGGCGGAGCGACAACAAGCGAGGACGGAGGAGGCGATGGGAGGAGGGGAGGATGAGATGCATGGGAACAAAACAACATAGGGCAAGAGCGCTAAACAGGAGAGAAAGGACGAGTACGGGAGGGACGGCGAGACCAGACGTGAGACGGAGGCGTCTGGTCAGGAGACAGTGGAGGAGACACAAGAGGGGAACGAGGGGGAAAACGAGCTGGAGACGAGTTCGGCGGAAAAAATACAGGGCCGTAGACAAGCAGGGGAGGCGGGGGCGGGGGAGGCGCAGGCGGGCAATTAGGAAAGGGAAGTCCGAGGAGGTGAAGGGCAGACACCGGCTGCGACTGCTCCTGCTGCGTCACGCCGACCATAGAACCTCCAGCTGCACCACGGCTACCTCCGAAACTCTCCACTCCAGCAACCCCATAACAAGAACCCTCTCCAGCACCAGTGCCAGCCCCAAGACCGCCGGGACGAGCCACGACAGGAACCCCAGGACTAGCACTCCAAGAACCAGCACCCCCAGAACGAGAACCCTCTTGTGCACCATTGCCACCCCCGAGATCGCTGGGACAAGCAACGATCGTAACCCCAGGACTAGCACCCTCCTCAACACCACGGCGGCGGCTGCTGCTGCTGTTGCTACGGCGGCGTTGGCGGCTGCTGCAGCGGCGGCGGCGACGGCGGCTACTGCTGCGGCTGCGGCGGCGGCGGAGGAGACACCGGGGCAGAGGCAAGTGGCGAATCTAAAGCCGCGGGGCCTCCGGAGTCACCAGACTCCTCCAATGGGACTACCGACGGGAGGCGAGTGATGTGAGACACACCAGATGGGGCAGGACAGGGAGGGAGAGGAGCAGGGGCTACCGGAGGAGTGGGAACCAGAAATAGGGGTGGGGAAATTGGAAGACCTTGGTGGGGAAAGCGGTGTTAGAAGGAGACAGACTCGTCAAAAGTGATGTTACGCGAGTGAAAGAAGCGGTGAGGATGTGGGTGGTAAAAGTGCCAGTTAAACGCGTCAATGGGGAAACCAAGGAAGTCACAGGGATAGTGCGGGTCGTGAGCTTGTCCGTATCAGAGGCATGGACATGAGCGAGGTAGCCCTAGATGTGGAACGCAGACGCGTCACCAGGGAACCCGGTCCAAAGGAGGCCTGGCGAAACCTGTGGCCACGGGGAGTGAGCCACAGGTTAAGTTGGTGAGTGGAGTAGCGAACGACGAACGGCCACAGAAAATGGGGTGCACCGGCATGGATCATGGAGGTACAAGCCACCTCAATGACCAAACCGATGCGTCACTCAACGATCCCATTCTGTTGCGGGGAGTCCGGCAGGGTGTACGACTGGGTGATGCCCTCCGCACGACAGAATTGGCCAAGCCGGCCGGAGGCAAACTCGCTGCCATGATCGGAATGGAGACGCAGCACAGAGAGGCCGCGATGAACTTGCGTAGCTTCGATCCATGAGATAAGAGCATCAGGCACGTCGGCCTTCTGCTTTAGGGGAAACACCGTGGTATAGCTCGTGTAGTCGTCGACAAGCACTAGGAAGTAGCGCTCTCGGCACGACCCCTGGGGGCTGGGCCCCAAACGCCCAGGTGCAGAGTCTGGAGTGGCGCAGTGGTAGGGGGAAGCGAGGAGGAGTGAGGAGCACAGCGCAGCCAGCCCTCAACGCAAGGCGTGCACGGCAACACAATGAGGGAGGAAGGGCAGGGAGCGACGCAGGGAGACCGAAGACAAGACCGTGATGAGACATGTAACGCAGACGCGGGATTGCGGGGTGACCTAGACGGGTGAGTGAGTGACCAACACGAGCAAGCCGCAGCGACCTGGGTCGCCGCTGGCACCTGGGGGGACGCCCCTACCAGGGGGGAAGTAGTGTCTAGTGTAAACAGGCCAGACATTGGGTCCCGGGGGAACGTGGTCAGAGGGGCACCAGTGGTGGCCTCTCTAAAGAGAGCGTACCGCTCGTGTCCGGGGAACGTAGTGGTGACGCCGAGGTCTTGAAGACAGCTAACACCAACTAGGTTCCTGGAGAACGACGGGATGTGTAGGCCTGTAAGAGAGCCCGAGGGGACTGCCAGGCAGGTAAGGGTAGTGGAACTACGAGCAACTACCGGACCTGAGGAGGGGTCAGCAAGGGCTACAAAGCGGCGTGAGCGCAAAATGGTCACAAAAGAAGTAGGCGGATGCGCCAGAGTCAAGCGTAAAGGAGAGCGAGGCAGTAGCGCCAGCCGGCGGAGGGGCTAGCATAGAACCTAGGCTAAACAAGGCAGGGGGTTCTACGCCTGACGCAACAGAGGAGCCTAGACTACACACAGGGAACACACCTACTCTATGCAGCATTGGATAATATGGTGCAATCACACTAGAGGTATCAGCATACATGACAGACATAGCAGTACTAATCTGATCAATGTCAAGCTCAAAGACACTCGGCGGCGAGCCATGGCGTACTAGCCATAAGGGTTTGATGTGGGAGAGAAGCGGTGACGGAAGAGGTTGTCTAGGCAGCAGTAGCAGCAGGCGGTGGAGTGGCCGGAACTGTCGTAGACGGTGCCGCGGCGGGGGGCGGTCTGACGCTGGTATTGACAAGTGACCGCACTGGAGTCGCCACCAGATACCGAGCTGCGCCCCCCGCCACCACGACCACCGCCACCTGTGTCGTCAGTCCACCATGGCGGCGGGGGTCCCCATGATGACTGATGCTGCTGCGTCGACTATTGTTGTGGCTGCTGCTGCTACTCCTGAGTCTGCTGTGGCTGTTGCTGCTGAGGCTGCGGCTGCTTCTGCTTTTGCTCCGGGGCACCAGCCCCGGTCCCCTCGGCCGAACCACCGTCCCCGCCCCCACCTCCTCCACCCTCCCCACCTCCACCCCCCTTCCCTCCACCACGCTTCCCCTTGGGGAGGCGGCCTCGACTCGGATCGGCTGCGCTGAGGTCGAAACCGCGGCCTCAGCAACAGCGGCAGAGACATCGGAGTAAGAGCACTGAGAGGGAGCACAGCCCTGAAAGATAGGGATCGACTCAGTACCTCTAGACTGAGTGATAGTGCACTGACGAGTCTCTATCGCAGACAGGGCGGTGACAAAGGCGGGGAGGGTGAGTGGCAAGATCGACGAGAATGGGGAAGGACGCAAGATCAGGGAACAGCATGGGAAGGATCATGCGGCCAGCAGAGGCTGAGGCACGTTGGAATAACGCGCGATGACTGCATCTAAGAAGTCCTGGGCGTTCGCTACAGTAGTAAAGTGGGGACACCCAGACAGGGGAAGTGCGTGACTAATAGCAAGCTGCACGACGAAGACGTGCGATTCCCTGACAGTGCGCAGCAGCGGAAAAGACCACATGTGAGAGTACGCCTCCGTTACACCACTTGGCCTTTTCCATATTTCATCTTCATTTCATTCCTCTTTTTATCTCATCGCCTTTTGCCTCATATTCCCCATTTTCCATTATCCTTTGGTTTCTTCCTTTATTATTATTATATCACCGACCAGGCATGGAATGTTCTAGACACGCTATCTAGCGTAATCCTGCCGTAATCTCTTAAAGCCAATAGCCTCGCGTGGCTATACGCAGGGTGATTCTATCTTCTAGAAGGGTCTATTCCCTTAGGATAAGATAAACCTGGTTACCTGATGTACTCTGGAAGTATAAAAGCGCCTTGTACTGATCGATAGTGCAACCTTTCCTCGACACATTCGATCCTGTGACACTTGGTAATCAGAGCTTTTCTCACTCGGCCGCGCTCAGCTAAGCAGCAGCAGCGGGGATCCTGCCTCGAAAAACCGCCGGGGGCGACTAATTCGACGCCGATTCTGGTAAGCACCAGCTCCGCGATTTTCGAATTACCCCCTCCGTGCGTGTTTTGAACAGGATGGCAACCTTCGACAACGCCGAGGTTACCCAGCAGCTCTTCGCGCGCATCGCAGCCCTTCAGGAGGAAATGCGAGCGGATCGCGAAGCGTGGCGAAACCAGTTCGAGCGAGTAACTCGACTCGCCGGAGCGCAGCACGAGACGACAACGGCGACGACGCAGCAGTCGCAGCAATTTCTCGAGGCTCCGAAACCGCGCCCACCTGAGCCGTTCGATCCGAGCGATCGAAACTCCGACGCCCGCAGATGGATCGCCGGGATGGAAGAATTTTATAACCGCATTCCCGACCTGACCGAAGGGGAAAAAGTGCAATCGTACCTCGCAGGGCTGAAGACCGAAGTCAAACGACAGGTGGCAGCGTCAAACTACGCGAGCTACAGTGACGTCGTTTCGGCCGCGGAGCGCTTCGACATGGTCAACGCCGGAACACGACGGACGCACGTCGGCCGTACGCGACAGGGCGACCGCTCGGCTCACCCCACGTTCGCCGACCCGATGGAAGTCGACAGATACGAGGGGCGGCCACGTCCGAAAAACACCAACTACACGTGTGATTTTTGCGGGGTGCCGGGCCACCGAATCTTCGACTGCAACAAAATGAAGGCCGCACGCGCAGAGTATCGGGCACGCAACAGTGGCGGAAATCTTCCGGCCAATCAGAAGACAAAAAATGGGAGTCGCCAGTAATCGCGGATCTAGCTGGCGAAAATAAAAAGATCCGAAAGCGGCCGCGGGATTCCGGAAAAATCAACTTCGACGAAGCTGATTCGACGCGAGAAGGAGGAAATGATGGGGGAAAATCTCCACCCCACGACCAGTCTTCGCCAGGGGAATTCGCCGAGGAAAAATCAGACTCCGCGAAAAAAGACTCTGCCGAGACGGGGAAACTCCTTGAAGACCCAAGAAATTATAAGAATTCGTTAAAGTTATCTTATAAAGATGCTTTAATGAAAACTTATGATGTTCGAGGGGCTAGAGCCTTGGAGAAATATCGGGAGGGACTCCAAAAGAAGCAGACAGCTGTGGAGATTATACCGGTACCGGACAACTTGGGGACCAAATCAAGGAGTGTGGAAAGAAGCCGACCTTTCCACGGAGTCAACGTCCTCTCCCGACACCAGCCCACAACGACTACCCGCTCCCCAGGGAAGACGTCGGTGGAGCTGAAGCAGCTCAAGAGGAAGCTGGGGGTCTACAAGAAGCTGCAAAAACCCCGAACTCCTTCTACGGATGCATCCAGTTCTTCGGCATCAATGACGCGCACAGTCGTCAAGGAAACTCCGGGCCCTGGAGAAGAGCCGTTCTCCAAGCAGCCTCGGCCAGCTGCCAGCTCAGGAGTAGACAGCAACACAAAGGTGTGTACGGAGTATTGGGATGTACCCTATGACCCAATCAATGAAACTATCTTTGGGTACTCCGAGCAACGCCCGCCTCTCGTGCTCGAGGTCATCTGCAAAGGACGACGCCTCCAAGCACTCGTGGACAGCGGAGCGTCACACACCGTCTGCAACAAGGCAATGATCGACCGACTCCGGGAAGAGTACAAGCCTTCAGGATTCTCTGCAACGATGGTGGACGGCAGCAAGTTACCAGTACACGGCGAAGCAGTGCTACATCTACAAATCGGACCACTGCGCTGGAGACCTGCACTCCCCATCACCAACATCAAAGGGCTTGACTTGATCCTCGGGCGAGACTTCCTGAAAAGATTCAACCCCGAGATCAACTGGGTGAACCGCACCGCAAGCATCTACAACAATGGACGGAGAGTACAGCTACCCAACTGGGACGATACAGGAGATATCCCAGTGGAGACACTCGCACGATTCGAGAAGGATGTGAAGCGGACCGACACCGGGTTCCTGGCGATAGCAACAGAGGTGGAGAATGACGGAGAGAAAGCCTCGGAAACTCCAGAAAAAATCAAGGAATTACTGAAGGAGTTCCAAGACATTCTTCCTGACGATCTTCCGAACGAGCTACCGCCATACCGAACGCATCAACACGAGATCGTGGAGGAACCGGGTTCGAAGCCGACCTTCCGAGCACCATACCGGCTCAGCCCTACGGAGCTGACCGACATGAAGAAGCAGATCGAGTATCTCCTAGCCAAAGGACTCATCCGACCATCTACTTCGCCATACGGTGCCCCAGTACTCTTCACACCGAAACCGGACGGAAGCCTACGCATGTGCATCGACTACCGAGCTCTTAACAAGCAGACCATCAAGAATAAATATCCGATACCACGAATCGATGACCTGCTTGACCAGCTTCGGGGAGCTACGGTATTTTCCAAACTGGATCTGCGGTCCGGATACTGGCAGATACGGATGGCGGACAACTCTATTCACAAAACTGCTTTTCGAACTCGGTACGGATCGTACGAGTATTTGGTCATGCCGTTCGGACTCACCAACGCGCCGGCAACGTTCCAAGCCGAAATGAACCACATTCTACGACCACTTCTGGACGAATGCGTGGTGGTGTACCTGGACGACATACTCATCTACTCGCGCGACATGAAGCAGCACGTCGAACACCTGCGACGCGTCTTCGAAATTCTTCGACGGGAACGATTCTACGTCAAACTGTCCAAGAGCGAATTCGCCCTGGAGAAGGTCCAATTTCTAGGCCACATGGTGAGCGCTCAAGGAGTTCACGTCGACCCCAAGAAAATCGAAGCCGTACGCTCGTGGAAGACACCCGAGAACGTGAAGGAGTTGCAGCAGTTCCTAGGCTTCGCTAATTACTACAACAGGTTCGTGCCACAATATGCGAAACTCGCGGCACCACTCACGAATCTGCTGAAGAAGAACACGCCCTACAAATGGGAGACGAAGCACCAGGAAGCCGTGGAGCAGCTGAAACAAGCACTAACGTCCGCACCGGTGCTCATCTTGCCAGATCCCGAACGCGACTACGTAATCGAAGCTGACGCCAGCGACCAGGCAGTGGGAGCAGTCTTAATGCAAGACCAGGGGAATGGACTGCAACCAATTGCCTACCTCAGCAAGAAACTGCACGGGGCAGAACTCAACTACCCGATACACGACAAAGAGGCTCTTGCTATCATCATCGCCTTCAAAGCGTGGAGATGCTATCTCGAAGGACGAAGAACAACCGTCTACACCGACCACTGCAGCCTGAAATATTTGAAGACACAACCCAACCTTTCCAGGCGGCAGGTCCGGTGGATCGATTTCCTCGAGACACACTTCCACTACGACATCGTGTACAAGCCCGGCCACAAGAACAAAGCAGACGCTCTCAGCCGGCCTGCACACGTTGCCGCGATTCAGGTCGAAGGGATGAATCCACTACTCAAGGGACTCTTCACCCACGGGTACGCCATCGACCCCGAAATTCCCTTGGCAGAAAAGCGACATCTGCTACAGTGGGACAGTGACATCGCGTACCGGAAAGGATCAACAAAACTCTGGGTACCCAATTACCCTCCTTTGCGCCAGTTACTACTCGAAGAATACCACGACGTCCTGTACGCCGGACACTTCGGTAGCAACAAGACGCTCACCGGTATCGCCAAACACTACTACTGGCCCCATATGGCAGATGACGTCCAGAAATTCGTCACCTCGTGTGATACATGTCAGCGGATGAAGAGCAGCAAGCAGAAAAAGGCGGGACTACTGCAGCCTCTTCCTGTCCCAGAACAACCATGGCAAGTGGTTAGCCTAGACTTCATCACCGGGTTACCACCTACCTCCAGCAGTCATGACGCCATCCTTGTCGTCATTGACAAGTTCTCCAAAATGGGACACTTCATCCCGACACACACGACGGCACGCACCGAGGAGACAGCACAGCTCTTCGTTCGTCACATCATCTCACAGCATGGCATCCCAACTACACTCATCTCCGACCGAGACCCCAAGTTCACTAGCAAGTTCTGGAAGGAACTTATGTCTCTGCTCGGCACCAAACTCGCCATGTCATCCGCATACCATCCGCAGACAGACGGACAGACCGAGCGCCTCAACCAAATTGTTGAGCAACTCCTCCGAGCAGCCTGCAAGGACGACATCTCTAAATGGGACTTGCACCTGCCCGTACTCGAGTTTGCTTACAACAATGCCACACATGCCGCTACTGGACAGACGCCGTTCTTCCTCTGCTACGGACGCCACCCACTCACACCACAAAAACCGACAGCATCAGCTACAGTCCAACCAGCACATGACTTCATCACAACCATGCATCAGCTTTGGGATCGGACCCATAAGCGCCTCCTTGACATTCAACAGCAACAGAAGCGCCAGGCCGATCGCCATCGCAACGACCACACCATTTCCGTGGGCGACCAGGTTCTTCTTGACACCCGCAACCTGGACATCAGCCATCTCCCATCTAAACTGCGACCTCGCTTCTGCGGGCCTTTTCTCGTTGAAGCACAGGTCACTCCTGTTACCTTCCGCTTACGCCTGCCAGCTACCTGGAAGATTCACAACGCCTTCCATGTCCAACTTCTGAAGCCCTATCAGGATCCTAACACAATTTTCGTCGGACGCCAGCCGCCGCCGCCGCCGCCCGTCCTCGTCCAGAACGAACCCGAGTACGAGGTCGAGTCCGTGCTTGCACATCGTCGTCGTCGGAATGGTACCGTGGAGCTTCTCATCCGTTGGAAGGGTTATGATCCTTCTGAGGACAGCTGGGTCTCTGAGTTCGACATGGGTAACGCCCGTCGTCCTCTGCATGACTACCTTGTCAAGCAGGGTGTTACTTCTACCACCCAGCTTTGAGGGGGGGAAGTGTGAGAGTACGCCTCCGTTACACCACTTGGCCTTTTCCATATTTCATCTTCATTTCATTCCTCTTTTTATCTCACCTCCTTTTGCCTCATATTCCCCATTTTCCATTATCCTTTGGTTTCTTCCTTTATTATTATTATATCACCGACCAGGCATGGAATGTTCTAGACACGCTATCTAGCGTAATCCTGCCGTAATCTCTTAAAGCCAATAGCCTCGCGTGGCTATACGCAGGGTGATTCTATCTTCTAGAAGGGTCTATTCCCTTAGGATAAGATAAACCTGGTTACCTGATGTACTCTGGAAGTATAAAAGCGCCTTGTACTGATCGATAGTGCAACCTTTCCTCGACACATTCGATCCTGTGACACCACACGCTCAACAGTATAGGGGGCGTCAGGGAGGGCAACAGGTACAGTGGGGCGAGGAAGCAGGCCATCGACATGAAAATGGAGTGACTGTCCTGGCAGTGACCTGTATGGTGACGGCGAAGGTCGACGAGCCATGCTTTGAAGTCGATCAACCGCCCCTCCGCGTCCAGGCGGAGCACAGCGTCCGCCATCCCACGAGTTCAGCTACACGCCGGCACGACGACATGGCGACACGGCGCCACGGCGACACAGCGGCACGACAGAACGGCGGCACGGTGGCACGACGCCACGGCGACACGGCTCCACGGGGGCACGGTGACACAGCGCTACAGCGGCACAGCGACACGGTGGTACTGCGGCTCCGCGGCACTGCGACACGGCAACACGGTGGTGCCGCGGCACGGCAGCTCTACATTGCGGCATGGGCCAGCGAGCATGGGGCCAGCGGGTGCGGAGCTGGCGAGCGCAGGGGCCAGAGGACAGAGGCTGGCAAAGTCGGGATAAGCAGGCGCGGGGCGAGCGGGTGCAGGGCTAGCAGGAGCAGGGTCAACAATCGCGGGCTGGCGAGCGCGGGGCAGACGGGCACGGGGCTGGTGGGCGCGGTGCCAGCGGTCATGGGGCTGGCGGGCACGGGGCTAGCGGGCACGGGACTGGCGGGCACGGGGCTGGCGAAAGTGCGGCCAGCGAGCGCGGGCAAGCGGGTGCGGGGCCAGCAGGCACGGGGCCAGCGAGCGCAGGGCTTGAGAGCGCGGGGCCGACGGGAACAGGGGTGGCGGGCGCGAGGCTGGCGAACACGGGGCTGGCAAACGCGGGGCCAGCGGGCGCGGGGCTGGCGAGCACGGGGCTGGCGGGCACAGGGTAGGTGGGTGCGGGGCTGGCGAAAGCGGGGCCAGCGAGCGCGGGCGAGCGGGTGCAGGGCCAGCAGGCACGGAGCCAGCGGGCGCGGGGCTGGCGAGCGTGGTGCCAATGGGCGCTGGGCTGGCGGGGGGGGGGCTAGCGAGCGCAGGGCCAGCAAGCACGTGGCTGGGGAGCTCGGTGCCAGCCAGTGCGGGGTTGGCGAATGCGGGGCTAGAGGCGCGGGGCCCGCGAACTCGGGGCCAGCAGGCGCGGAGCTACAGGCAGCTAGCTATGGGCGGCTCAAAACGGGCAACTCTAAACGGGCAGCTAGAGACTAGAAGCTAAGTACGGGCGGCTAGGAACTAGTGGCTAGGACTAGGCCTAAGGCGGAAGCGCGGGTGGGCGGGGAGGACCTAACCTAGCGTGATACCATATTAATGTTAGAATGAATGACTAGACCAGGTCGTCTACGTAGACAAGGATGTAGAACGAGGTCTGGCCAAAACGAACGAAGAGCGAGGGGTCTGCAGACGACGGGAAGAACTGCATGTCAGCTAACGTAGCACGCAACGTGTCGTGCCACTCACAGGACGCCTGCTGCAAGCCGTAAACCGGGCGCCAGAGGAGCCACTCGGTACCAAGGGCGAATGTGCCTGTGACGCCAGGCGGACGGCACATGTAGACCTGCTCGTGCTGACTGCCCTGGAGAAACGCTGTGGAGAAGTCGAGGGAGTGCAACTCGTAGTCACACTATGCCTTCCTGTCACGCCGGCGCCTCACTTCGCCTCTTTGCTGCTTCTCCTTTTCAGTGCTCCATCTTTTCTCTCTTCCGTCCAGGGCTGACGTTTAAAAAAAATGCACTCTAATTTTGCCCCCCAAAAAACTTCCTGAGCCTGAGGGGCCATATTTCAAATCTTCGCTACTCAGAAATCTCAGTGTCCAAGAGTCAACGAGTCTGAAATACGCAGGGTTCAGAATGTCGTCTCAGAGTCGTGCGCCCATGTTGAAATCATATATTTTCTGAGTTCACACCAGGCCCCACGATTGGTTTTAGGGTAACATGATTTCTCAGTCTCAGGTTCCAAAAAGAAACTTTTCGTCAGCCTCCTCAAGAAAATTTACGCTGATTCATCGGTGTTTCATAGCAAAATTTCGTCTTTTTATCAGGGCCGTGTACAAAAAAAAAAAAAACTGATTTGGCAACACAGAGAGAGGATTTCATTTAAAAAAAAAAAAAAAAAAAATGCATTCGACTAAGAGCAAATTCCGCATTCTAATAACAGTCGTTCCTATTAGGCGAAATTCTCGACAGCTGCCCGTTTGGTCAACTGAAAGTCTATCAAAATGTGACCGTTACGATCGATTGCAATCGTTTCGACGTTTTTTAACCATTCGATGTTCGCAAGTGATTAACATCCACGATTGATCAACCGGGGCGCTGAAATGGCGCGAAGTTTCTCCTACCGCCCAATTCCACAGCTTCCCGCCTGCCCTCCGTTTCGATCCTCCCCCCTCCCCCTCCATTTTCGAATCCCCCCCCCCTCCCCCTTCGTTTCGCTTCCCCCCTCCCCTCCGTTTCGCTTCCCCGCCTCCTCTCCGTTTAGACCCCCCCCCTTCCGTTTCGCTTCCCCCCTCCCCTCGGTTTGGATTCCCTCCCCCTTTCCCCCCTCGGATTCGATTCCCCCTCCCCTCCTTTTCGAATCCCCCCCTCAAGACCTGTTCCTACGCGATACAAGGTCACGACACTTCGTATCAAAACTGTTATTGACGGGCAAATTTGACTGGCAGAATCTCCAATGACAAGAAATTGCCTGACAAAGTGTAACGTAGGAACACACCCTCAATTGAGCCGTGTACAGTGTGATTTTTTAGAGTTAGTTTCACATCGTCTGAGAAATCACAAAAGAAATCACGCCAGCCAGATATAGCCGATTACTCAGTCAGGCTAGGAATGATTTTCTTGTTACCCCTTTTAGGAAATTCGCAAAAGTCGGGTAATAAGCAGGATCGCGGAGGTTTATGGAAGGATTTTCTTTATGGCTGCAAGGGACTTAGCCATTTTTTTTGGGTTGCGGGAGTAGAGGGAGGGATATTTGCAGCTGTGGGGACTTAGCCGAAACTTCAGGGTCACAGGTCTCAACTTATACATATGTTCTATGTAGAAGTTATAGGCTAGACTAGGTGTGTGCTTCTAGTGAGTACAACCCAACAGGTATATGTTCTAGGTTTCTCCTTCTAGTAATCATTCACGTATTCTAACACGGTATCGAGTAGGTTAGGTCCCCCTGCCCGCGCCCTAGTCTCTCGTCCGCCCTTAGACGCCCCCCTGGCCATCGCGTCCGCCCCTAGTCGGCCCCCTGGCCGTCGCGTTCGCCCCTAGCTGGCCCCCTGGCCGTCACGTCCGCCCCTAGTCAGCCCCCTGGCCGTCGCGTCCGCCCCTAGCCGGCCCCCTGGCCGTCGCGTCCGCCCCTAGTCGGCCCCCTGGCCGTCGCGTTCGCCCCTAGCCGGCCCCATGGCCGTCGCGTCCGCCCCTAGTCGGCCCCCTGGCCGTCGCGTCCGCCCCTAGCCGGCCCCCTGGCCGTCGCGTTCGCCCCTAGTCGGCCCCTTGACCGTCGCGTCCGCCCCTAGTCGGCCCCCTGGCCGTCGCGTCCGCCCTCAGCTGGCCCCCTGGCCGTCGCGTCCGCCCCTAGTCGGCCCCTTGGTCGTCGCGTCCGCCCCTAGCTGGCCCCCTGGCCGTCGCGTCCGTCCTCAGCTGGCCCCCCTGGCCGTTCGCGCCCGCTCCTAGCCGGCCCCCTGGCCGTCGCGCCCGCCCCTAGCTGGCCCCACAGGCCGTCGCGCCCGCTCCTAGCTGGCCCCCTGGCCGTCGCGTCCGCCCTCAGCTGGCCCCCTGGCCGTTCGCGCCCGCTCCTAGTCGGCCCTCTGGCCGTTCGCGCCCGCCCCTAGCTGGCCCCACTGGCCGTCGCGCCCGCTCCTGGCCGGCCCACTGACCGTCGAGCCCGCTCCTAGCCGCCCCCAGCAGCACCTGCTCGGCCTCTTCCTAGCGCCGCCCGGCCTCTCCTACCGCCCGCCAGTCCCAGTGCGCCCGCCCGGCCCCTCCTAGCCCCAGCCCGGCCCTGTCACGCCTGCCCGGTTTTCAGCGCCAGCCCGGCCCCTCTTCTTGCCCGCCTGGCCCCTCCTCGTGCCTGCTCGGCCTGCCGTGTCACCTCGGGCCCCGTGTCCTCTGCTAGCCCGCGCCGGGGCGCCACGCAGCCGCCCTACTGGAGAGTGCTGCCGCCGTGTCCCCGTGCCGCTGTGCTCCTGCCGAGCTGTGGAGCTGTGCCGCTGTGTCGCTGAGGAGCTGTGTTACTGACCCTGCACGATGGCTGACTTCGTGCTCCGCCTGGACGCTGAGGGCCACGCGGTTGAATTCGTCACCTGGCTCTCCGATCTCCGCCGTCAGCTTACAGGTCAGTGCCAGGATGGACACTCGCTGGTTGTCCATGTTGATGGCTTGCTCCCCCGCCCCCCTGCACCTGCTCCCCTCCCTGCTGACCCCACCTCCGCTGAGAGTGAGGCTTTCTCTACTGCTGCGATGCAGTAGCTCAGGTTGCTATCAGTCACGCCCTCGCTGTGTCTGAGCGCTCGCGTTTCGCTATAGTTGATACGGCCAAAGCTTATAGACGCTGTTATTGCTCGCTATTCCACACCTGCATCCGCTTCTGCCGGCCGCCTGCTCTTCCCGATGCTGTTCCCAGACCTTGCTGCCTTCCCTACTGTCGCTGACTTTGCAACTCACTTGCGTGCCCAAGAGACTCGCTATCGCACTGCCAGCACTGCTGCCCAGCTCACTACGCTCCCCCCCCCCCATTCTGCATGACCCTCTATTTTATCGCCATGCGCCTGCCGGACCGCCTAGCTAGTGCCCGCGACCGCTTCCTTAGCCAGCACCCGGGTGACCTCACACTGACCGCCTTTGTCGACACCCTCACCGAGATCGAGACGCGCCAGCGCACTATCGCTCAGCCGAGCGGTGCGCCGGCAGTCTCTATCTTTCACGGCTGTGCCCCCTCCCAGTGCACGTTTACTGGCGTTTCGGATGCGGTCGCCACTACGACCCCTCTTACCGAGACGGCAGCTGCGGTCCACCCACAACAGCGTCCGCGCCGCGGTGGCTGTGGCCGCCAGGGAGGTTGTGATGGTGGCACTAGTGGTGGTGGTAGTGGTGGTGGTGACGGTAGTCCACATGAGGGGACTACCACCGGTGGGCAGGAGCAGACGCAGTCGCCTTCGCAGCCGGAGCAGCCCCAGCAGCAGCCGCCGCCGTCCCAGCAGCAGCCGTCGCAGCCGTGGGCTCGTCTCCCACCTGGTTGGCCCGGCACCTCTGGCGGTGGTGGCCGAGGTGGTGGCCCGCGCAGCTTGGCGTCTACCGGCAGCTCCAGTGCTGTGACCTGCCAGTACCAGCTTCAGACCGGGCCTCTCCGTGGCACTTTGTGCCGCCGCCCGCACCCGACCGCCCGCTGTTTCCGCCGCCTCGACGAACTCTTTCGTCGTCGCTTTGGCCCGGCCCCGGACCTCCCCGACTGGCACAGCCTGTTTCGCCAGGGCGTGCCGATCTTTGAGTTAGATATGGACCAGATAGGTGCTGCTTTGTATGCTGACGCTTCTATTGTTGTTGGATCTTACTACCCAGTGTACTCTAGTTTAGGTGTCTCACCCTTGTGTAGCTTAGCCTCCCCTGCTGTGTCAAGCGTAGGACTGCCTAGTTTGCCTAGCCTAGGTTCTGCACCGGCTCCGTTCCCAGCCTCCGCCACTGCCTCACTGTCCTTCACTCTCGACTCCGGTGCTTCTGCCTGTTTCTTCCGCGACCGCTCCACGCTTACGCCGCTTGCTGCGCCTGCTGTTGTCTCTCTCGCTGACCCCTCTGCGGGTCCCGTCGTCGCTTGCAGTTCCACGTCCCTTCCCTGTCCAGCAGTTCCCTCGGGCTCTCTTACAGGCCTCCATATTCCCTCGTTCTCGAGGAACCTGGTTGGTGTCGGCTGTCTTCAGGACCTTGGCGTCACCACTACGTTCCCCAAGCATGAGCGGTTCGCTGTCTGTCTGAGGCTGTCTCAGGTTCCCCACTTGCTACGTTCCCCCGGGACCCGGTGTCCGGACTGTTCACCCTAGACACCGCTTCCCCCCCGGTTGGTGCGTCCTCCCAGATCGCTGCAGCTTGCTCGTGTCGGTCTCTCACTCACCAGTCCCTTTTGTGGCACCACCGCCTAGGTCACCCTGCACTCCCGCGTCTGCGTCACATGTCCCAACACGGTCTTGTCTTAGGCCTCCCCGCGTCACTCCCCGCCCTTCCCCTCTCGCCTGCTCCACCGTGCACGACCTGCGTCGAGGGCCGGCTCCGCTGTGCCCCTCACTCCTCCTCGCTTCGCCCAGCTACAGCTCCCCTTCAGACCCTGCACCTGGACGTTTGGGGCCCAGCCCCCGTCCCCGAACCGCGTGGCGAGCGCTACTTTCTTGTGCTCGTCGACGACTACACGCGCTACACCACGGTGTTTCCCCTGGAGCGGAAGGCAGATGTGCCCGACGTTCTTCTCCCGTGGGTTGTGGCTGCGCGTCTTCACCGCGGTCTCCCCGTGTTGTTTCTCCACTCTGACCGTGGCGGAGAGTTCGCTTCTAGTCGGCTTGGACAGTTCTGTCGTGCGGAGAGCATCACGTAGTCGTACACCTTGCCGGACTTGCC
This sequence comes from Closterium sp. NIES-67, assembly GCA_027943415.1. Taxonomy (NCBI): domain Eukaryota; kingdom Viridiplantae; phylum Streptophyta; class Zygnematophyceae; order Desmidiales; family Closteriaceae; genus Closterium; species Closterium sp. NIES-67. The sequence goes on from BQMB01000049.1 coordinate 566,898, forward strand.
ACAGCAGAATGGGGTTGCTGAGCGCCACATCGGCGTGGTCATGGAGGTGGCTCGTACCTCCATGGTCCATGCCGGTGCACCCCATTTTCTGTGGCCGTTCGCCGTTCGCTACGCCGCTCACGGCTTAACCTGTGGCCACGCTCCCAGCGGCCACAGGTTTCGCCGACTCTCATTTGGACCGGGTCCCCCGGTGACGCGTTTGCGTTCCACGTCTGGGGCTGCCTTGCTCACGTTCGTGCCTCTGGCACGGACAAGCTCACTACCCGCACTGTCCCTTGTGTCTTCCTTGGTTTCCCCCTGGACTCGTCTGACTGGCTCTTCTATCACCCGCAGTCTCACCGCTTCCTCCACTCTCGTGACGTCACCTTTGATGAGTCCGTCTCCTTCTACCATCGCTTCCCTCACCGAGGTCTCCCGGTTCCCCCCCCCCTGTTCCTTGCCCCCTCTCCCCCGGTAGCCCCTCCTCCCCTCTCGCTGCGTCCTGCCCCGTCTGGTGTCTCCCATGTCACTCCCCTCCCGTCAGTTGTCCCGCTTGAGGAGTCTGCTAACTCTGGTGGTCCCCCCGCCCCGCCTTTGCCGCGTCCCCCTTCCCTCGTGTCTCCGCCCCCGCTATCACAGGCGCCGCCGTCGTCCCCGCCGCCTCAGCCGCCGCCGTCGCAGCCGCCGTCGCAGCCGTCGCCGCCGCCGCGCTTGGCCTCTGGGGGTGCTGGCGCTGAGGAGGGTGTTCGTCCTGCGGCTCCTGGTGTGGTCTGTCCCGGCGGGCCTGGGGGTGCCGCTTGGGCTGGAGAGGGTTCTCGCTCTAGGGGTGTTGCTTCTGGAGGTGCTGCTGTTGAGTGTTCTCCCGGAGGTTGTCGTGCCCCTGCCGGTTCGAGGGTCGAGCACTAACCGCCGCAGCAGCCGCCGTAGTCGTCGCCGCCAGTCTTCGCTCTTCGCCTGCTCGGCCTTCCCTCCCCTGACCGCTCGCCGGTGTCTCCCCCACCTCTTCCTCACTTTCCTGCCTACGGCCATGTGTTCCCGCCCCCGGACTCTTCTCCGGCCCGTCTTCTTCTTCGCTCCCCCCTTGTGTCACCTCCGCTCTCTCCTGACCCTACACCTCTGTCCCACGTTTGGTCTCGCCGTCCCTCCCGTGCTCGTTCCGTCTCCCCTGTCCCGCGCTCCCATCCTATGTTACTCCGTTCTCACTCGTCTCGTCCTCCCCTCCTCCCCTCGCCTCCTCCCTCGTCGCTCGTTGTTGCACCTCCCCCGCTGTCTGACTACCTACGTGCCGCTAGTCCCCTTGTCCCTCGAGTCCTTGCCTCTCTTGTTACAGACCCGTCTGTTCCTGTCTCTTGCCTTGACGCGCTTGTTGCTGCAGTCGCTGACTTCGCCTCTACCCGCCGCTTGACTACGCTACCGCTCTGGTCTCTGACCCTGCCCATCCTGCGCCCGTCGGGGGTGCACCTGCCCTTGGCAGTGGCGTACTAGAGGACAGGCAGTACGAGCTTGCTTTCCTTTCCGAGGCAGCTCCCCACCTCTGCTCCATGCTCCTAGTCCCAGAGGGTGACCCAGACGCCTTCGACATCCCGACCCCTCGCACCTACGCTGAGGCCACCTCGGGACCCTGGGCCTCTCACTGGATAGCTGCCATGGAGCAGGAGATGGCATCTTGGAGGTCCACCGGCACTTACGTCGACGCAGCTCCCCCGCCTGGGTTGAACGTAGTCGATGGTCGGTGGCTCTTCAAGGTGAAGCGCCCTCCTGGAGAGGCGCCTGTCTTCAAGGCGCGCTACATGGCCTGAGGCTTCAGCCAACGCGAGGGGGTTGATTTCTTCCAGACTTTCGCCCCGACCCCGAAGATGACCACTCTTCGGGCGCTGCTACACGTAGCAGCAGAGTGTGACTACGAGCTTCACTCTCTCGACTTCTCTACTGCCGTCTCTGCTGACCCCTCGCTGTTTGTGTGTTCCGGCCAGACTCCGTTCTACATCCTTGTCTACGTAGATGACCTGGTCTTTGCTACTGCTGACAGGGACGCACTGGCCTCTGTGAAGGCCGAGTTGCTGAAGAGACACACCTGCACTGACCTTGGAGAGCTGCGTCGCTATCTTGGCCTGCAGATCTCCAGGGGCAGAGCAGCACGCACCATCACTCTGACACAGTCACACTTCGTGCGTCAGGTCCTTCAGAGGTTCGGTCTTCAGTTCTCCTCCGCACAGCCCACACCTCTACCTGTAGACCATGGGCTCTCTTCTCCAGTTCCTGCGGAGCCAGTAGAGCCCAGTGGACCCTACGCTGAGCTGGTGGGTTGCCTCATGTACCTGATGACTTGCACTCGCCCAGATCTTGCATACCCTCTCAGCATCCTGGCTGGCTTTGTGGCCACTGGCAGACACCGGCCACAGCACTGGTCGGCTGCTAAGAGGGTTTTGCGATATCTAGCAAGTACATCGGGCATGGGGTTAGTGCTAGGAGGACGCAGGCCGGTGGTTCTCACTGGGCACACAGACGCTTCTTGGGCAGACGACTCTAAGACTCTCAGGTCGTCTCAGGGCTACTGTTTTAGCTTTGGTTCAGGTGCTATCTCTTGGAGATCCACTCGCTCGTCGTCTGTTGCTCAGTCCAGCTGTGAGGCTGAGATCTACGCTAGTGCCATGGCGGCATAGGAGCTCCGCTGGCCGACCTTCTTGCTCACTTACTTAAGTGAGCGGCTTAGCTCTGCCCCGGTCCTGTACGCTGACAACAGGGCCATGATCCTCCTGTGTCAGGAGCCTCGGCTTGAGGGCAGAGCGAAGCATATCCAGCTGCGGTACTTCCTCGCCAGGCCCGTGTAGTTCACTTGGCCTCCGGTGCCAACACAGCTGATATCTTTACTAAGGCACTTGCGCCTAAAGATCATCAGCGGCACTGTGTACAGCTTGGTCTTGTTCCTGTAGCTTCTCATTTGCTAGGGCCATGATTGTGTACTCTCTCCTATATATACCTGTCTGATTGCCCTTGTGGCCTTACCTCCAGTGGCTGGACTAGTAGTGCCGCCCCTGGCTTGCTTTAGTCTTGTTTGTACTCTTGCTGACTGGTCTCCGGACCCCTGCCTCAGAGGTTGGACTAGTAGTGCCACCCTGAGCTGTGTGCTTCTTGTTAGCACCACCCCTTATCTAGCCTAGGGGGTGTATCAACTTATACATATGTTTTATGTAGAAGTTATAGGCTAGACTAGGTGTGTGCTTCTAATGAGTACAACCCAACATGTATATGTTCTAGGTTTCTCCTTCTAGTAATCATTCACGTACTCTAACAACAAGAGGTGTAGGAGGGATGTGTCTGTCTATGGGGACTTCTGGGGCTGCGAGGCGTGTAGGCAAGAAATGTGCTGGGGGGAACTGTCTCTGGCTTCTAGGACTTAGCCGGATTTTTTAGGTCGCGGGGCGGGGGAAAGGACTTGACTCGGGCCGTTGGGGACTTGGACGAATTTTTTGGGTAAGGACAGGTAGGTGCATTACCGGTACGTTTGTCTCAGGGTCCGTACGCGCTGCGCTCTGAAAACTTAGTATCCGCAAACTTCGAAGTCTGAGATTCTCAGGATTCAAAAACATATAACTCTGAAGGGTTCAGCATTCAGAAAATGGCTAGTCAGAATTTTCAGACAATCAGATTAAATAGTACGAAAAAAACAACCCTGCTTCCGTCCCTTCATCCATCCCTCAATCTATCTCTCTCCCTCTCTCCCACATGTCCAGATCCCGTACCTACCTGACATAGATCCCACGTTGGCCAAGGCATCAAAGCAATCAGTTTAAGTCATGTAGCGTCCGCCAGTCTCGGAGCTTATTGGCCGAGAAATTTATGAAGCGTCTATCACCACATTTAAAATGCAGCTCATGCAGTATGTAGGCAGGGCATTACATGCATGCAGTGCAGTGATTGCGTTGTCATATACTTGTATGTTTCACACAAGGTGGTTGTCATAGTATACAAAGGACGAGTGAAAATGATTATTCTACAAATATTGCTGTGGGTTTCCAGCCAGCTGTAACGCAGTAGGTCAGAGTGTCGCGTATTAGGCTGCGAAGCAAACGACCCACACTCGGAAACCTTCGGCAACTTCGGCTGTTTCGCGGGGCACACCCGCGTTGTGAATGAGGCCTGCAGCATGCGCAGTTGAATACGGAGAGTGATGTGGGACGAAGGCCCCTGGTCGAGCAGCCCAGGTGTTTCGTGAGGGTACTAGCGAAGGCTTTGAGCTCTCCAGCTAACACGTCGTGATTGGCTTATGCGTCTCCAACTCGCTGCCAACGTGGCAATCCCTGCTGACCTGGACGCGCAGTTTGCAGGCGTGGTGGAGGCGTGGGCCCAGGGTGTGACGTGGCGCCAGCTCATCACTGACTGTGCGGGGCTGGATGAGGGTGACATCGCACGGCTGCTGAGGCGCACCATTGATCTGCTCTCCCAGGTGCGTGATTCATGAACATACTCACGTCATCTTGTCGTCCCTTGTGCTTGCATGGTTTTTTTTAGGCGCCTTTTAGACAATCCCGATGATCTGTTCTCGTGCTGTTCATAAGAATGTCACACCATCTTTTCTTACAATGATGCTTCATCTGCCTGCCTGTCACGCCGGCGCCTCTCTTCGCCTCTTTGCCGCTTCTCCTTTTCAGTGCTCCATCTCACTTCTCTTCCGTCCCTCCATCCATCCCTCAATCTATCTCTCTCCCTCTCTCCCACATGTACAGATTCCGTACCTACCTGGCATAGATCCCACGTTGGCCAAGGCATCAAAGCAGTCAGCTTACGTCATGGAGCGTCCGCCAATCTCGGAGCTTATTGGCTGATAAATTTATGAAGCGTCTATCATCACCGTTAAAAAAAAAAAATGCAGCTCATGCGGTATGTAGGAAGGGCATTACATGCATGCAGTGCAGTGAGTGCGTTGCCATATAGCTGTATGTTTCACACAAGGTGGTTGTCATTGCATACAAGGGACGAGTGAAAATGATTATTAATCAAATATTGCTGTGGGTTCCCTGTTATGAGTGTTTCACAATAGGCGCAGGAACGGATGTCGAAGTTAAGAATAATCTCATGTGGTACAATGAAATGACGAAGCAAGATATAGGAACACCAGAGCAATTCTAACCGCGCGATCGAGCAGGTTCGTCGACCCCATCCGACGACGCGGAGCGCTTCGGCGTGACGCGGAAATGGTTCCATGCCGTGTTCGGGCCGAAGCTAGGGCAGATGCCGGTGCCATGTGGGGTTTGACGTACGCGGTAGCGGTGTGGCGAGGCGAGCCAAGGAATGGAAAATTCCTTACATATCCAGCCAGCTGTAACGCAATACGTCAGATTGTCGCATATTACGCTGTGATGCAAACGACCCACACGCGGAAACCTTAGGCAACTTCGCTGCTTCGCGGGGCACTCCCGCGTTGCGAATAAGGCCCCTGGTTGAGCAGCCCAGGTGTTTCGCGAGGCAACTCGCGAAGGCTTTGAGCAATCCAGCTAGTTTCGCGAAGCGCATCACGAAAGGCCTTGACAGCTCCGGCTGTTTCGCGAACCGCCTCGCGAATGAGTAGCAACTCCTCCTCTGTCGCGAAGAACCACGCGTCTTCGCGAACCTCCCAGGCTGACAAGATTCCAGACTACTCTCGCCATGTCTCGAAGCTGGGTGATGGTTCTAGAGCCACCACTACAAGTTCTGCCTCTTCTATAAATACCATCTCCAGGTGAGAAGCAAGCATCCAACCACCTACAATCTTCTATACTGTACTACAATTCCTTCGATTCACGACAATCTCAAGGCTTAGACAAACGCTTGTAGAATACCAGACTTCAACGACGGTCTATCTTAGCCAGCACCGGCATCGATTAGAAAAAGGCTTTCATTAGTGTATGGCATTCGGTATGTCAGATCTGCTCTTCGAGCGACAGCAGCACCACCTTTTCACATCGCCTTACACCACGCATCAGCATCATGATCATCAGTCACAGGCGTCGCCTTGGAACTTCGCCACCTCGCCGTCGTCGCATTTCGGCGATCCTTTCGGGTTCGACGGCGCTTTCGACTCCCCAGCGGGTTACCATCTGGCGCAGAAACGACGCGATCATCATGAGGAGCTCCGCCAGCAGCAGCTTGCGCGGCAGCAGGAGATAGCGCGGCAGCAGCAGCTTAAAGTAGCGCAGGAGCTCAGCGCGCGGAAACAGGCAGCCAAAGCGCGCAGGGCGCAGCATGTAGAGACTCAAACGAAGGCTCGTCCGACCCAGCAGCAGCAAGACGAGCTGGCTATCCGTCAGATACCCGTCCAACGCCCCGCAAGCAGTAAGAGCCCCGAAACGCAGGCAGCTTCGCCAAGGGCAGCCGTCGCCGGCATTCCTGTTACTAAAATCGCTTCCAAATCGTTACTAACGGCTGACGACGCCGCTCGGAAGCTGCAAGCGGCATGGAGGGGCTACTCCGTACGTCAAGGCAAGCCGCTCGAACTGGCTCGATCCATAGCTGACGTTCGGAAACTGGCTCGGGAGATGGGCGCGCAGCTTCGGGATAGTGAACTCATCGCGAAGATGGTTTCCGAGCCTCTGGAGAAGCTTCGGGTGAACGAGACGATCATGAGCTGGCTGCTTCGGCTGGATGAAGTGCAGTCGCGGAACCAGGACATTCGGAACTTGCGGCGGGACATGGCTCGGAAGCTGACGAAGCTGCTAGACAGGGTCGACACTCTCTCAACCAGCCGACCACCCAGTGTTGGAAACATCAGGACAGCGGCTGTCGCAGAAACTGGAACCCAAACTGAAGCTGGAAGTGATACTGAGTATGAGGATGCCCCCATGGAGGAGGAGGCTGAGAACCCCCTTGAAACTGCTGCTGGCTCTGGTGTTTCGGCAATGGACGATTCAAGAATGGATGTGGACGGGGGTTGCTCGAGCGAGGATGGTTGCCACAGCAGCCAGTGCAGTGAGGACGGTGATATTAGCAGCGGGAACGCTGGTGTTGCTACTAGCACCCAAGAGGGCGGGAGAGTGGCTAAGAGAATGAAGCAGAGGCAATGGAGGGACGCCTTGTGGCAATGGAAGGAGAGAATGGCTGGGAGGAGAGGTGGTTTGAGGAGTGTCTAGGAGGATGCTTGAACATGAGACGGAATGTACCTTAGTTTAGTATGCTTGTACGCAGAGATTATGTTATGGAGGATGAATTGCACAAACCGTACGTAGTGTAACTATGGCCGATGTACAAACGTGAATAATGTCATTCATATTTTCTTACATGTGTGTGTGTGCGGCTTTCGTGTGCACTTCACACAGCATTACGGGCCATAATTATCCGCTGGGACATTGGTTGGTTGTCCTTCTTGCGAATCAATGAGCCTGAGGTCAATAACGCATCATGACTCAACACACCCACCCATTTTCCCCACCGACCAGCGAACCGCAGCGAAACCTTCCGGCTGGTCACTGGCGATCCACTGACAGCCATTTCCACGTGCAGAACTCGCGGCCGCGCCGCAATCACTACTTTCTCCAGGGGAGGAAGAACCCTAGGACGGTGAATGTGCCTTAGACCGTGTTTCGTGCAAATTTTTTGGCAAACTGCCGGTCCAAGCAAAGGGAGTCACTAATTCTCCGAGTCAATTTTCCCTGCATTGAAGTATGACCTCCGATCCAAATGGCTAATTTTGACGGAGTTCAGCACACACTTTCTTCCTGCAGTTCAGCGAGTACAAGTGACGGAATTGACCACACGAACTGCTCACAACACATTTCGAGTTTCTGAACACTATATCTATATTTTCAAACCTACCACTTGCACGGGAACGTGCCACGAGAACCGTGGCACACGCAGCCGACAGGTACACCTGTTGATTTGGAGAGAATTTTGTGGAACACTAATCAGATGAGCTGGTTCCCATGACTGCGAGGTTCGCGAGATGTCGCCAGCTAGTTCGCCGCCATCACCCACCCCAGCACCAACCTCGACGACCTGACAAAGCTCGTCAAAGCCGCTCAACCAAGCTGGGATGATCCTCCACTGAAAGGGTAGCTACCCTGAATGCCGAGAAATGAAGGAATTTCTGAACCACGAACCCAGATTTTAGCAGGTTTGGTTCTGCCGAAAATCTGAATGTCGCCGAATGTACGAGCCTGATGTTCTGATGTATTCCGTGAAATAATCTCATCAATCTTTACGAGATAGTCACACAGCATGGCGTCCCGTCGGGGGAACTTCCGAACACCACTGCGATATATATATTTCTCCGTCACATTCCAAGGTGGTCAGTCTTCCAGGTGGTAGCCATGCGTTTCGAGACACTCCGGCATGGGCGCCTCAACCATGAGAGTGAAAGCCACACACGTCCATTCCAACCTTCTCTTTGCCAGGAGGACATTTCGAGGGTTCTGAGAGATCCTTCTTCGGATCCCGGAAACGGGGGGTAATATTGGACCCTAACCCAGCAACTTCCGAAACAATCAGCATTAGGCCTGCTTCCATCCCCCTTCCTCTCTCCCTCTTTCACCTTTCCACCCAATTCCTCCCTCCCTCCTCCCATCCCTACGAGTGGTGCATTCTATCACACTACAAATAACCGATACTGGAGACACTAAAATCACATCTGCTTCCTAACCTATCCGATACAAGCCCTTGTCCACCTCGCGATCGCCTGGCGCCACGCCGCCACGCCTACTCCAGCCACGCCTGCCAATCACCTCGTTCGCCATCGTAGCACTATTCGTTCGATCGCATTTCCTCGCAACCAGAAACGTCGCTCCGCTTCAACGCCACCTCGACTCCTCAGTTTCTTCGTCGCCGTTCCCGAAAAGACAGACTGTCGCTAGAATCGCTCGCGTCACATCCATGGCCCGCCTCTTCGCGCTATCCCTGCTCGCTCTCAGCTGCGTCCTGCTGTTCGCGTCGCAGGGCGTCGCCACACGCGTCGCACCGTCGTCGCAGAGCCCTGGCGCGCCCTCGTTCGCGAAGAACATTCGTCGAAGGCTGTTGGGGTTCAGTCGCTTCAGCTGCGGAAGTTCGGGGCTCAAGGGTTACACCTCCAAGGCCAGCTTGACATCAGGGTAAGAGAGGATGCCACGAGGACTCGTTAAACTCCCGATAGTCATCCGTTGCTACAGTCACACTGCTTCTCACACTCAACTTGTAACTTTTCACCTCGCTTCCCCTCGCTTCTCCCAATTCCGTGCTTCCTGCGCCACTCCTTGGAAAGGCACCAAAGAGAGAGTGAAAATTCCATGGAGTTGGAATGGCGGCGGTGATGGCGTCAGCCTTGGGAGCCAAGGCAATTTGCCTCGGATGGGCTTCTCGCTGCGGCGCTAGTAACGCATCTGCGCCCCGCCGTGATCCCCCGCATTTCCCCCATCATCCCAAATCCCAACTTGCTCCCATCATCCCCCATCATCCCAACTTGCTCCCATGCATTTCCCCATCATCCCAACTTGCTCCCATGCATTCCCCATCATCCCAACTTGCTCCCATGCATTCCCCATCATCCCAACTTGCTCCCATGCATTCCCCATCATCCCAACTTGCTCCCATGCATTCCCCATCATCCCAACTTGCTCCCATGCATCCCCCATCATCCCAGCTTGCTCCCATCATCCCCCATCATCCCAGCTTGCTCCCATGCATTCCCCATCATCCCAGCTTGCTCCCATGCATTCCCCATCATCCCAACTTGCTCCCATGCATTCCCCATCATCCCAACTTGCTCCCATGCATTCCCCATCATCCCAACTTGCTCCCATGCATTCCCTCCATTCCCCTCCTGCCAGTCTAACCCTTCACTGGAAGGCCACCAAGGGCAAGACAGTGAAAATGGCGGTGGTGGCGTCCGGAGCCAAGGCAGCGGGGTGGTTCGCCGTGGGTTTCTCGCCCAATGGCAACATGGGGGGCAGCAACGTCGTCGGCACTGACGCTTCGGGCAGCCCGGTGACGAAAGATCTCGTTGGTCAGTCGTCCGCGAATGACGCGACGTGGACCGTTGGATCGGGCTCGATCACCACGGCGGGCAGCAAGGTCACCATGAAGTAAGTGGGACAATTGTCTTGAAAGCGATGGGACGTTTCTTGAAAAAATAACATGCCCATTGTCCCACAGTTGCTTGAAAGCGGCTCTCTCTCCCGCCCCCACGCTCTTTTTCTCTCTCCCTCTCGTTCTCGTCCTCCCTCTCTCGTTCTCGTCCTCTCTCTCTCGTTCTCGTCCTCTCTCTCTCTCTCTCTCTCTCTCTCTCTCTCTCTCTCTCTCTCTCTCTCTCTCTCTCTCTCTCTCTCTCTCTCTCTCTCTCTCTCTCTCTCTCTCTCTCTCTCTCATATTCTCACCTGCGTTCATCCCTCCCACCCCGCACACCAGGTTCACCAAGCTGAAGGGTGATGGGGCATCCGTGAAAGTGCACTCCCAGAGTGACAACAACATTGTGTGGGCGTACGGCGATGGGGACACCGTCTCCATGCACAATGGAGCGTAAGTATACACAGTCTCCCCTTGAGGCGCCTCAGAAGTACTGCCTCTATACACACAATGGAGTGTAAGTCAGTCGTTTCTGCGTGCAGCAGTCTTGACAATCACCTGTCCCTTGCGTGTCTTGTGTGCTGTGCAGTGGTGACGCGTCGATCAACTTTGCTTGCGGCTGCCCTATGTTCCAGAGCAAGTGCTAAGCAGTCCGACCCGTACTGCTGCCAGCTGAAGCCTGCTGCTGACCACCTACCAGCAGATGTACCAAAATTCTGGTGGTGGGGTGAAGGGGGCTCTCCTAGCTGAGTTTGGGAAACTGCGCCTTAGGAAGCGTCCATAGTGCTCTTCTGTACACCCAAGATGTGATGCACCTTTGCCTGGGTGCAAATGCGTGAGTACTTTGAACGCACTCTAAGAATGCTGTTGTCTAAATCCAGTATGTATGAAAGAGGGTGGAAAAAAAGATGTGACGAGTGGAACAAATAATTGATATTATGTTGCAAAAAACGAAAACGTTGAGGTGGAAGTCATTGGCCCACGACGAGGGCTCCTGCTAAGTTTTAGGGTTGTCTGAGAATCAGACGCGGTTTCAAAATTGCGTCTGACCATCAGACGAGCTACTTGGGCTGGTCTAGATTTTCAGACGAATTGTCCAGCATCATCTGAGCTTCCAAACGAAAAAAAGGAACGTCACAATAAACCATAGTATAGTACGGGTGTGATGACGTGCCACGCTGCAAAAATATTTCGCGGGTGGCAGGTTTGAAAGATGAGAATTTTTTTGTAATAAAAAAATTACAGATTGTGATTAGACTAGAAGAGGAGTTTGCTGTAAAGGAGACAAACTCCTTCATCTATCGGCAGGTCTTTCAGACCTGCCACCTAGTCTCATTTGCATTTTTCTGTTCCAACTTGTATACCACCAGCACACTCTAAACCTCTATGCCCAGATCTGGGCATAGGAGTCTCTTGCTGCAAGACGTCCTTTCTGTCAGATATTCTACAATGGTTAGCGAACTTATTTCCGCTGCAAGTGGTAGGCCTCCCGCTCCTCGCGTGAATACTAGGAGCGGTGGAAGGCGTGGGTCCCCTGCACGTGAGGGGGACCGAAACTCTTCATCTCAGCATAGAGAACAATCTCGTTCTCCTCGTCCTGGCGGAGGTAACGGCGCCGTTACCGCTTTGGATTTGCTGAGTGGCGCGCGTCAAGACCCTGTTCAGCACGTCGAAAACGCGGCGGGGGACGCGGATCGTAACCCGTCACGCAATCGCGATTCCCCCCCCCCCCCCCCAATTTCAAGGCGAGCGGCGTAACGAGGAGAACCGCGTCGACACGAACCCGACTGCCGAAAACGCCCCGTCCCAGCCCTCACCTACCGAACGCAATCATGACGGTCCTGCGTGCGAGGACCACAATCATGATCGTGATCCTGCGCGCGCAGGGCGTCATCATGAGCGCGATCTCAACGCCCCAGCGCCCCAGATTCGCCAGGATCGCCAGGATCGGGACCGGGATCGCGCAGATCGCCGCACGGATTTTCCTCCTGCCGGAAATCCGCAGATCTCGACCCCTGGAGCAGCAGAAATCGCCGAAATGATTGCGCGCCTGGATCCTGCATCCCAGCACAATCTCCAGCGAATCTTCACAGGAGCTGCTGGCGAACGCGTTACAGCGCGCTCCACTGCATCTACAGCGCCTCATTCTGCAGAACATAATTCTGCTCGCTACACCGACAACAATGTTAACGCCGGCACCAACAACGAGGCCATTTACCACGTTCTTGGTCTTCTTGCGGCGCTCCAGCGTGGCAATGGCGCCGATCCCGCACTGCCACCGGAACCAGCACGCGTCGCAGCGACGGTGGCCCCACGCTCTCGCCTCCCGGCACCCGCCCCCGTGTCAAGATTATATAAGTTATATATAATTGATAGGCTTGATAGTTGTTACTGAACCTTTCTGTAGAGGGTACAATCCCCTCCTTGTACTCCTCTCTTCTCCTAATCGACAACTTCTCTCTCGACACTCTCGCCTACCTTCTAGCCAAAACCCTGCCGCCATTTTCATGGCGGCCTTCTTAGCTTCCTAGTGGTTGCCTACCTACGTTCCTTCATCCTAGCTACCTAGCTAGTGTCCTAAGCTTTTCTAAGACCCCGAGCCCGTTGACGACGAACTGGACGAGGAAGCACCCCATGCCATGCTCGACGAAGGTAATGCCGCCCGCTCGAAATCCGCTTTTGCATCGCTCACCCTCGCTCCTATTCCACATGCACGTCCTCAGTTGCGCTCTTCCTTAGTTAAAAGCGATGGAATTCGTACGCAACTTTTTAGTTTTGAGCGCATTCAAGCTTTTGCATGTCATGCTATCTCGGTTTTACCACCTGATGGTGGTGAACAAGCCGCCGACTATCTCCAGCAGATAGTAGAGGAGGCGGAAGAAAAGATTCATTTTCTGTTTACCGCCGATCAACACGGTTTCGAAGTGGCCAATATGGCCCTTAAGATTAAGTATGGGGAAGTGGTAGAGGATAAGAATGTGAAGGCTGCTTCTCAGATTGTAGCGGCCAGCAAGAAGAGGCCCACTCGGCCCACCCATTCCACCTCCCGTCCTGAACCCCCTCTTCGCCCTCGCGGCCAAGGAAAACGCCTTTGGAACACATGGCGTAGGGACGGCGACGGCCGTTGTTTCTATTGCCTTGAACCCAGGCATGGGATGGCTAATTGCCCCCAAAGGGGCCAAGGGGCCAATCGGCCAGCTAAGATTGTGTAAAGTTTGCTTAACCTCTCCGATGTTGTAGCGTTCTTAAAAAAAAAAAAAAAAAAAAAAAAAAAAAAAACCACATTTGTGCGTTCAAGCAAGATTAATATGTGCGTTACACGACCACATGGTCTTGCCCGTTGGGCCCGTGCAAGAAGATGTGAACGTGCCCACAAGACGCATACACAATGTGTGTGCGTCCTTTAAAGATTGATGTTGATAAGATTCAAGACAAGATTTCTATGTCATCACCATAAATGACAACCAACTACAGCCCAACATGCCAAGTTCACATGCCCAAACCATGGTTTATCACTTAAGGGATGACGTGGCCAAAGAATCGCGAGCAAGCGGGCACCTATAATTAGCGTTTAACTTCCTTCCCGCCCCCCCCCAAAAAAATAATAATAAAAAACTCGTTGTAGTCGGAACTTTATGAGGTACCTTCCTGATTCTCTACCGTCCCTATTTGTGTTCCCTCTCCCACCAGAGCTCGGAACCATTTCGGCCTATGCCGATGACGCAACCAAGATTACCCGCATGCAAGGCCGCCTCCGTGACCGCGCTGCATGGTGGTCCGCCTGGTGCGACAGCCGCTTGATTCTATCGGTGATTACATCTGGATATCGCCTACCATGGGTTGCCTTTGAGCCCCCTCCGTCTCGTACTAAGAACCATGCCGGTGCTTTGCAATTCATATTTTTCGCAGTAGGTGCAGTGGCCGAGCTTCTCGCCACCGGCGCAGCTCGGGACGTTCCTCCTTCCACAACCCTCACATGCGTTAGCCCCTTAAACGTGATTGTCCAACCCTAAAAAAAGAGGCTGATATTGGACTTGCGGCATGTCAACTCATTCCTCTCGGTACCTCGTTTTCGATACGAAGGACTTACTCGCGTTCCTGATTTGGTGCAAGAAGGCGATTGGCTATTCACGATCGATCTCAAATCTGGATACCACCACGTCGACATTCACCCCGCTTTTTGGCGGTTTCTCGGATTCTCCCTGCAAGGGCAGGACTACCAATTCCTCTCTTTGCCTTTCGGGCAAGCTACAGCGCCATTTGTGTTTACCCAGTTAATTAAGCAACTCTCTAAATGCTGGTGTCGCCGCGACATCCGCCTTATTCCATACGTCGATGATATCCTATTCATCAGTGCCACTCGAGCGGAGGCTCTTCACAACCGCTCCATAATCATCGCCGACCTCGCAGCCGCGGGCTTTGTTGTGAATTTCAAAAAATCACAACTCGCGCCAGCACAATATTTGAAGTTCTTGGGCCTCCTACTGGACACGCGCACCACCACATTCTCTGTCGATGCGGATCGGCGCAACTGGCTTTTTGCCGAGCTGGGTGAATTAGGCACACTCGGCGCTAACGGGCATCGCATCCCTGTTCGCCGCGCTGCCCGCATCACCGGCATGTTGGCCTCCATGTCCTTGGCACTTGGCACTGTCGAGAGCGCTTTCTCCCACCACCTTCTCACGCAAATCGCCGAATGCCATTCATGGGGGGCGGCCATTCTCCTCACCCCTGAGTCTGTTGAAGAGCTGCGTTTTTGGCTTACTCAGTTCGACGTTTTCAACGGCGCCCGCTTCCACAACCCGCATTTGTACGACGTGGTCATGTACGTGGATGCTAGCGACCATGCCTGGGGGGCTTGTTATTCAGCGCTGGATAGTCGTGTCGGCTCGCTCTCCTCCCAGCTGCCTCTAGCCCTCTTGGGCTCATCCAGTACCCTTCGCGAGCTGGCCGGAATCTTTTGGTCCCTTTCGGCCTTTTCTGTCGAAATCCGACGTTCGCACATCTTGCTCCGCAGCGACAGTCAGGTGGCCTACTACATCCTCCAGATGGGAGGCTCTAGCCGTCCCGAGCTTACCTTCGTATGCCGCGCGATTATTCAATTGTGCGTGCGCCATATGATCCGTCTTACGGTCCAATGGATTCCCCGTGCGCTGAATACCGAGGCCGATGCTCTGTCCAAGATTGAGCTCCACGACGACTACTCCTTGACACGACCTTGGTTCTGGCTGCTTGAGAGGCATTGGGGGCCTCATACTATCGACTTGTTCGCATCCCCTGCCAATGCGCAGCTCGCTCGTTTCTGCTCCCTCGAGTTCTCACACTCTGCGGTTGTGCAAGACGCCTTTTCTATTAACTGGGGACACGAGAATTGCTTCGCCTTTCCTCCACCCGCCCTCATCCTGGCTGTCCTAGCTCATGCCCGTCGCTCGCGCACTTCTCTCACTCTCGTGATCCCATATTGGCCCAGTGCCTTTTGGGTGGCCTTTGCTAAGCTTGGACGGCTTCACTTGGGGCTCGGAGGTCGTTATGGCCCTTCGCCTTACCCTTGGTGCTAGTTGTTTACGCGTTGGCAGTGACCGTCATGCCTTTAGCGGTGCTGGTCTTCCGAACTCTCCGATGTATGCGCTTCGTTTTGCATTCAACTAATGTATAAATTTATTTCACTGCGCAGTCTCATATATTGGTCGATTATTGTCGGACCTTCTCACACTCACCGTTGATCTTCGGGCAAAGTCTACCCTTCGCACTTACGAACCCTATTGGCGACAGTTTCGAGCCTTCTGTTTGGCGCACTCACTTCCCTTACTTCCAGCCACTGACCTGACAGCGGCCCTCTTTCTGCTGCACTCGGTCTGTCGCGGCGCTACCGTCTCAGCTGTGCGCACTTCGTGTTCCGCCATATCCTGCGCCCATTGGCTGGTTAGCCACCCCTCCCCGATTCGCGGCCCCTTTTCTTCACAAGTCAAGGATTATGCCATGCGTCATTGTGGCATGCCATCTCAAGCTAAGGAGCCCATTCCTCCAGCCAAGATTTACGATATCTATGACATCTACTTCTCATCGCATGATCCGGCCACATTCCAGCGGGGCCTTATTCTCCTCCTCATGTTCGCAGCCTTCCTTCGTTTCTCTGATCTCGTCTCCCTCCAGTGGCACCAGATCGAGTTCGATCGGGACTGCATGTGGTTGTTCATCCCCCGTTCGAAGACCGACAAAGCTGGCACCGGCGTTTGGGTCCCAGTGGCTGCTTCTTCTGCCCGCCACTGTCCGGTGTCGCGTGTCCAACAATTCCTCTTCCTGGCTGGCTATTCTCCGCGGACCCTTGGCCCCCTTATTCGTATATTTCAGCCGGGGGCCCGAGCTTCCCCCTCAGATCGCTCTCCCTCGTACGCCGCCATTCGGGTTTGGTGTCGAGATGCTTTCTCCTGTGTCGGCCTCAACCCGGCCCTCCTGGGCACCCATTCTTTCCGCAAGGCGGCTGCGACGGTCGCCGTTGATGTTGGAGTCCTCGACCGGCTTTTCAAGGCCCTCGGCCGCTGGCGAAGTGATACAGCCAAGGAGCTTTACATTACTCAGCTTGACCGCGATCTAGTGGCTGCTTCTCGCACGCTACTAGATCCTACTCGCTCGAGCGCGACCGATCGGTACCAGGCCACCCTCGAGCGCCACCGCCGACGACCTCCCACTTGATGTCTCGTTTGACCTATGACGACTGCAATGCACACTCCTCTGAGGTCGTGTCACAATATGAGATTTTTTTTTGTAATAAAAATTTTACAGATTGTGATTCGACTAGAAGAGGAGTTTGCTGTAAAGGAGACAAACTCCTTCATCTATCGGCAGGTCTTTCAGACCTGCCACCTAGTCTCATTTGCATTTTTCTGTTCCAGCTTGCCCACCCTTCCCTCCCATGCTTTGATAACTAGCATGGCCTGCTCACCCTTGTTCCCTTGCCATGTATTTGCCCTATCTAGTGTGCTGTATTATGGAGCTATGATATGCTATGACGACTGCACCCTCGAGCGCCACCGCCGACGACCTCCCACTTGATGTCTCGTTTGACCTATGACGACCGCACTGCACAATCCTCCGAGGTCGTGTCACAATCGTGTTCCTACGAACCTTTTCCCAGGCTGTCCTCTTCCCAAACTCGGCCCTTGCCTGAAAGCGTGTTTGAAGAACCGTTTTTCCAGCTAATTCGTTTTAGAATCGCGTTATCAATCGCGTCAAAATCCCACTGTACAGATTCGCGCATGACTGAATTTTTCGCGCCTGAAATGAGATTTGAAAACACGCCTTGAATTTCGACAATCCCAATCTCGCGTCACACCACGCAGAACCGCATTTAATTTTATCGTGTCAGAATTACATGACACTGTAGCGCGGGAGTTTGGGATGAGGTTGGCTGGGAAGAGGCAGCAAGAACATGCTCTGAGGCCCGATGACACACGTGGCCGAATGGCCACAAGGGCATGACTACACCAAATTTGTAGAACGGGCGGGAAAGGGGGGGGGGGGGGACATGTTACGAGGTGGGCGCAATGTACTGCCCACCAGAGTGGGAGGAGAGTGGGTGAACCGTCGAGATCGTGATCGTTGATCGACAAGACATTTCTCAGCTGTGTGTTGCGATTAACTTAGCCAGCAACATTCTCACCAGTTCGGAGCGATTTTGATTGGCTACACAGGAGAATGGTTTCATATGCTTGTGCCCAGACTTCACTACGACCAATGTGACTCCATTTCTACGAAAATATTTTCTCACCCACTTCGCCTTCCAGCTCAAGTTCTGAATCTAATCAGAGCCCCGTAGGAACACGCTATGAGATGGAAATATACGCGCTATCTGGAAATTCATACGAGTGCCGGAATTCAGACGGATTTATACAGTGACGGAAACAATTGTCCGGATGTTTTGCATTAATTAGGGTATTTGGGCTTTCCGACCTTTGTACATAAAGTCTTAATGTTGAATGGTGGTACGCTTTGGGAGGGGCACATAGTGGATGTGTTCACAGCACAAAAATCCATGATAGTACACTGGATCTAACTTAGTGCCAAAAGATATACAAAGAGTACATCCGGACAATTATTTCCAAGGACAAAGAGTAAACTTCGGTGCAGCGTTTCTAGTACCTAGTCCACCAACACTTGGCCTTGATCACCACTTGCACCCTCCTAGGCATGTTATCTACGAGGTTAGTGCAAACCTTTATATGGATCTTCTCGCACTCTTCTTGGACCCACGCCTTTGCATAAGGGGGTGAGCACTAGGAAACTTGCGAAGGATTTTAGCGTATGCAAGAGTATTGTGAACGATTAATGACTGAATGTTATCTCTAAGACTAGCCACGCTGAGGTGTGGCCAAAGATGCCATATATCGATTGACTCCGTCTTATCACGGATCATCTTCGTTGTACCGTTGTAGGGTAAAATTACGAGCAGAGTGGTGAAAACTAGTGTATCTGTCGCGAAACATAGGGTAACATAGCACGGTCAACTGTGCACCCTTGCACTATTAGAATCACGCTAGGATCTGTAGGTCTCGTCACGGTGCAGCAGTCGAAGAAGCCGTGACTGTTAAGAAATAATATCCGGGTTGAGGTCTGGTGAGGAAAAGGGTCACTCCAGCGCAACATACTCATACTCTCCAAGCCATACCAAGCCATGTGTCCCGCCTAGGCTTAGAATGGCTTGGAGAGCATGAGTTTATAGCACTCGAGTGACCCTCATCCTCACCAAACCTCAACCCGGATATTCTTCCCCACCAGTCGGGGCTTCTTTGGCTGCTGCACCGTGACGAGACCCGTAGATTTTGATGTGATTCTATTAGTGAAAGGGTGCACAGTCGACCGTGCAATGTTACCCTAAGTTTCGCGGCGGACACGCTTGTTTTCGCCACTCTGCTCGTAATTTTACCCTACAACGGTACGACGAAGACGATCCACGATAAGATGGGACTAATCGACTTATGACATCTTTGGCCACACCTCAGCGTGGCTAGTCTCAGAGATAACATTCTATCTGAAATCGTGCACAATACTAGTGCATACGCTCAAATACTTAGCGATTTTCCTAGTGCTCACCCCCTTATGCAAAAGGGTGGGTCTAGGAAGAATGCGAGAAGATCCTTGTAAAGGTTTGCACTAACCTCGTCAATAACATGCCTAGGAGGGTGCAGGTTGTGATCAAGGCCAAGTGTTGGTGGACTAGGTACTAGAAACGCTGCGCGGAAGTTTGCTCTTTGTCCTGGGAAATAATTGTCCATATGTACTCTTTGTATATCTTTTGGCACTAAGTTAGATCCAGTGTACTATCATGGATTTTTGTGCTGTGAACACATCCACTATGTGCCCCTCCCAACGCGTACCACCATTAAACATTAAGACTTTATGTACAGTGGTCAGTGAGCCCAAAAACCCTAATTAATGCAAAACATCCGGACAATTGTTTCCGTCACTGTATAACAAAGATGGTCGTTCAGATGAAAAATAATGGTTTGTCAATGTCGTGAAGTTAGGCTAGGTAGGAATAGGAGAAGCCATGAAAATGGCGTGAGATCTAGATCTAGGAGGTAGGCGAGAATGTCGAGAAAAAAGAGGACTAGGAAAGAAGAGAGAGGGAGACAAGGAGGGGTGTTGTACTCTCTACAGTAATGTTCAGTAACATCTACCAATCCTACACATATATAATAGCTTATATAATTTAACACACCCCCTAGGCTTGGTAGTAGAAGGACCCACACACCCCCACACCCCCTAACATAGCACCCCCATTCCCATCAGCCACGACGACTCCAACAGGGCCAACCCCAAGGCCTTGGAGATGGAGACGGCGTCACTCACGGCAGCAGCGACAGTGACGGCGACGACGGGTGTGCGGCGGCAACAAGCCTGCGGCGACGACAGCGGCGACGACGACGGCTTCGGCTTACGACGGCGGTGACGGCAGCGGCCCCCGCCCTTCCGGCGGCATGTCCAAACTCCGCACCAGGGGAACGACCGGCGAGAGTCTGACGGCGGCTGTGGCAAAGAGGAGGGGACACAGGAAAGGGGGAAGGGGTGGGGCTTCGGATCTTCAGCGCGGCGCCATTGCTGGCGCGGCGCTTACTGGCGAGCGGGCGGGCTGCATTTCAAGCAGCGACGCATGTCGTGTGCGACGGCAACAGACCGACGTCGCAGCCACGGCACCACGACGGCGCCACCACAACGTGGCGTCGTCGCCGCAGCTGCTCGTCGACGCTGGGCCGACAGCACGCAGGGGCCGCCGCGGCATCTTGGAAACGGTGCCACGGCGGCAGGCAGTAGGAAGGCCGCGACGGTGGCGAACAGGCAAAAGGCCGCGACGGCGGCAAACAGACAGAAGGCCGCGACGGCGGCACGGTAAGGACGAGTACGCGGCGGAAGCGTGGAGAGCAGGCCGGGGAAGGGCGTCCTGCTCTGATACCATGTCGTGAAGTTAGGCTAGGTAGGAATAACAATGACGTGAGATCTAGATCTAGGAGGTAGGCGAGAATGTCGAGAAAAAAGAGGACTAGGAAAGAAGAGAGAGGGATACAAGGAGGGGTGTGGTACTCTCTACAGTAATGTTCAATAACATCTACCAAGCCTACACTTATATAATAACTTATATTATTTAACAGTAAAAAAATCAGATGACACGGGAAAAGTGAGTCTGATTCTCAGGTGAACAGACGGATGTCGTCTGCTAACGGGAACCCTGCCCACGACCCATTCGCATCCGTTTCCACCTTCATTCATGTGCGAGATTCTGACACAGTCGCACGCGAATGGCATAGCCCTGCTAATAGTTTAAGAGCTCTGCGAAACAACAAACACCCTAACGACACCACCAAGCGTTTCGCCCTAGTGGGGGACACCAACCAAAATATTATCTAAGTAGCGAAGTAACTAGAATGTGAGATACAGTGTGGTTTTGTGCTAAGAGGTTGTACTCTCTAAGAGTACGCACCTATCTAGGCTATAATAACATATAAATATATGTTTGACACGCCTCCAAGGCTAGATAAGAGGCAGTGCTGGGCAAGAGATACGCAGCTCAGGGTGGCACTACTAGTCCAACCTCTGAGGCAACGGTCCTAAGACCAGTCAGCAAGATTACAAACAAAACAAGAGCAACCCAGGGCACAAGAGCAACATAATAGTGAAAGGATGCACAGTCGACCGTGCTATGTTTCCCTAAGTTTCGCGGCAGATACGCTAGGTTTTGCCACTCTGCTCGTAATTTTACCCTACAACGGTACGACGAAGACGATCCATTATAAGACGTGACCAATCGACTTATGGCATCTTTTGCCACACCTCAACGTAGCTAGTCTTAGAGATAACATTCAATCTAAAATCGTGCACAATACTCTTGCATAGGCTCAAATCCTTCGCAATTTTCCTAGTGCTCACCCCCTTATGCAAAAGCGTGGGTCCAGGAAGAGTGCGAGAAGATCGCTGTAAATGTTTGCACTAACCTCGTAGATAACATGCCTAGGAGGGTGCATGTGGTGATCAAGGCCAAGTGTCGGTTGAGTAGGTACTAGAAACGCTGCTCAGAAGATTGCTATTTGTCCTGGGAAATAATTGTCCGGATATACTCTTCGCATATCTTTTGGCACTAAGTTAGATCTAGTGTACTATTATGGATTTTAGTGTTGTGAACACATCCATTATGTGCCCCTCCCAAAGCGTACCACCATTAAACATTAAGACTTTATGTACAGTGGTCGGAAAGCCCAAAAACCCTAATTGATGCAAACCATCCGGACAATTGTTTCCGTCACTGTACGTGCAATTATTGGACCTGAGGAGGAATCAGCAAGGACGACTGCTGCAGGGGCAGAAAGCGCCGTGAGAGTGGTGTTGTCGCGAAAGAATCAGCCGGACGCACTAGATTCCGGCGCGAAGGAGAGTGCGGCGGTAGCGTCAGCCGGGGGGGGCACTAGTGTCGAGCCAAGGCTAAACACGTCAAGGGGTCCTACGGCTGACGTGAGCCTAGACTACACATAGACGACACACCTAGGCTAGGCAACTCAAGGTAATAAGGTGCAGTCACACTAGAGTCATCAGCATACATGGCATATAAAGCAGAGTGAATCTGATCCATATCCATCTCAAAGATTGGCCCACGGCAACGTACCAGGCTGTGCCAGACCGGGAGGTCCGGCGCGAGCCGAAAACGAAGACGGAAGAGGTCGTCGAGGCGGCGGTAGAAGCGGGTGGCGGTGTGACCGAAACGGTCACACACGGTGCCGCGAAGGGGACCACTCTGAAGCTAGTACTGGCAAATCACCGCACTGGAGCCACCACCCTACGTCCAGCTACGAGGGCCGCCTCCGCGGCCACCACCACCAAAGCCGGCTGCTGTTGCTGCTGCCTCTGCTGCTGCCTGTGCTGCTGCTGCTGCTTCTGCTGCAACTGACGCCCCCACCCCCTCGTTTCCACTCCCAGCACTCCCGCCACCGCCACCTCCCCCGCCACCCCCACCACCTCCACCACCCTTCCCTCCCTTACACACCCCCTTGGGGCGTCGGGGGGCTCTATCCTGACGCGGCTGCGCTGAGGCCGCTACGGCGGTCTCAGCGCCAGGGACTGTCTCAGCGACAGCAGCGGAAAATTCCAAGTAAGTGCACTGGGAGGGAGCATAGCCCTGGAAGATAGGGACCGCCGCAGTACCGCTAGACTGAGCAATAGTGCGCTGGCGAGTCTCTATCAACGACATGGTGGCGACCAAGTCGCTAAGGGTGCGGTCAGCAAGGTGGAGACTAAGGAAGGCATCGCAGGCATTGGCTAAGCGGTTGGGGAGGCATGTGGCTAAGAAATAAAGCATAGCACCAAGGGGGGGAGGAATTACAGTGAGCTGAGCCTCAGTGCTAGCAGTGCAGTAGCTAGTCTCAAGAGCGCGCAGGTGAGTGGCAAGATCAGCGACAATGGGGAAGGACGCGAGTTCAGGGAAGAGCCGGGGCAGGAGGAGACGGCCAGCAGAGGCGGAGGAGGGAGTGGAATAGTGAGCATTGACTGCATCTAGGTACTACTTCGCAGTCTCTATGGCCTGAATGGGGTGACGCTCGGACAGGAGGAGAGCATGACTGATAGCTAGCTGCGTAGTGGCGTCATGCGACTCCTAGACAGAGTGGGCGAGCTTAGCAGCTGTAAAAGCCTCACGCTCAGTAGGTGCAGAGGGGAAACCAAGGCCGGCGGTGTATAGGGGCCGGCGGGGGGAGCTGTGGCGGCGCAGCAAGCTAGGGCGGCGTGGCAAGCTGGGGCAGCGCGGCGAGCTGGGGTCGGCGACAAGATGGGGTCGGCAGCGAGCTGGGGCCGGCAGCGAGGTAGGGCGGCGTGACGAGCCGTGTCTGGTGGCGAGCTGAGGCAGGCGGCAAGCTGGGGGCCGCGCGGCGAGCTAAGGACTGCGACAAGCTGGGGCCGGCGGCGAGCTGAAGGCTGCGCGGCGAGCTGGGGCAGGCAGCGAGCTTGGGCCTGCGGCGAGGTAGGGCCACGCGACGAGTTGGGGCCGTCGCGGCAAGCTAGGGCGGTGCAGCGAGACGAGGCCGACGCGGCGAACTGGGCCAGCTCGGCAGGCTCGGGGCCAGCGTGGCGAGCTAAGGCCAGCACGACGCGACAGGCTAGGGCGAGTGTGGCGAGCTAGGGTAGGGGAGCTCTACGGTAGGCTAGGGCAAGGCACTCTACGGTAGGCTAGGGCGGAAGCGCGGGTGGGTTGGACCTAACTAGAGTGATACCATGTCAGAATAACGAAATGTGCTCAAGCAAGGGATACAAGGGACCTATGTGGTTGGGTGTTGTACGCTCTAAGAGAACGAACCATCTAGCGTATAACTCTTACATCTACAACATATATATAAGTTGACACCTACCACCCATAAAAAAAATCGGCTAAGTCCTCGAACGCTAGAGACATCCCCCGCACACCCCACAACCCATTATAATTTTGGACTAAGTCATGTTGTCAGACACAGTCCGCCCCAACACCCCGAACAACCCAAAACTTTTGGTGAAGTCATAATTTACAAACATCCTCCCTCACATCACCCACAACCCCTAAGTCCTCTTGTACGGATATATCCTCCACCCTCCACAACACACCCCACGATAGCTAAGTTTTCAACTGAAGAAATTTTGTATTTCTTCCCACCCATCGTAACTCAAGCCTGGCTAAAGTTTCCGAAGCCAGCTATTCAGCCGGTTGCTTCCCTCATCGGCTGAAAAGGTGTACATTTGATGTCCTCCCCGTCCACCATTATTGCAGCTCACCTAGCTGCCCAATCAAAATTGGTTCCAAAAACTCACTTTTTACAGGCGAAGGGATAACCGTTTGAGTCACTCACATCGCGACTCAAAGCTTTGCGATCGTTGTATCGCCTCACAAGAGTCGCATACTAGCAACAAACATTGCCACCCAAGCGCACCCCACAGAAAACCCAATGTTTTCGTGGTGTGCTCGTGCGAAAACTTCACTTTCCCGTGACGAGGGCATGCGAAATGCTTGTGCCATTGAATCCCCCGCACTCTCAAAACTTGTGCAACTTTGTCGAGCTTGTACGTTGCCGAAGTTCTCTCAGATGATCCACTTGCACCTGATTTCTGGGGGCGCACCACGTAAGTGAGGCGAGATATGAAGGATGACGACAATCGCACTTGGCTAGGCAAGAATATCAAAAGTGTCATCCAATCAAAACATGTACTATAGCTGGCCCAAAAATTTTAGGAATTTGTCGGGCGATAACTCTTGAAATGTGTTTGCCCATACAAGTAGGGGGATGTACATGTCAATCACTTTTATTTTCACTTCGTAGGACACGGCAAAGCCCCTCGCTTTTCACACTCGCCTCCTGACGGTACTTGGCGTAAAACATGCAAATTTTTCAAGTTCTCGTGTGCGTGTGTGAAAAAACTGGCCGGGGGGAAGAGGGGGGGGGGGGGGGACTAACCCCGGTTCCTCAAATGTGGTAGTGACTCTGGTTGTACTCACTGGACCCTGAGAAAATCAGAATCGCTGAAGGCCCGTCATAGTTTTTTCTTGGGGGGGAGGGGGGGGGGGTAGATCAGAGTGCCTTTCTTTGAAAGGCCTGCTCCCCACCCTCCCTTTTCTCCCCCCCCCTCCCCTCCAGTAGCAGTCGCCGCCATAGCAGTAGCAGCAGCCACAGTGGGGGGCGGTGGGCCCTGGGAGTGCTAGGTGTGGTGCGTGCCGTGGCGGTTGGGCCCTGGGGCAGTCGGTGCCTTGGGGCTCGCGTGGCTCCTCCATAGGCCAGGGAGACGTGGGGCCTGGGGGTCTCGTGCACTGTATGTACCAGGTCCAGACCAGCCCCCTGCGCGGTACGGACTGTGGGCGCACACTTCCGTCACCTGGACGACCTGTTCTGTGGCCACTTTAGGCCCCTGGCGGCCCCACTTGACTGGCATGTCCTGCTCCACTGCGGCATCCCAATGCCTGAGTTAGAGACGGCTCAGATAGACTCTGCCATATTTTCTCTGCACTCTGATGATTATAGTATTGATAACACATATTATCATGATGTGTACACTCTAGGCTCCTGTGATGTGTGTAGTCTAGGCTCCTCTGTTGTGTGTACTCTTGGATCCCCTTTTGTTCCCCCACCGGCCTCTACTACGGCGCCCCTTTCCTTCACACTCGACACTGGCGCCTCTCGATGCTTCTTCCGCGACAGCACTGCCCTTACACTGCTCCCAGCACCGATACTGGTCTCCCTAGCAGACTTGCCTGCCACAGTCGTCGCCCACAGCACCACAACCCTCCCCTGCGCGGCTGTCCCGTCCGCCTCCCTTATCGGCCCGCACATCCCCACATTTGCCAGGAACCTGGTCACATTCAAGACCTCAGTGGCACCTCCAAGTTTTTGGCCACGCACGATATGCAGCCTGTACGGACGTAACCGCAGGCGCCCGTCTCGCCACCTTTGACCGCGACCCAGAACCCGGTCTCTTCACACTGGACGTCCCCCTAGGTAGCTGCGTCCACCCGAGTAGTCGCGTCCTGCTCATGTCGCTCCCTCACCCACCCGTAACTCCTATGGCATCACCGATTAGGCCATCCTGTACTCATGCATCTATGTCATATGGCACAACACGGTCTTGTCACTGGACTTATCGCGTCGTTCCCCGCCCTCCTTGCCTCGATAACCCCCGCGTGCACCTCTTGCATCAAGGGCCGGCAGCGCATTGCCTCTCGCTCCTGCTCTTTTCCAACGACCACTGCTCCGCTCCAGACCCTGCACATGGACGGCTGGGGCCCCGCCCCGGTCAAGGGGCCTTAGAGGAAGCCCTACATCTTGGTTATCATTGATGACTTCTCGCGCCGTACCATGGTGTTCCGGTTGGAGCGGAAGGTCGTCGTGCCTGACACCCTCCTCCCGTGGCTCCGAGTTGCCCGCATCCAACACTTTGACCATGGTGGTAAGTTCGCCTCCGACCGTCTTGGAGCGTTCTGCCTTCCGGAGGGCATCCGCTCGATGTTCACCCTACCGGACTCGCCGAAGCAGAATGGACTGGCTGAGCGATGCATCGGCCTGATCATGGAGGTGGCCCGCACCTCCATGGTCCGTGCGGATGCCTCGTATTTTATGTGGCCATTCGCAGTGCGGCACGCGGCTCACCAGCTTAACATGTGGTCTCGCTCCTCGCAGTCACAGATTTCGTCGACACGTCCGCGTTCCATGTATGGGGCCACCTGGCTCACATCTTCGACACCAGCGCAGACAAGCTCTCGGCCTGCACACTCCCTTAGGTCTTCCTCGGGTTGATGCTCGACGCTCCGGACTAGGTGTTCTACCACCCGGTGCAGCATCGCTTCTTTCGAACCCGTAGCTTTACATTTGATGAGTGTATCTCCTTCCACGCTCGCTTCCCTCGCCGTGGCACTTGTATTCTTCCTTCGCCTCTCTTCCTCACTCCTGGACCATCTACCGCTCCCCTCCCACGCCACCCAGCCTTGTCTGGTGTCTTTCAAGCCACCCCTCTCCCCTCGATTGGGTCCATGGGGGAGTTTATTAACTCTTGGAGCCATGTGGCTGGGGGTGCACATGCCGTAGCTGCGACGCCTCTCCCTCTAGCTCCAGTGCCCCAGGCACCTCAAACAGGGGTCAACGTTTGATGACCCATACCCGAGACGCGGACGGAGTTGCGTCTGGGGGAAGAAAGGGGAATGGATGAGGGGGGGAAAAGGAAAGTGTGGGTCTCACTTTTGATCCTCTCTCAGGCCGGCGGAACTCTTCCGCACAGGGGGGATTTGGTCCTCTGGTCCGAGCAGGGATGTGAGAGGATAAGGCTTGCCGAATCCTTGATCACAACCATTTGTTATTTGCTATTTATTGTGTGTTATTTTGTGTGTTTTTATTTTCCTTAAAATCCCTACACTCCTATACATTGATGTATTCTATATCATATGTGATAGAGTGTTTCAGACTTTCCTTGCGTGACACGTTTTCTATTGCGTGGAGTGTTCCGTCACCTTCACCGTCTCTAGAATTCGTACCGTGCTTCTAGGTGGTGTTCCTACAGACGGTTCGACTCGTTTCTAGAACTCACTTAGAAGGTCCTAGTTACCCGTCCCTAGAGTTCTCGTAGGTATAAATATGATTGTACCTTTGCTTGTAGTAATTTAATACTTGATTAGTATCATTCAAGCTTCCGCTTAATCCTGGAACCGTGACACTTAGTAATCAGAGCGCAAGGTTTCCAATCAATGCTTAGCCACTGCGCCTCTAGGCACACGCCGAGAATGAAGTCGAACTTTGGATCGCGTAAGTAAATCGATTTTTTCTTACTAAGTTTCGACTAGCCTCGAGCAGTTGCGCCTAGGGTCCCCATCGATGGCAACCACCATCGCCAACCGTTCGATATTCAGCATCGACGGAGCCGATTTTCCGATGGGGGGGGGGGGGAGGGGGGTCATACGTCAGCGACCCTCGCGAATGAGAAGACGTCCCCCAAGTACTTAGAGTATTTTCTTCCCTTTGAAGCGATTGACGGTAGCTGGTGGAGCTTGCCCTGCGACGATTTCCAAGAATTTCCAACTTCGCCACGAATCTTGGAGGTGCGCAAGCGATGATCTACGGCAGCTGTCCGATTCAATTCAACGCTTCAGATCGTCCGAGGCGAAACGAACCTGAGCTGATGCAGTTTGAGTTTCATCGCGTTTGGAAACGGCACCTCGATAGCAGCGTCCGATCATTCGACAACGGGCATCGACGACTACAAAGTGCCGCAAAAAATAAGAATACCGCGATATTAGACGCAGTTGAACAAGGCTCAAGAATATTTCCAAATCGCTTGGAGTTTGGACCGTCGGATCAACATTGAACCAGCAGACCAGATCAAGCGCGAGTTTCTTTGTTACGAGAATTTGACGATGAGAAGCAGATATACGACGACGTCAACTTCCACGACTGGACTTCCGATATTTCCAGCTCTCAAAATTCGGATCTCCTCGTCAAGTCAGAAATTTCGGCAACAAAACCTCTCGACAGTCACAATCATTGGCTTCAGTCACCCTCGCGGAAATGTTGTTGCAGCACGCGGATCGTCAGATCGTCATCGAATCGACGGCACAAATGGACTTAGAGACTTCTCGATGGGAGAATAACGATCGGCAGTCTACACTCCAACCTCGCGACACCGCGATTGCGTGCTACTTGAACAGTCGCAGAATCAACAATGTTTCTTCTACCAAGTCGGAATCGTCGTTTGAATCCAGGTCGACTCCAACGAAGCAGAACTTCGTACTCCACCAAAGAAGCAGATTTTGGTGGTCCACCAACAATGCAGCCAAACATCACCGACGACAAAACCCGGCCTGCATAATACTACTATTCTACAACAACAATAAGCTCAATAAATAGCATACTACGGATTGCAGAGAAGTAGCAGTTTTCTCTTGCAAAATCCTCGCCAACTAATGTTGATGCCAAGGAGCAGATTTTGCATGCAACATATGACGCAGTTACTATGTCTCGTCGGGGACAGCGAAACTCTACTTCGTGATATGAGCCATCGAAAGTGATAGACCAGAGCATTTGATATCAACCTCAAGAGACGACTTCCCAATCATGTGATCGCGATTCTAAATGTTTATGGCATGCATATAAATATCACGTGCATGACATGGTGCTTGACAGATTGAGGAGTAATTAACCTCAAATCGTGCAAGTGCTCGCTTACCAGCGACCCTACTGTACATGTATTGGAGGCGATTCTACTAGAAGCCAAAGCGTTACAAGCCCCGACGTAACTTCGACGATACAGGAGAACGCCTAGCAACACATCGATATCAACAAATGAAAGGGATACATATTGCAACAAGACAATTTCACACTCTACCGACCATACATCGGGAGCACGGATGAGCATACCAGGCGGTTGCTAGCAAATAATCTTCATACCCTTGAGCGACCCAATCACCGGCAGTAAGGAGTGGCGCCTGCACATTAAGACACATGTGTTTCCTGGTAGTTACAGCTGTTACATCCATCAGGAAGACTCTATACGGACGAGGGAGTCGATGGATTCTTCTTCGAAACGTCTAGAGCATCTTCTGCAACAGCCACTACCGCGAGTATCTACCGCTGCCACCGCCGATGCAGCAAATAACTACAGCAACTCTATATCATGATGGATATTCCTCCGCACAAAGGAGATGACAGTGGACTTGGACTTTCTTCCAGCATGATTCCAAGTCCCGGACAGGCACTAAATCCATCATTTCCAGCTAATGGGATGGAGATACCACTATGCCCTGGACAAACATGGCTATGCTACATGCCCTCAAGAGCTAAGAAAAAAGAGACTCTTATAAGGATGGGAGGACTACGACGATATTTGAGTCCTCATGGCCCTATGAGTTTCAACATGCGTCACCAACAAATCCATCGACAGCATCACCTCCACGGAAGTTGATATGCGCGATCTGGAGCACAGAGGCCACTATATAGAGGAATCCGCGTTACTCCAATGGCACCCCTACTAGCAGAACCGGAACAGATTCAACATAGATGGTAAGTAGCTGAAACGACATCAACGTTATCGAAGCTGTTACTACACCTATACATGCATCTAGACATCGAGGCCAATTGATGGAATCCGTGCTAAATTGGAGATGCATAAGGCATACTGGAGTCACCGTTATCGTCACCAATAGCCCACTGGAAATGGAAGAGGAGTCAAATGGGTTGAGCGTAGAAATCTTCATATCTCGTTGACCAGGACATTGGATTGATGTTGCAATGATGAGCATGGTGACATCATCCTACTACCATCGCTTGGCAACCAGTCTCTTCGCAACGGCATGCAGCAGTTACAACGGTATACGGATTGGTACACGACTTCTACGTCAACCTCGAACGCTTGGTGGTTTCTTGACCACCAGGAGCAATCACTCTTGCTATAGTATTCTACACCGCAACTGAATTCTACTTACCGCAACTCAGGCATGGAATTATCATAATTAGCTACGCTACTCTGCAATCTGAGTTGGAGCATCACATGTCTCAATACTTCAACATGGGATACTTGCTCCCTGCACTCGTATAGGGTCCCGAGTGTGCAGAATAAAGTACAGAGAAGCTGCTGTTCAATCACAACTTTATTGGCTTGATTTTTTCTGCCTACTTCGAGCCTCACAACCCCCAGTGCTTTTTGAGAACCTCGGCGCTTTCAGCGTTTATCCAGTTTTGAGGGGGGGAAGTGTGACAGGTCAAGGCTTGCCAAATCCTTGATCACAACCATTTGCTATTTGCTATATGCTATTTAATGTCTGTTATTTTGTGTGTTTTTCCATTCGTGGAAACCCCATACACTCTTTTTCTACACATTGATATATTCTATATCAAATGTGAGAGTGTTTAGGACTTTCGTTGCATTATACATTTTCTACTGCATGGAGTCTTCTATCACCGTCACCCTATCTCTAGAATCCCTACCGTGCTTCTCAGTGGTGTTTCTACGGACGGTTCCACTCATTTCTAGAACTCTCTTAGAAGGTCCTAGTTACCCTTCCCAAGGACCCAATTTTGTCTGGTCCCAGCGCTGCATTCTTTGCGCTGCGTTTAGCCACTTTAGCGAGTTTTGGTATCTGCTCGCAGTATAGTTATCACGAGAGCTAGGTAGCTAGGAAGCCATGAAAAATGGCGAGAGGGCTTAGGTGCTAGGAGAGATTGTCGAGAGAGAAGAGATCGAGAATAGAAGAGAGAGGGATACAAGGAGGGATGTAGTACCCTCTACAGTAAGTTTCAGTAACGCCTACCAAGCCTACAATTATACAACATATATATAATTTAACAATAGTAGCCCAGGTCGGATGTAGGGAACATTCCCTTGGATGTTGGTCGCATAGGTGTCGACACGTCTCAAAGAAACTTAGGGTGGACAAGACAATAATGTGCTGGCTGCTTCGGCTGAAGTTTGGAACTCGCGGCGGGACATGCTCGGAAGCTGATTAAGCTACTACCGTATTAGCCTAGATAGAAGACCCATGGGTCGTATCACATACCATTGAGAATATTTTTTAAGGTCTTAGATCCAAGGGAAAAAAGCAGGGTTAGCATAAGTTCGAGGCCCAGTAGACAACACGGGTCTCATGATAGGGTTTAGCTAGGTAGGAGAAAGTAAGCGAGGGAAAAGAGAGGCAGTAGAGAAGAGAGAGGGGAACAAGAGAAGAGATGTCCCCTCTACAGTAAGAATCAGTACTATTCGCCACAACTCCATCGCACGGGAGAAATGGCATTTGTCACGCTGTACGATAAATTCTACATTTCCGGTATTGGAAATACCTCAAGGACTTAAGCGATTTTGAAATGTAACACTACACTCGAGTAAAGCCGTATCGGGTATGCGAGTCAACGGAGGTTACACGAGGAGGTTGGACAAAAGAACACGAAAGGACGAAAGACTCGAAGGGTCGCAACCGGAGGTTGCGACTGACCGTTACAACTGCAAGGGTGGTAACCGAATCGACCATCGAGTCGCTGTGCGACTCGATAACCGTTCCTTCAACTGTATTCTACAACTGCTTTACTTTCTTATTTTCTATATATTGATGTATGCTTGTTTCTTTTAATCAATCACTTGCTCTCACATACTAGTGCAAGGGTTCAACTATTCAACTTCCGCTGCACTACTCAAGTATCTTGTACAACTGGGACTTAGTCTCTGAAAAGATCCTAAGGGCTTTTTCTCAGCCCAACATGGTATGAGAGCTGGCCAGAGACCAAACTCCCAGCAACAACGCTCTATCTACAGTTAACACATCAACAAGCTTTATCGATTACAAGTCATGGACAACAAGGGCAAGAAGATCTCTACAGGCTCACCCAGCGCCCAAGACACTCAACCCGGCAACTCTGGACTACACACTTCAGGACTGCAAACCGAGACCGGCGCTGCTCAAGAAACAACAGGAAGGGCACCAGAAATGGTGACCCCATCACCCTCTTCAAGCGTGGACCCGAACCTTATGGAAAGGTTCTTCAGCTTCATGTCGCACTTCGACCAGCAGCAGCAGACAAGGACACCTGCACATTCAACACAGAGCAACGGAGGAAACATAGGATTAGCGCCAATGAGCCTCGACAACTCATCGTTCGGGCGACACAATCAAGCGCCTACCTTTGCGCCTTATCACTCTTCACCAGGGACGTTCGAGTTCATGCCGCCCCGTGCCCAACCAACAGCAGCTGCATCACAACAAACACCAAACGAGATATTGAGTCTCCAGGCGCAGTTTTCACATGTGATCAAACTGCAGACATCCTCACCGTTCAACGGACACGACTTCTTTACCTGGAGCTTCGAGTTCGAGCTGCTGATGGAAGCCGCGCATCTCTTGGGATACTTCAACGGGTCCTTGCCATTTCCAAGCAATGGCACTGCAAAAGAGTAGAAAATCTTCACATATTAGTCGCTGCTGGCGTACATAGTTCTCCTGATAACCTGTCACCACAAAAACAACAAAGCATCAGAACGTATCGGAGCTACGGAAACTCCGCGGAGCTCGCATGGCATCACCTCAAGTGTCTCTACCAAGCAAATGACAGCGTGACACAAAGCAGACTCATGCAGCAGTTGACAACAATACAAATGAAATCCGGGGAAAAGGCGATGCAGTTTATGAGTCGCTGCCAGACACTCCGCGACCGCCTGCTTCGATACGAAGCTACAATCACTGAAGAGAGCTTCGTGACACTTGTCCTCGCCGGGCTCGGGCCAGAATGGAGAACCACCCGCTCGCTTCTTCGCGCCCACTGACGAATTTCGGAGATGCACCTCCGCGCCGAGCTTCATGCTGAACAATAGGAGATGGACCTGTTTGAAGAAAGACAACCAAGAAACAAGCAGCTCAACAAAGAAATGACAACTACAATCGACGTGACAGGCAGCATCGATACGACACCAAAGGACTCACCATCGTGCCGCCGTTCTGCCACAGCTGTCAGACATCCGGACACTCCAAAGTTAACTGCACACGCCCCCGAGTTTATCGTCCAGTAGACCCACAAGTCGCTTCCACTCAAGAAAGTCCGCCAAGGCGTTCCTCAACATCTGTACAGGGCACACCGAACATCATCAATTGTATGGTATGCATCGACAACTGCACACCCGGATCAACACCCACTTACGCTCCAGACGAAGAAGAATTGCCGCCGCCGTGCTCACAAGACCTTCAGGTCAACCCGACGTACGCTACAGTCGCCAACACCGAACCCACCGGGCGAAATACCTGGTTCTTGGACAGCTGCTGTGGCCAACACATGTGTTCTTCCGGACGCTTCGTGCAACGAGAGCGACGCCTCAACCGCGATGTCATCATCACCGTCGCCAATAACGAGAACCTGAAAACAAACAGACAAGGAGTGGTTCAGTTGCAGTCCATGGAGACAAATGTCATACTGCAACTCAACAAGGTTCTAATCGTCGACAACCTGGGATACAATCTGCTAAGCGTCAGTCAGCTAATGGAAAAAGGGATTCACCTGGAATGCGACTCGGACGCCAACGAATTTCGTCTTTACCACGGGAAGGGTGGCCTCTTCATCAGTCGCGCTCTCCTGAAGTCAGGTGTCTTTGTGTTGGATTTCGTCCCCGACCGCGGTACTGCCGACAGCGATGGCATCGTGTCGTTCGCTGCCTGGACGCACCCACCGTATCTTGACCCCGACTTCACCCCAGATGGATTCTGGTACTCCAACACCATACCTACAGCAGAGAGAACACGAGCGTTAGCAGTCATTCGACAAGAAAGACAAGTACCAGCAAGCGTCCCTTCCCCGACATCACCTACAGTAGCAACAGCAGGACCAAGCCGTGTACCATCACCAACAATCCGAGGACCGCCAACCGAAGCAGATCAACTTATGCCCATCACCCGAGAAATCTGCCGAAGTCCCGCCACGGTCGTCGCGTTCTTCTCCAACGCCGACATGTACCGAGGCTCACCCGGCCATCGCGCTCTCGACGACATCTGGCATCAACGCCTCGGGCATCCTGCAAACAGCACAGTGCTACAAACCATCCAAGCCGAAGTGTTAGAAAGGAACGCCCTTTTTACAACGAGCGGCCAAGAACTTCGACGACCCCGCGCACGATGCTTCACGTGCCCCGAAGCCGATCTTCCCCACCGACCTTTTACGTCACACCACAATCCAAGCGCACTTGCATACGAACCGATGGAAAAAGTCTACAGCGACATCTTAAATATGCCTCGAGACGACAGTGAAGCAGAATACAACTACGTTATAACATTCATCGACGCAGCAACACGATACGTCTGGCACTACAACCTCAAGACACGAGATCAAACATTCGAAGCCTTCACGGCATGGCTGCAAATCGCTGAACGAGAATCGGGCTCGCAACTCAAGAGCTTCCAGTCAGAAGGAGCACTGGAGTACCAGTCACAACGATTCAGGAAATACTTGGGAGAAAGAGGCATCAGACGCTTGGTGTCCCTGTCCTACGCTCACCAACAGTAGGGAGTCGTAGAGAGGATGAACCGGACCTTGCAGACGACGATGCGAAAGCTGCTCCTGGGGATGAGACTGCCCAACACACTGTGGCCAGACGCCATGACGCATGCAGTCCACCTGCACAATTTGCTGTCCTCGTCATCACTTCCCAACAACGCATCACCGCACTTGCTGTGGACACGAAAAAGGGGCAGCACACAATTACTTCGAGTCTTCAGCTGCATGGTACAGTACAGACCCCACACAGCTCGAGCAGGACGCTTCACTCAACGAGCACGATGGGGACTACACCTCGGCATCGCAAAACATTTCCAAGCATGGAAAATCCTTGACATACAAGACAAAAATACCATGGCCTCACGTGATGTGATTTTCTACGAGCGTCTGACGTTGCAGCATTACCTGGACAACGTCGCCAACACAGAAGACCCCACCGATGGCTTCGAGGGCCTTCGGTCCTTCGCCGATCGTGCTGCCGAAGCTGACGCAGCAGAAGAAGACGTACCTGAAGCCTCGGAAACTACCTGACCACTCCCTTACTGCTCCGTGCCTGTTCCCCTCGACGACGACAATCCTCTCGATAGTAACAACCTCAACACCTATTACCACTTCGCTGGCTGAGGTTACGCTACACCTCATCCAGTCGACACGAATGTCTCAGAACGCATCGGCCCAAACTTCTTACCTGATCCAGAAGATGGTGACGAAGCAGCCTATCCCGGGAATGAAAATTCCCCTCGACACACACCCACGGGCCTGCAGATCCTTGGAATATGGGTCGCCATCTAGACCCCGCCGCCGCCGTCTCCGCGCGAGCCAACGACTCTGTCGCAGGCTCTGGGGGGGGAACACAAGGCGAAATGGAAGGAAGCAGTGGAAAAAGAACTGAAGGCCCTGCAAGACCGAAACATGTGGAAGCTGGTACCTGCAACAAAAACCAACGGGAAAAACGTGCTCTCGGGAAAGTGGGTGTACCGCATCAAGACTAATGCAGACGGCTCCATCGAACGATTCAAGGCTCGCTGGGTGGTACGAGGATTCGATCAGCGATACGGAACCGACTACACAGAGACATTCGCCCCAGTCTCCCGTCACACCTCTTTGCGCATTCTACTCGCCGTCGTGGCCACGAAGAAGCTACCACTGCGCCAAATCGACGTCGCAAACGCCTTCCTGTACGCACCTGTGGACACCGAGATCTTCGTCGAGCAGCCCCACGGATTCATCGACGATCCCACAAAAGTGTGCCAGCTGATAAAATCCCTCTACAGGATCAAACAAGCCCTGCGGCTTTGGCAGCAGCATCTTCACGGCCGCCTCGTCAAGATCGGCTTCCTACAGCTGCCGCACGACCAAGGCATGTACCGACTATAGAAGGAGGGGGATTTTGTCCTACTAATCGTCTACGTCGACGACCTGCTCTACATCGGCTCCACTACCGACATCACCACCTGGTTCGAAGGGGAGCTGAGGAGTGACTTGACACTCACGATGTCTAACACCGTGACCCAGTACTTGGGCCTGAACGTCGTCAAAGACACCTCGGCGTTCTACCTACACGCCGGAAAGTAAGCAGGCGTTGTCGCGAAGAAATTCGGACTGACGACGATCGTAATCGCGACTCCCTATCGCTACGGGAACGACAACGGCGGAACCTCCGCAAAACTCCCCGCGAAGCAAATCCAGGAATATCAACAGAAACTCGGCTGTCTACTGTTCGCAACAGTAACCTGCCGACCGGACCTGTCCTACAGCGCGAGCCAACTGGCGACACACCTGAAGCAGCCGGAGCAAGAGGATCTCGAAGAGTTAAATCGGGCACTACTCTACTTCGTCTCTACGCCGATGACCGGACTTACCTACAGCAAAGTAACACCGACGTCCGTACGACTACTCGGCTATGTCGACGCCGACCATGCGGGAGATAGGGAAAATCGAGGCTCCAGAACGGGCTACATCTACCGACTAGAGCCTATCGGGACTATCTCCTGGCAATCAAGGAAGGAGGAATTAATGGCGCTATCTTCGGCTGAAGCGGAATATATCGTCCTCTGCACCGCGACCAAAGAAGGACTTTATCTACGGGAGCTGCCCGAGGAAGCAAAAATAGCGACCATGCCCGCCTTCTCGTTACTCTGCGACAACCAGTCCGCAATCAAAATCGCGAACAAAGATGGGTTCGCCAATCGAACCAAGCACATCGCCCTGCGGTACTTCTTCGTCAAGGATGAGATCGCGAAGGGGAGACTTCAACTCAGTTACTGCCCCACAGTAGAAATGGCCGCAGACTACCTGACGAAGAAACTGGCGAAGGCAAAGTTCGATTACTGCTTGCTGCTGACCGGGCAGATAAACGTCACCGAATCTGGACACGTCAGCACTCCAGAAACGAAGGGGAGTGTTGGAAATACCTCAAGGTCTTAGCGTTTCTGAAGTGTAACACTACACTCGATTGAAGCCGTATCGGGTACACGAGTCAACGGAGGTTACACGAGGAGGTTGGACGAAAGAACACGAAAGGACGAAAGACTCGAAGGGTCGCAACCGGAGGTTGTGACTGACCGTTACAACTGCAAGGGTGGTAACCGAATCGACCATCGAGTCGCTGTGCGACTCGATATCCGTTCCTTCAACTCTATTCTACAACTGCTTTACTTTCTTATTTTCTATATATTGATGTATGCTTGTTTCTTTTAATCAATCACTTGCTCTCACATACTAATGCAAGGGTTCAACTACTCAACTTCCGCTGCACTACTCAAGTATCTTGTACAACTGGGACTTAGTCTCTGAAAAGATCCTAAGGGCTTTTTCTCAGCCCAACATCCGGATAATAAGTCAATCAGCACTGTATGAGTTCGCAACGAAGTTTCAAACGTTGTGTAGGCCAAAAGTTTGATGTCGGGCAGTCTGGCCGGTATTCTGGTAATTAAATGTGCATGTTCGCACAAAAATGATGTGAAACCAACTTCGGGAGGTTTGGGGGGTGTCGGATGCCTGATTAGCTTATTTTGATGTTCGGCGCACAATTATGTGAGGTAGAGTGAGTTGTCTTTCTAAAAAATAGGATT
The DNA here is from genome assembly GCA_027943415.1 of Closterium sp. NIES-67. NCBI lineage: Eukaryota > Viridiplantae > Streptophyta > Zygnematophyceae > Desmidiales > Closteriaceae > Closterium > Closterium sp. NIES-67. The sequence continues at coordinate 604,954 of BQMB01000049.1, forward strand.
CGTTTAGAATGTACTAATGTCGGGTAGAGTTTATGGATAGGGAAAGTCCATCGGCGCTCAGTATTAGGGGCCTCGATAATATGTACGGTAAGTGACACAATATAAACAATCAAAATTGGCGAGTTCGGAACATGATCCATCAATCGGGTTCCATAGTTAGTCAGAAACTGTAGGAAAAAAGTTCCACGAATGGTCAGTAGAAGTAATCCCCGCCCGTCTAGGAACGTTTTCCCGCTCACGCTAGCCCAATTTCGTCATCATTGTGGCATGCGCGAAATTTTTCCCGAGCTGCAGGCGCAGTTCGAGCGAAAAAATGTAATATACCCAAATTTAAGTTGATTGGACAAAAGCTGTTCGAGAAACAAGAAAATACGATTTTGTTTCGAAACACATACTTTCGTCGTAGAGTGTAGTGCGTTCCGTGAAGCTTAAGAATTGCGGTTTTGTCTCTACCGCATTTACGCCCCCCAAAAACAGTGAAGCCTTAAAATTATCGTCGTTCCCGAATCGCTTCAAAGAAAAACATATAAAGAAAACTATAGAAATTTATTTTGGGAAATGAATATGTTTAAAAGTGCATCAAAGTACACTCATTGCCGTACAATTTTTTGTATTAACTTAAGTACAACAAATCTTTTAGATTTCTGCTGGCTGTAGTTATAAATTTTCCCACAAATGAATTTACTGCAAAAAATCCCCGCTAATTCACGACTCTACAAGTCACGTCATGCTCGAAAAAAATTACCGCATGCACGGCACAGTAGAATATTGATGCCTCACTAGCTTAGCGCGGATCCCGGATATATTTGCCCTTGTGTGTCAATTTTTTTTATTTTTTTTTGTGCGCGTTTGTTAATGTTTGAACAATGTGCGGCCCACTGTGGCCCGATTAGCTTATATGACAGAAATGAGCAAGGTCAAAATTTTGGAATTTTGTGTGCGCGACGTTCAAAGAATGTTTATTTTGGGAATATTTTTCGTAGTTCTCTCGAACTGCGCCTGGAGCTCGGGAGAAATTTCGCGCCTGCCACAATGATGACGAAATCGGGCTGGCGCGAGCGGGAAAACGTTCCTGGACGGGCGGGGGTTACTTCTACTGACCATTCGTGGAACATTTTTCCTACAGTTTCTGACTAACCGTGGAACCCGGTTGATGAAACATGTTGCGAACTCGCTAATTCTGATTGTTTATATTGCGTCACTAACCGTACATATTATCGAGGCCCCTAATACTAAGCGCCGATGTACTTTCCCTTATGGATAACCTTCCTTCCACGTCCTGCTCACACGATTTGTTCCACCGACCAACGAACCGCAGCGAAACCTTGCGACTGGCCAAACCCCTGACACAGGTTCGCGCCAAAGTGTACAGTGCTTTCTTCCTGTGATGAGGAGGAACCATAGGTGGTGATCGTGTCTGTACCGTGATCTGCCTCCAGACTCGGTTTCGCTGTATTGAATTGGAGTATGAACTCTAATCGAGACGGCAACTGCTGACGCAGTACAGCACACAATTGTCCTAAAGCTCAGGGAGTTGAAGTGCTTAAATTGACACCCTGAGAAACTTTCTGTGTGCGAAGCGAACTTCACGCAGAAATTCGATATCTTGAAAACGATATGTATATTCCAAAGGGAAATTATACGCTGGGTAACTCTTACTCTTCATTTTCCCGATTTAGTCACTCTTCTCCCACCTCAGCCAATGTTTTATCGAGTCGAAATCAGCAGCGTCAAACGTTTTGTTCAGTTTGATGCCGTATGGCAAAATATTTTAACACGTGTCCCAGAAATGCGATAGTCTCAAAATGTCCAAATTTTGAAGAGAAGAATGCATAGCTAGTAGAGGATTCTGTCTCGGTAAACATTTGCTCACCGCTCCGCGACGCGTTATTTAGATGCAGACGTGTCGATTAGGGCAGCCTGAAACAAAATAGAACCCGCAGCAGCCCCTATATATACGGACATGTCAATTAGGGCAGCCTGAAGCAAAATAAAACTCTCAGCGGCCCGATATTCGACTTGGGGTGGCATCAACCCTAAAGACGAACAGAGCCGCGAGTTTAGAATTGATGTCACCACGAGTCGCGTGCAGGCTCTGATGGGTTTGAGTTTTGTGGGCATCCCGAAAAACAAAACGTCAGAAATAGTGACATAGGTCTAGTTTACACCTTGAAGAATGGCTTGTTAGATTTCAGCAACGAAAACAATGTTTTTCCATTCGGGGATTTTTGTAACAACCAGTAAATTCGCATACGTTCAGTTGCGCGATTTGCGTGCGCTTCGTCTGCTCACTGTTTCTAGCCACAAGAAGACAACACTTGACTAAGTAAGTCTTCACGAATATAATCTACTGCGAAATTTGAATGTGAGTGAAATCGAATGTTTTCTTCAGATATAGTTTCTATTTGTTTGTCACTACAAGTAGTCTCCCTATTCTCTGGGATTTCGCCATTTTCGGACACGTGTTGAAAGAGTTTGCTATGCGGCATCAAACTGAACAAAAAGTTTGACGCTGCTGATTTCGATTCGATGAAACGTTGACTGGGATGAGAAAAGAGTGATTAAATCGGGGAAACGTAAAGTAAAAGTTACCCAGCGTATAATTTCCCTATTCCAAACCTAGCCTTTTGCGACGGATCGTGCCGCGTCGACTGTGGCACACGCCGCCGACATGTGCACGATGGCTGGTAGTGTGGTGGTGACCCCAGAGAGAATTCTGTGGAAGAACCAATCAAATGAGCTGGTTCACGCGACAGCGAAATTCATGTGTTTGTTTGTGTGCTTGTCGCCAGCTGCTTCGCCACTACACCACCCGCCCCAGGAAGCACACTCCTCTGCGGCGTGACGAAGCTCGTCAAAGCCGCTCAACCAAGCTGCGATGAGCTGGCACGAACTTTGCCTTCCATCCCCCTTCCTCGCGATTCCCGTCGCGTCACCCCCCCACCCCACCCTCCTCCACCAGGCACACCCAACTCAGGCCTTCACCTTCATCTTCAGCTCCCTCCCAACCTCAGCTATTTGTGTAGTCACTACAAATACTCGACACTGGAAGTGCACAGAACACAACTACTCCCAAACCCACTCGAACCAGCTCTCCCATCGTCCCATCGCCCCGTCCCGTCGCCTCGCGATCCCTCGTGGCGGACCAGATAGAGCCGACGCCATTCTACCGTAAACAACTTCTAGCCAGCTTCGCCTTACAATCCGATCGTCATCGCCATTACCGCGCACGTTTCCGTCAATTTCAATTCCTCGCACCAGAAAACCGGCGCTTCCCAACTTCACGTATCCACTCTCCTGTTTTCCGGCCGCTTCTTTACCAGTTGTCTTCATTGTCGCATCGCATCGCCGTTCGTCGCCTCTCGTCGCCGTTCGTCGCCTCTCGTCGCCATCATCATGGCCCGCCTGCTCGCGATTTCGCTGCTCGGCGCGCTCAGCTGCGTGCTGCTTCTCGCGTCGCAGGGCGCCGTCGCCACGCGCGTCGCACCCACTTCAACGAACCCTCACGCGCCGTCGCAATTCGTCGCGAACATTCGCCGGCAGCTGCTGTTCGGCCGCATCAATTGCGGCAAATCGGGCCTCAAGGGGTACACCTCCAAGGCCGCATTGACCTCCGGGTACGGCGGCAGACCAGTCGTTATGTTTCGTGAACTTGAGTCACACAACGTGATCAACTGCCGCAAGCCGGGGCGACACTTCCAAGGCCGTGTCGGCCTATTTAGCCAAGTGCCTAGTCACTGACTAGAGTTTGTGGTAATTACCCCATGATCATGATCATCTCCCCCTTCCCCCCACTCTCCTCCCCCCACCCACCCCTCTCCCCCCTCCCCCCCTTCCCTCCCCCCCTCCGACTCCACCTTTGATATTCCCTCGATCACGCCAAGCCGCTGATCCCCGCATCCGCTCGGATGGATTGGCGGCGTCGCCGCCCTGTGCGCCTTCTTAGCTCTCCCGCATCCTGGCGCATTCAACAAGTGACGGTGTCCCTCGTTTCCCAATTCCGTGCTCCCTCCGCCAGCCTCACCCTTCACTGGAAGGCCACCCTGGGCAAGACAGTGAACATGGCGGTCGTCGCAACCGGAGCCAAGGCAGCGGGGTGGTTCTCCGTGGGATTCTCGCCCAATGGCGGAATGGCGGGCAGCAACGTCGTCGCCACTGACTCTTCGGGCAGCCCGGTGACGAAAGATCTCGTTGGCCAGTCGTCCGCGGAAGACGCGACGTGGACCGTTGGATCGGGCTCGATCACCACGGCGGGCAGCACAGTCACCATGAAGTGAGTGACGGTCACCACAGTGGAGACTTGTTCTGGAAGCGATGTAATTGACCTTTTCTTTTTATCCTGCAGCTCCCTTCCCTGCGCCCCTTAGCTCCAAGCCAAAATGTGAATCAGGAAAGTCTCTTCCAACCCCACGCTCTGCAATTCTCTCTTCCTTCTCTCGCACCCTCTCCTCACCTGTGTGCATTCCTCCCATCCCTCGCACACCAGGTTCACCAAGCTGAAGGGCGATGGGGCATCCGTGAAGGTGCACTCCCAAAACGACAACAACATCGTGTGGGCGTATGGCGATGGGGACACCGTCTCGATGCACAACGGACGGTAAGTACATCGCCTCTAAGAGCGCCAACAAGCATTGTCTCCATGCACAATGGAGCGTCAGTACATCGCCTCCAAAAGCGCCGCACAAGCGTTGTCTCCGTGCACAATGGAGCGAAGCTATATCGCATCTTAAAGCGCCTCACGATGGAAGCTATCTTGCGTCTCACCTGTGTTTCAGTAATTTCTGTGTCCGACAGTGATGACATTCACCGATTGTGCTTGCATCTGTCTCTTGTGTGCTCCTGTGTGCTGTGCAGTGGAAAAGCATCTATCAACTTTGCATGCGGCTGCCCTCTGTTCCAGAGCAAGTGCTAAGCAGATCTTCAGAAGTCATCCCGTGCAGACTGCTGCTGGCTGGGCCCTACAGCTGAACAATTACTACACTGGGGCTAGAGATCGGAACAACCTCGTTGTAATACTTCGGGGGTGGGGTTGAAGGGGGCTCTCCTAGCTGGTAGATGGTAATGAGCTTGAGGGGCCGCCTCAAGAAGCGTCCAAAGTGGTAATTGGCATGCTCAAAGATTGGTGGGATTTGAGCACGAATCAGTACTTTGGACGCACCTTGAGGTGGTCAAGAAACTCTTGTATGAGTGTGATTCCGAAACCATATTGAAGTTGCATTATACCTTGGATATGAAGGGGAATTGTACATTAATTGAATCGCCTAAACCGTGAGTGTTGCTATCTCACAGGCGAAGCGTTTTTCATTGCGAAGTCAAGGTTGGATGGGATTGGCGCGAAACTGGAAAGAGGTTGGCTAGCGAGGCGAGGCGAGGCGAGGCGGCGACACTCACCAGAGGCTCGTTTCGTTCGCACACGGACCATTCGTTTTCATGCGCGACACAATCCCAGGGCCATCCACCCGCACCTGCCGCTGTGGTGGAGTTTGTGCCCGTTCGCGACTCCTCCACCCTGATTCGTGCGCAGCCGAGTTCTGACATGCACTAGCGAGAAATGCGAAAATAGCAACAGCACGCTGCAGGTGTCGCAAAGTGTTCGCGTGAGTTTCGCAGAAACCCAGATGTAATCCCCCACACTGCATGTCATTCCCCCACGCACCCATGAAATCCCCCGTGTCCCCACATCCTCCCGCCCCCTCTCCCCTTCCCCTCCCCCGCTTGCCCTCACCATTGCACTGTACCAACCTCGAGATTTGACTTTGTCAAGCTGCCTTGAGATTTGAGACAAGCTCGGGGCAGGCGAACCAATTTACCTTGGGATCACTTCATGCCTGCCTGCTGATCCACATACTGGACGATGGGGATGGGGTGCTTCTGATTGTTCCTGCTGCCACCAACCTGGAGAACTGTGTCAGCCATCGCTGGCGGCTGCGCTGCCAGCTCCTGAAGAGATCCGCACTCGTCAGAATGCCAGGCAGCCAAGTCTAGCTGGCAGTTAGGAAGGTGCAACTTACCAGGCGTGCCCGTTATGGCTTAGTCTGCAGTCTCTTAATCTCATCTATCCCAATAGTCGCAGGATCCGTACGCGTAAATATCAGATCTTGCTCTTGTTCCATTTTTTAAGTCGAAGTCTCGAGAGCAAGGCTCCCAGCCATGGATGACCTGGCGAGCGTGCTTGCCGCTGCGGGCCTCAAGTCGCAAGGCAAGCACACGCCGATGGTGCCGAAGCGACCCGCCGGGGGAGGCATGGGGGGAGGCGGCATGGGGGGAGGCATGGGGGGAGGTGTGGGGGGAGGCGGAGCTCCCAGCTGGGGTGTCGGCGGCGCAGGAATCGGGGGAGGCCAGATGGGCGGAAGCGGCGTGAGCTCCGGTTTGGGGGGAGGCACGGGGGGAGGAATGGGCCGAGGGATGGGCGGGGGTATGGGTGGGAGTTCGGGAGGTATGGGGAATTTAGGAGGGATGGGTAATTTGGGAATGGGAAATTTGGGAGGTATGGGAGGGGGAATGGGAGGGTTGGGAGGCGCCTCAGCAGGAGCGGGAGGAGGCATGGGGAATCTGGGAGGTGGGATGAGTAAGCCTGCTGCAGGCATGGGTGGTGGCGTGAGTGGCGGCGTTGGTAGCGGTATGAGTGGTGGCATGGGTGGCGGCATGGGTGGCGGCATGGGTGGCGGAATGGGCGGCGGTATGGGTTCCCTTGGTAAAGGCATGGCCGGCAGCGGCAGCGGCGGCGGGAGTCGCGGCGCGAGTACCGGTCTCTCCAACAACGCGTTCGCTGGTCTGGGAGTGGGGGATTTCGGGCTCGGAGGCAAAGGCGGAAGCACAGGCAGCGGAGCGGGCGCAAGCTCGTCGAGCCGCGGCCCAACTCCGACGAGATCCGGACATTCGGGGCGATCGTCGCCGTCCGTTACGGAGGATCTGTCGTCGGGATCAGGGATGGGGTCTGCCGGCGGAGGAGGGGTGGCTGCGACGGCGTCGGCCTTTGACGAGCTGATGAGCAAGGGGTTCGAGATGCCGTCATCGTCAACGTCATCGTCTAGAGACCGACGGGATCCGTCGCCGGTTCCTGCTGCGCACGCCCATGACGATCTGCTGGCTGGGTTCGGCAGGTGAGTTGTGTGGGGACGATAGCGATAACGATAACAATAACGCTAACGGTAACGGTATCGATAATGGCGATGCCACGTTTGCAGTCGCTGGAACGAGGTGATCAGCTCTTGTGCGTTGAGGGGACGAGGCCATGCGTTCAGACGACTTTAGCTGATGGCGCACTGCAGCTGCTGCTGCTGCTGCTGCTGCTGGCTCTCGTGTGGATCTTAGTTAGGGGCTCTAGTGGTTCTAACGGAGTGGCTCTAACGGAGCGGCTCTAATGGAGAGTGGCTCTAACGGGGTGACTCGATTATATTTTAAAAGGCGGCTTTAGCGTTGTGACGAACGCTGATACTCGTTTTGACCTTGTGCACTCAAGACGGATCCGACGTGTGGTGCCAAGTGTTACGAGTCGAGTCGAATGAATGCACCGGTTATCTGATCGGAATGCATAGAGCACGCCGTTAGCGGATCGAAATCCCACCGCATGCGAACAGGAGACCCGCTTTCGCGATCTTTGCAGGAAGTAACCAGCAGCCCCACGGTCCATGTCCCCGGGATAATAGGCCGCACTAGCCAGCCCCACACCGCGACGTCGAAGTGTCGGAAGTGTCGTCGAGTGCGATGAGTGTTGCTAGACTTCTAGATGAGGCCAGTCCGTTTTGTCCCCTGGAAACCTCAACCCCGTATGGTCGATGGTCCAGCGGTGAGGATTGATCATGTGGCTGCTGGCAAGAGTGCATGCCAGCGATTTGCGGGAGGGTATGCGATTTGTCAACGAGTCCTCACGCGCGCATTTCAAGCAACGCATTGCACGTCCTGCTTTGCTTTGCAGGCCCACCACTTTGATCTGACGTTGAGCGTCGGTTCGACTCCAAGTCATGCTTTGCTTCTCGACGTGCTCTCAAAACTCCCCATCTCCCCCTCTCCCCCGCCCCCCTTCAGTTCCACTAAGCCCACCAGCACCACGGCTGGTCCAACACCCCCTCTCCTGTGGGAGGGCTCTTTTCTGAAGACGGAGGCCCCTCGCCCAAGCCGCCCCCCGCTTGACAAGACATGTCTTTCTTACTATCCCCTCGTCCCCCTTCAGTTCCGCCAAGCCCACCAGCACCACCCAACACCCTCGCCTGTGGGAGGGCTCTTCCCCGAAGACGGAGGCCTCTCGCGCATGCCCTCGTTACTCTTTACTAGCATTTCTCTCCAATCATCCCCCCATCCCCTTCCTTCCCCCCAATTCCCTTCCTTCCCCCCAACCCCCTTCCTTCCCCCATCCCCTTCACTCCCCCCACCCCCCATCCCCCTTCAGTTCCGCCAAGCCCACCAGCACCACTGCTGGCCCAGCCCCATCACCTGCAGGAGGGCTCTTCCCCGAGGATGGAGGCCCCTCGCCCATGCCCTCCCACTCCTCCTCTGCTGCAGCTGCTGCAGCTGACCCGTTTGGAGTCGACCCGTTATTCGGTACAGGCGCTCCTCCCCCTTCTTCTACGCCTCCCTCGGCTGCTGCCGCTGCTGTTCCCGATCCTTTTGATGCGTTTTCCATGCCTCCTGCTGGTTACAGCACGGGAGGCTCGGGATTAGGTACAGATGCGGGAGTTGCCTCACAGGCATCAGGTCCGGATATTGGTTTGGGTGACTTTGAGACGTTCGTGCAGCAGGTTCCCGTCCCTGAGGTTCGGGAAGAGGCTCGGGAGGAGGCTCGGAAGGTGAAGAGGGAGGATAGTGGGGAAGCGAGGGAAAGGGAGAGGGAGAGGGAAAGGGCTAAGGAGAGGGAAAGAGAGAAGGAAATGGAGAGGGAAAGGCAGAGGGAGAGAGAGGAGAGAGAGAGAGCGAGGAGAGGAAGCGATGGGTCAGCAGGAGCAGGAGGAGGGGGGGCAGGAGGAGGGGGAGCAGGAGGGGGGGACAGGTGGGTGACTGTAGAGGAGGTTATCCTCCGAACCAATCCCAGCAGCACCCCTCCTCCTCCCTCCCGCCCGCCTCCCGCCACGCCCCGCCGCCCCCGCTCCAGTGCGCCTTCCTACGCTGCTGGTGCTGGCGGTGCTGGCGGGGGTGGTGCTGGTGCCAGTGATGGGCCGATGCCAAGGAAAATGAGCTTCGAGAATGCAGGCGAGGGAGGGGCGGCAGGGGCGGCAGCAGGAGGGCGTGGTTCAGGGAGAGGCGGGGAGGATGCAGGAGGGAGGAGCCAGCCAGAGCAGAGAGGAGGAGGAGGGGGTGGTTTGGATGGGTTTGATGATTTTGCTTCCGGTGGTGGTGGGAGGGGCGGAGGGGAGGATGACGAGAGGGGGGCTCCGCCTAGGAGGCGGAGGGCGGGAGGAGCGGCGGCTAATGGGGAGGTGCCAGGTGGCGGGTATGCGGCGACAGACTCTGCGTCAGCAGCAGCGGCGTCGTCTGCTGCTATGAAAGACGCTATGGAGAGCGCTCAGAGGAAGGCGGAGGCTGCTAGGGCGGTCAGAGAGAAAGAGAGAGAGAAGGAGAGGGAGAGGGAAAAGGAAAAGGAAAAGGAGAAGGAGAAGGAGAGGGAGAGGCAGCGGGAGAGGGAGAAGCAGCGGGAGAAGGAAAGGGAGAAGGAAAGGCAGCAGCAGCAGCAGCGGGCACAAGAAGCCAAGAGCCGGTCCTCGGTAAGTCTGTGGTGGTGGTGCTGCTGCTTTTGCTATTGGAGTTGGTGTTGGGTGGGTAGGTGTTTGGTTGGGTTGGGTGGTGTTGGTGAGAGGGCGGGTGGGTGGCTGGTTGTTGGGTGGATGATTGACCTGTTTACAGGAGGGCAGAGTCATGGGTTGAGGCACCGGTTTCAGGGGCCTCAAAACTGGTTTGATGGGCCAATGACATTCGGCGGACTCAAGCTTACGGATTCTGATTTTGCTCTCGTTTCTGCTGGCCATACATTTGAGCTGGGGACGAGAGCACATTGGCACAAAATAATTTGTATGCTGGGGGTTTTTTATTTATTTCATTGACCCCGTCCATACAAATGGTTCCTTGGCTGTCGAGAGTGCTCTCGTGGATTCTACTTCTGCCGTCATACCCCCCCGTCGTCATGCTTTTTCGTCTCTTCATATCCCCCTGCCTCTCGCCCCACCCACCTCCAGCAGCCAGCGCCGCCAAAGCAGCAGCCGTCTTCAGCTGATGATTGGGCCGACATTCTTGGTACGCCCCTTTCATTCCCTCATTCCTCTCCCTTCTCCCTCTATTCTTGGTTTCAATGCACAAAAGAAAATAAACATACATCCATCTTCGAGCCCGTGACTGTGCTGACATGCTTGGGACGCCTCAACCGTGCCTCTCTCCCTGTTCGCCTCAACCGTGCCTCTCTCCGTGGTTTTGCACGCGCCTCCCGTTTTCAGACCCCATTCTCGTTCTTCTCCCCTTGCACACCCTTCCTACTTCGCCCAGTCCTCCCTCCCACTCACCCGTTCCTCTCATGCCTTAGTCTCCCTCTCCAACCCATGTAACTGCTTAACCTCCTTCCGCCTCCCTTCCCTTAAGCAGGGGGGAGAGAAGGACGGGGAAGAGGGGGGAAGGGGGGGAGGAAGAAGGGGAGAGAGGGGTGTGTGGCTCAGCAAGATGGGAGGGGTCGTCATGGATGGGAGGGGTCGTCATGCATGGGAGGGGTGGTCATGCATGGGAGGGGTGGTCATGCATGGGAGGGGTGGTCATGCATGGGAGGGGTGGTCATGCATGGGAGGGGTGGTTATGGATGGATGGGAGGGGTGGTTATGGATGGATGGGAGGGGTGGTTATGGATGGGCACCTATGCAGGGGAGTTCGGGATGCCATGCATGTCCATTCCCAGCACTCCTATGCGCAGGGGTGCAGCGGAGTGGTGGAGCGGATTTTGCTTCTCCCCTCTGTCACTTACATCCCCTGTCTTCCCCCCTCCATTTCCCCCACCCTTTCCCCCACCCCTCTCTCATCTCACCTCGGCATCACAGGCGGAGGTGGAGGAGGAGGAGGGGGGGGAGGCGGGGGAGGAGCAGCAGCAGGCGCGCGGGTGGGGGGGGGGGGGGGCGCCTGGACGAGTTTCAGGAGGTGGCGGGGGAGAGCGAGGAGCGGCGGCAGCTGCGATACGAGCGGTTTCAGCGCCTGCAAGAGAGAGCGGTGAGTGAGGGGGTGTTGATGGGTGCAGGGCACGGGGAAAATGGGTGGCGGGGGAGAGTGAGGAGCGGCGGCAGCTGTGGTACGAGCGATTTAAGCGCCTGCAAGAGAGGGCGGTGAGTGAGGGGGAGCAGGGCGTGGGGGGCGGCTAGTGAGTGGGGAATGCAGGGATGTGCACAGGGCTGGGTATAAGGCTGGGTGCAAGGTGCTTTGCTGGGCGTAAAGTGCAGGGGTGCGAATTTCAGGGAGTCATGAGGAGAGCGAGGGGCGGTGGCAGCTGCGATATGAGAGGATTCTGCGCCTTTAAGAGAGAGCGGGGAGCAGTGAGTGGGTGGAGAGCGGTGAGTGGGTGGAGAGCGGTGAGTGGGTGGAGAGCGGTGAGTGGGTGGAGAGCGGTGAGTGGGTGGAGAACGGTGAGTGGGTGGAGAGCAGTGAGTGGGTGGAGAGCGGTGAGTGGGTGGAGAGCGGTGAGTGGGTGGAGAGCGGTGAGTGGGTGGAGAGCGGTGAGTGGGTGGAGAGCGGTGAGTGGGTGGAGAGCAGTGAGTGGGTGGAGAGCGGTGAGTGGGTGGAGAGCGGTGAGTGGGTGGAGAACGGTGAGTGGGTGGAGAGCAGTGAGTGGGTGGAGAGCGGTGAGTGGGTGGAGAGCGGTGAGTGGGTGGAGAGCGGTGAGTGGGTGGAGAGCGGTGAGTGGGTGGAGGGCGGTGAGTGGGTGGTTGGGCTTTCGCATGTGTGCTTTCCACTTTGCTGTCCCTCCGTCTATTTCTGCCCTCCCCAACCCCCATTCCCCCCGTTCTTTCCATTGCTCCCCCTCGCCCATCCCTCCGTGCCGCCTCACTCCCCTACCCGCACCCCCCTCATCCTTTTCACCTTCCAGTCCCTCCCTCTCCACCTCTCGCCCCACTTCCACCTCTCGCCCCTCTTCCACCTCTCGCCCCTCTTCCACCTCTCGCCCCTCTTCCACCTCTCGCCCCTCTTCCCACACCAGGCAGCAGCGCTGGACGAGAAGAACGGAGCGAGAGGACCAACCCCTCCCCCCCCTCTCCCCTCATATACCATTCTCTCCCCTCTCCCCTCTCTTTCTCCCCACGGCAGGCAGCAGCGCTGGACAGGAAGAAGCGGCAAGACCGGGGTGCATGGAAGGAGCAGGAGGACCCAATCCCTCTGCCCCTCTCCCACATGTCCCCACTCTCCCCCCCCCCCCCCCTCATCCCTCCTCATGTCCCATTCTTCCCCCCCTCTCTCGCCTCTACCTTCGCTCCCCCTCTCCCCACGGCAGGCAGCAGCGCTGGACGAGAAGAAGCGGCGAGACATGGACGTGCTCAAGGAGCAGGAGGACCGCCATGTGAGTCAGTGCTGTGAGGTGGGATGCGGTGGGGTGAGTTGTGCGTGGGTGATGGGTGAGTTGGTGTGAGAAGCGGCGAGACATGGGCATGCTGAAGGGGAGCAGGAGGACCGCCATGTGAGTGGGTTGGGGTTGGGTGGGTTTACTTTGACTAGGGCGAGTGAGAGGCCGGGATGGTGTGGTGAGAGTGGGAGGCGGGGATGGTGTGGTGAGAGTGGGAGTGAGACATGGGCGTGTGGCAGGAGCAGGAGGACCACCATGTTAGTCGATGCCTGTTGATGGAATGGCTGTGTACTGTGAGACATGTGTGAGAGAATGGCTGTGTGCTGTGAGACGTGTGAGAGAATGGCTGTGTGCTGTGAGACATGTGTGAGAGAATGGCTGTGTGCTGTGAGACATGTGTGAGAGAATGGCTGTGTGCTGTGAGACATGTGTGAGAGAATGGCTGTGTGCTGTGAGACATGTGTGAGAGAAAGGCTGTGTGCTGTGAGACATGTGTGAGATGTGGGCGGTGGGCGGCACCCCTCTCTGTCCTCCCCCCTCACCCATCCTAACCTCCCCGTGCTTCCCCCCATCCTAACCTCCCCGTGCTTCCCCCCATCCCCACTTCCTTGCCCGCCCCTTCCTTCCCCGCAGAAAGCGGATGAGACGTGGACATTGAGATCCAGTGCTGGGCGGCACGCCGGCTCCCCCTTCCTTCTCACCCCTCCCTATCCTCTCCCATGCTCTGCTTGCTGCCACTTCCCCGCCTATGCAGAAAGCGGGTGAGATGCTGGACATAGAGATCAAGCGCTGGGCAGCAGGCAAGGAGGGCAATCTGCGGGCGCTGCTATCCACCCTGCAGTTTGTACGTACCCCTCAGCCTGATGTACTGTTCCATGCACCTTTACACACTCGAGCTGTGGGTCATCCCCACACGCTTTCAGAATCCTCATTGCTCTCGTACTTTCCCTTGGTGATTCTTTGGATTTGGCTTCGCTCTTCCCTCGCTCTCACTCCCGCCCACCGTCACTGCCTCCCTCCCTCTCTCCTTCCCCTCCCCCCCTCCCTCCCTCCCTTCCCCTATTTTACTCGCTCCTCTCACCACCCACTCTATTGCAGGTGCTCTGGCCGGAGTGCAAGTGGGAGCCTGTCGCACTCACAGACATCATCAGGTGGGTGCTGCTGCCATGTGCATATGGGGTGTGGTGTGTGCGCATGTGAGGTGCTGACCTGAAGCATGACGGCAAGGAGTGCAGTTGGGAGCCTATCGCACTCACAGGCATCACCAGGTGGGTGCTGGCGTGTGCTGCTGGCGTGTGCTGCTGGCATGTGCTGCTGGCGTGTGCTGCTGACGTGTGCTGCTGGCGTGTGCTGCTGGCATGTGCATACAGGGCGTGGTGTGGATGTGACATGCGCATGTGAGGTGTTGACCTGAAGCAGGGGGGCAAGGAAGGACTGCAAGTGGGAGCCTGTCATGCTCAAAGACATCGTCAGGTGTGAGCGTGTAAGGGGGATGTAGTGTAGTTGTTGCCTGCATGTGCTGCTGGCATGTGTGTATGGGGTGTGGATGTGGCGGCTTGAAGCTTCGGAGCTAGCAGTGCAACTTGGTGCTGCTGCTGTGTGGTGCTCATGGTTGGTTGCTGTGCCCACTGCGCACCCACCTACCCACCCACCCGTCCACCCGCCCCCCCTACAGTGGAAACGTCGTACTGTGAGGCAGCGTTCTGTTGCGGTGGTGCGTGTGGTTGGTTGCTGTTTCCACCCACCCGCCCACCCCTACAGTGCAGCAGCACTGAAGAAGTCATACCTCTAGGCAGCGCTCTGCATGCATCACGTGTGTTCGTTAATGCTGTTGCAGTGGTGCATGCGGTCGGTTGCTGTGTCCTCCCACCCACCCACCCAACCACCCACCCATCCTACCACCCACCCACCCTCCTCCCCCTCACAGTGCGGGAGCAGTGAAGAAGTCGTACCGCAAGGCAGCGCTCTGCGTGCATCCTGACAAGGTGCAGCAGAAGGGAGCTACAGTGCAGCAGAAATACATTGCCGAGAAAGTATTTGACCTGCTAAAGGTGAGTGCTGAATGTGATTCTGTCACAAAGAGTTAGTTCGCAATGTCGTGCACATACTGACTGGTTTTGTGTTTCCTTGTTTCTTCAACAGGAGGCGTTCAACAAGTTCAACTCTGAGGAGCTGTTTTGAGGGCTCCACAGTATCGAGGACAATAACTGTTTCATATATTTGTATTGCATGGTACCTTGATGAAAACTACACATAGGAGTCTGGGTAGATGTTTGGTTCGTATCGTGAGTGTCAAGACATAGCAGTCGTATTAGCACCGGGTATTATTGGGAATGCGGCTGATATGCAAACGTGTGCAAGCGTGACATCATGCTGGGGTTGTAAGTGATTCTCTAGAAGTCTCACTTGTCAGAGAGAGAATGAGTGATCAGTCACATGCAGGCCAGCCTCCCGCTGCCAGCTAGTCGCCTGCCAGCCGCCAGCCAGACGCCAGCTCGCGGCCCGCCACCCGCCAGCCAGCTAGCCGCCAGCTCGCAGCCAGCTGCCAGCCAGCCGCCAGCTGCCAGCCAGCCGCCAGCTGCCAGCCACTAGCCGCTGCTGCCTGCTGCCGCCCGCTGCCGCCTGCTGCTGCCTGCTACTTCAGCCGCCGCAACTCCAGCAACTACAGTCGCAACCGCCACCGCTCCTGCCGCCGCCGCCGCTTCAGAGCCGCCGCCGCCGCCGCTGCCTGCCACTGTTGTTGCCGCAGGCTTGCCGCCTGCTGCTCCCGCCTGTCCCTCACTGCTGCCGCCTGCTCCTACTGCCTGCCTGCCACTGGCCGCTTGCCACCTTGTGACTTTCAGCCGCCAGCTGCCATCTAGCTGCCTTTCAGCTCAGCCCCTAGCGCCTCCCACAAATCTCCTCCTCATTTCTGCACCTCTTGCGTCAAGGGTCGACACCGCGCCGCCCCTCAATCCTCCTCGTTTTCCTCCGAAAACTGCTCCCTTATAGACTCTGGACATGGACGTCTGGGGCCCCGCACCGATCCATGGGCCTTACGGGGAGCGCTACTTTCTGGTGGTCGTTGACGACGTCACGCGGTTCACCACGGTTTTCTCTTTGGAGCGGAAGGCCGACGTGCCTTACCCTCGCAGCCACAGGTTTCGCCGACCCTTCTCTCGACTGGGTCCCTTGGTGACGCATCGGTGTTCCATGTCTGGGGCTGCCTACATCCGCCCCCCCCAGCGCGGACAAGCTCTCAGTCCACACTTCCCCTAGTGTCTTCCCTTGTTTCCCATTCGACGCTCCTGCCTGGTTGTTCTATCACCCTGGACAACACCGCTTCTTTCACTCTCGCAACGTTACGTTCGACGAGTCCATGAGCATCTACGCTCGCTTTCCTTATCGTGGCGATACGGGCCCTGCTGCGCCTCTCTTCTTGCCCCTCCTCCATCTGCCTCTCCCCTCCCACCCCACCCAGTCCCATTCGGTGTCTCTCACACCACTCCCCTCCCCTCAGCTGGGCCTGTGGGGGAGTCTACTGACTCTGGAGCCCTCGTGGCTAGGGGTGCGCCTGCCGCCGCTGCGGTGCCACTCCCGCCAGCCCCGGTGCCCCAGGCACCCCAGCAGCCTCCCTCGTTGCCGCCACAGCCGGGCCGGGAGACTGTGGCCTCTGAGGGTACTGGATTTGGGGGTGTTGGTTCTGGAGGTGCTAGTTCCTTGGGTGCTGGTTCTGGGGGTGCTCGTTCTGGGGGTGCTGGTTCTGTGGGTGCTAGTCCTGGGGGTGCTAGCTTGGAGAGCATTGGCGGTGGTGGGGCTGGGAGTTCTTGCGTGGCTCGAGAGCAGCAGCAGCAATTGCAGCGTTCCCTTCGTCTCCTTGGCCTTTCCTCCAGTTCCCTTGACCAGACCGTTCGTCCCTCCTACTGTGCCTGACCCAGTCTACAGCCAACTGATCCCCCCCTTCGGACTCCTCTGCGGCTCGTTCCCCCCCTCGCTCTCCTCCGTCCCCTGACTTATCCCCTGCTCCCCCCCGTCCCCAGTCCCCCGTCCATCCCCACTAGATATGTCATTCCCTTGATGCTTGTCTTGTCTCTCCTCGTGCTAGTGTCCACCTTATGGTCCTTCGTTCCCGCGCTCCTCCAGTCCCCGTCCTATCGATGCCTCCCAATTCGTCGCTCCCGTTGTCCCCTGCTCCGCCCTCTGACTACGCTCGCACTGCTCGTCCAGTCGTCTCCTACTTGCTTGCGACGCATGTCACTGACACTACCGCTCCACCTGAGACCGCCTCTACTCTAGTCGCTGCTGTCACTGACTTTGTTGCAAGCCACCACCTTGACTGCTCTTCTGCTCTGGTCTCTAACCCTGCCTGTCCTCCGTCCGTCGGGGGTGCACCGTCCTTGGCAATGACGTTCTATAGGATAGGCAATATGAGCTAGCTTTTATTGCGGCTGTTGTACCTCACCTCTGGGCCATGCTTGTGTCCCCTGAGGGTGACCCGGACACTGTGGACATCCCTATCCCACGCTCCTATGCTAAGGCGGTCTTGGGTGCATGGGCAGCCCAGTGGTTACAGGCCATGGAGGCAAAGTTGCCATCTTATAGATCCAATGCCACTTACGTCGATGCAATTCCTCCACCTGTAGCAAACATAGTCGATGTCATATCAACATGTAAGGTGAAGCGCCCCCCTGAAGAGCCGCCTGTGTTCAATGCACGCTATGTGGCTAGAGGTTTCCGTCAGCGAGAACGTGTGGACTTCTTCGAGACATTCTTCCAGACCCCGAAGATGACTACTCTTCGCGTGCTCCTCCACGTTGCTGCACAGCGTGACTACGAGCTATACTCCCTGGATTTCTCTACAGCCTTCTTATAAGGCAGCTGTGAGAGTACGACCTCGTTACACCACTATGGCCTTTTCTTATTTCCTTCCTATTTCATTTCTCTTTTCATCTCATCTCATTTGGTTTCCTATTCTTCATTTTTCCCTTAACCTTTGGTTTATCCTGCTATTATCATTATATCACCGACCAGGCTTGGGATGTACTGGTGCGCTCTATCTAGCGTAATCCTGCCGTAATCCCTTAAAGCCAATAGCCATGTGTGGCTATACGCAGGGTGATTCTATATTCTAGAAGGGTCAATTCCCTTTGGATAGGATAAACCTGGTTACCTGATGTATTTTGGAAGTATAAAAGTACCTTGTACTGATCGATAGTGCAATCTTTCCTCGAGTCATTCGATCCTGTGACACTTGGTAATCAGAGCTTTTCCCACTCGGCCGCGCTCAACAAAGTAGCAGCAGCGGGAAAACCTGCCTCGAAAAACCGCCGGGGGCGACCAATTCGACGCCGATTCTGGTAAGCACCAGCTCCGCGATTTTCGAATTACCCCCTCCGTGCGTGTTTTGAACAGGATGGCAACCTTCGACAACGCCGAGGTTACCCAGCAGCTCTTCGCGCGCATCGCAGCCCTTCAGGAGGAAATGCGAGCGGATCGCGAAGCGTGGCGAAACGAGTTCGAGCGAGTAACTCGACTCGCCGGAGCGCAGCACGAAACAACAACGGCGACGACGCAGCAGTCGCAGCAGTTTCTCGAGGCTCCGAAACCGCGCCCACCTGAGCCGTTCGATCCGAGTGATCGAAACTCCGACGCCCGCAGGTGGATCGCCGGGATGGAGATCTACTTCGCAGCCTTCGGATGGAGCTCGCCAGGCTGGGACGGACAACGTGTACGACTCGCGTCGACACTGATGCGAGGGCCGGCACTCGAGTGGATTGATGGCAACAGTACCTTCATCCACGGTGAAGCCACGTGGCAGCAGTTCCGCACCGACCTGCTGAAACGCTTCGAGCCGATAAATTCCAGTTTCCTTGCCCGGGAAAAAATTCATCGACACCGACAGTTCGGGAGTGTAGCGCAGTACACACAGCAGATGGAGGAATTTTATAACCGAATTCCCGATCTGACAGAAGGGGAAAAAGTACAGTCGTACCTCGCCGGGCTGAAGACCGAAGTCAAACGACAAGTGGCAACGTCAAACTACGCGAGCTACAGTGACGTCGTTTCGGCAGCGGAGCGCTTCGACATGGTCAATGCTGGGACACGACGGACGCACGTCGGCAGTACGCGACAGGGCGACCGCTCGGCTCACCCCACATTCACCGACCCGATGGAAGTCGTCAGGTTCGAGGGGCGGCCACGTCCGAAAAACACCAATTACACGTGTGATTTTTGCGGGGTGCCGAGTCATCGAATCTTCGACTGCAACAAAATGAAAGCCGCACGCGCAGAGTATCGGGCATGCAATAGTGTCGGAATTCCTTCGGCCAATCAGAAGACAAAAAACGGGAGTCGCCAGTGATTGCGGATCTAGCTGGCGAAAATAAAAAGATCCGGAAGCGGCCGCAGGATTCCGGGAAAACCAACTTCGACGAAGCTGATTCGACGCGAGAAGGAGGAAATGATAGGGGAAAATCTCCACCCCACGACCGGTCTTCGCCAGGGAAAAACGCCGAGGAAAAATACGACTCCGCGAAAAAAAACTCTGCCGAGACGGAGAAACTCCTTGAAGACCCACGAAATTATAAGAATCCGTTAAAGTTATCTTATAAAGATGCTTTAATGAAAACTTATGATTTTCGAGGGGCTAGAGCCTTGGAGAAATTTCGGGAAGGACTCCAAAAGAAGCAGATAGCTGTAGAGATTATACCGGTACTCGACAACTTGGGGAAAAAATTAAGGAGTGTGGAAAGAAGCCGACCTTTCCACGGAGTCAACGTCCTCTCCCGACACCAGCCCACAACGACTACCCGTTCCCTAGGGAAGACGTCGGTGGAGCTGAAGCAGCTCAAGAGGAAGCTGGGGGTCTATAAGAAGCTGCACAAACCCCGAACTCCTCCGGATGCATCCAGTTCTTCGGCATCAACGACGCGCACAGTCGTCAAGGAAGCTCTGGGCCCTAGAGAAGAGCCGTTCTCCAAGCAGCCTCGGCCAGCTGCCAGCTCAGGTGTAGATAGCAACACAAAGGTGTGTACGGAATATTGGGATGTACCCTATGATCCAATCAATGAAACTATCTTTGGGTACTCCGAGCAACGCCTGCCCCTCGTGCTCGAGGTCATCTGCTAAGGACGACGCCTCCAAGCACTCGTGGACAGCGGAGCATCACACACCGTCTGCAACAAGGCAGTAATCGACCGACTTCGGGAAGAGTACAAGCCTTCAGGGTTCTCTGCAACGATGGTGGACGGAAGCAACTTACCAGTACATGGCGAAACAGTGTTACACCTACAAATCGGACCACTGCGCTGGAGACCTGCACTCCCCATCACCAACATCAAAGGGCTTGACTTGATCTTCGAGCGAGACTTCCTAAAAAGATTCAACCCCGAGATCAACTGGGTGAATCGCACCGCAAGTATGTACAAGAATGGACGGAGAGTACAGCTACCCAACTGGGACGATACAGGAGATATCCCAGTGGAGACACTCGCACGATTCGATAAGGACGTGAAGCGAACCGACATCGGGTTCCTAGCGATAGCAACAGAGGCGGAGAACGATAGGGAAAAAACCTCGGAACCTCCAGGGAAGATCAAAGAATTATTGAAGGAGTTCCAAGATGTTCTTCCTGGCGATCTTCCGAACGAGCTACCGCCATACCGAACGCATCAACACGAGATCGTAGAGGAACCGGGTTCGAAGCCGACCTTCCGAGCACCATATCGGCTCAGCCCTATGAAGCTGGCTGACATGAAAAAACAAATCGAGTATCTCCTAGCCAAAGGACTCATCCGACCATCCACTTTGTCATACGGTGCCCCAGTACTTTTCACACCGAAACCGGACGGAAGCCTGCGCATGTGCATCGACTACCGAGCTCTTAACAAGCAGACCATCAAGAATAAATATCCAATACCGCAAATCGATGACATGCTTGACCAGCTTCGGGGAGCTACGGTATTTTCCAAACTGGATTTGCGGTCTGGATACTGGCAGATACGGATGGCGGACAACTCTATCCACAAAACTGCTTTCCGAACTCGGTATGGATCGTACGAGTATCTGGAAATGCCGTTCGGACTCACCAAAGCACCGGCAACGTTCCAAGCCGAAATGAACCACATTCTACGACCACTTTTGGACGAGTGCGTGGTGGTGTACCTGGACAACATCCTCATCTACTCGCGCGACATGAAGCAGCACATCGAACACCTGCGACGCGTCTTCGAAATTCTTCGACGAGAACGATTCTACATCAAACTGTCCAAGAGCGAATTCGCCCTTGAGAAGGTCCAGTTCCTAGGACACTTGGTGAGCACTCAAGGAGTTCACGTCGACCCCAAGAAAATTGAAGCCGTACGCACGTGGAAGACACCCGAGAACGTGAAGGAGTTGCAGCAGTTCCTAGGCTTCGCTAATTACTACAACAGGTTCGTGCCACAGTATGTGAAAATCGCAGCACCACTCATGAATCTGCTGAAGAAGAACACGCCCTACAAATGGGAGTCGAAGCACGAGGAATCCGTGGAGTAGCTGAAACAAGCACTTACGTCCGCACCCGTACTCATTTTGCCAGACTCCGAACGCGACTATGTCATCGAAGCTGATGCGAGTGA
Organism: Closterium sp. NIES-67; assembly: GCA_027943415.1. Taxonomy (NCBI): domain Eukaryota; kingdom Viridiplantae; phylum Streptophyta; class Zygnematophyceae; order Desmidiales; family Closteriaceae; genus Closterium; species Closterium sp. NIES-67. The sequence goes on from BQMB01000049.1 coordinate 626,068, forward strand.
CCAAGCAGTGGGAGCAGTCTTAATGCAATTCAAGGGAATGGACTGCAACCAATCGCTTACCTAAGTAAGAAACTACACGGGGCAGAACTCAACTACCCGGTACACGACAAGGAGGCCCTGGCTATCATCATCGCCTTCAAAGCGTGGAGATGTTATCTCGAAGGACGAAGAACAACCGTCTACACCGACCACTGCAGCCTGAAATACTTGAAGACACAACCCAACCTTTCCAGGCGGCAGGTCCGGTGGATCGACTTCCTCGAGACACACTTCCACTACGACATCGTGTACAAGCCCGGTCACAAAAACAAAGCAGACGCTCTCAGCCGGCCTGTACACGCTGCCGCTATTCAGGTCGAAGGGATGAATCCACTACTCAAGGGACTCTTCACACACGGGTACGCCACCGACCCCGAAATTCCCTTGGCAGAAAAACGACATCTACTACAGTGGGATAACGACATCGCGTACCGAAAAGAATCAATGAAGATCTGGGTACCAAATTACCCTCCTTTGCGCCAGTTACTACTCGAAGAATACCACGACGTCCTCTACGCCGGACACTTCGGTAGCAACAAAACGCTGACCGGTATCGCAAAGCAAGTGACGACTACTGACCCCACTTGGCAGAGGATGTCCAGAAGTTCGTCACCTCGTGTGATAAATGTCAGCGGATGAAGAGCAGCAAACAGAAGAAGGCGGGACAAATGCAGCCTCTTCCTGTCCCCGAACAACCATGGCAAGTGGTTAGCCTAGACTTCATCACCGGGTTACCGCCGACCACCAGCGGTCATGACGCCATCCTTGTCGTCATCGACAAATTCTCCAAAATGGGACACTTCATCCCGAAACACACAACAGCACGCACCGAAGAAACAGCACAACTCTTCGTTCGATACATCATCTCACAGCGTGGCATTCCAACCACACTCATCTCCGACCGAGACCCCAAGTTCACCAGCAAGTTCTGGAAGGAACGTATGTCTCTCCTCGGGACCAAACTCGCCATGTCATCCGCTTACCATCCGCAGACAGACGGACAGACCAAGCGCCTCAACCAGATTGTCGAGCAACTCCTCCGAGTAGCCTGCAAGGACGAGATATCCAAATGGGACTTGCATCTGCCAGTTCTATAGTTTGCTTACAACAATGCTACACATGCCGCTACTGGAAAGACGTCGTTCTTCCTCTGCTACGGCCGCCACCCACTCACACCACAAAAACCGCCAGCATCAGCTACAGTCCAACCTGCGCATGATTTCATCACAACCATGCATCAGCTTTGGGATCGGACCCACAAGCGCCTACTCGACATTCAACAGCAACAGAAGCGCCAGGCCGATCGCCATCGCAACGACCACACCATCACGGTGGGAGACCACGTGCTTCTTGACACCCGCAACCTGGACATCAGCCACCTCCCATCTAAACTTCGACCTCGCTTCTGCGGGCCCTTTCTCGTTGAAGCACAGGTCACTCTTGTTACCTTCCGCTTACGCCTGCCAGCTACCTGGAAGATTCACAACGCCTTCCATGTCCAACTTCTGAAGCCCTATCGGGATCCGAACACGATCTTCGTCGGACGCCAACCGCCGCCGCCACCGCCCGTCCTCGTCCAGAATGAACCAGAGTACGAGGTCGAGTCCGTGCTCGCACACCGCCGTCGTCGGAATGGCACCGTGGAGCTTCTCATCCGTTGGAAGGGTTATGATCCTTCTGAGGACAGCTGGGTACCTGAGTCCGACATGGGTAACGCCCGTCGTCCTCTGCATGACTACCTTGTCAAGCAGGGTGTTACTTCTACCACCCAGCTTTGAGGGGGAGAAGTGTGAGAGTACGACCCCGTTACACCACTATGGCCTTTTCTTATTTCCTTCCTATTTCATTTCTCTTTTCATCTCATCTCATTTGGTTTCCTATTCTTCATTTTTCCCTTAACCTTTGGTTTATCCTGCTATTATCATTATATCACCGACCAGGCTTGGGATGTACTGGTGCGCTCTATCTAGCGTAATCGTACCGTAATCCCTTAAAGCCAATAGCCTCGCGTGGCTATACGCAGGGTGATTCTATATTCTAGAAGGGTCTATTCCCTTTGGATAGGATAAACCTGGTTACTTGATGTATTTTGGAAGTATAAAAGCACCTTGTACTGATCGATAGTGCAATCTTTCCTCGAGTCATTCGATCCTGTGATAGCAGCCTTCATGAACAGATCTACATACGGCGCCCACCAGGCTTCACCGAATCCTTCCCACCTGGGACACAGTTGAGCCAGTGCCACCCTGTCTATGGTCTGCATTAGGCGCCCCGTGAGTGGCACAACCCCCTCGGCACTACACTCACCGCTCTTCAGTTCTTTCCCTCCTCTTCCGACCCCTCGCTCTTTGTTCGTACCGGCCGGACTTCGTTCTACATACTTGTGCACGTAGACGACTCATTTTTGCTACTCCTGACAGAGTCGCACTGGCCTCAGTGAAGGTCGAGCTTCTTAGGCGACACACCTGTACAGACCTAGGGGAGTTGCAGCACTATATGGGCTTGGAGATCTCTCGTGATTGTGTTGCGTGCATGATCACATGCTCCCAGTCTCACATGGCGCAGCATATCCTCCACCAGTTCGGCCTTCAGTTCTCTTCAGCACGGCCCATCCCTCTGCCTGTGGATCACAAGCTCTCTGCTCCTGTTTCGGCTAAGCCAGCCGAGCCCAATGGTCCGTACGCAGAGTTGGTGGGGTGCCTCAAGTACCTGATGACCTGCACTTGACCAGATATAGCGTACCCTCTCAGTATCCTGGCTCATTTTGTTGCGATTGGCAGACACCGACTAAATCACTGGTCGGCCGACAAGAGGTTGGCGTGGTATCTGGCGAGTACATCAGGACTGGAAACACAGACGCGTGGAGGTCCACTAGGTCGGCGTCTATAGCTTAGTCCAGTTGTGAGGCAGAGATCTACGCTGGGGCTATGGTCGCTCAGGAGCTCTGCTGGCTGACGTTCTTACTCACCGACTTACGTGAACGGCTTAGCTCTGTCCCGGTCGTGTTTGCTGATAACAAGGCCATGATCCTCCGTGTCAGGGGGCTAGACTTGAGGGCAGGGCAAAGCATATCCAGCTACGGTACTTCATGCTGCGTGAGTTGCAGCAGCAGCGCGGTCAGGCTCGTGTAGTACTGTTGGCCTCAGAGGCCAACACTGCTGATATCTTCACCAAGGGCCGTTGGGTTTCGTAATCATCAGCGGTTTTGTACCTAGCCTGGTCTAGTCTCGGCTGACACTCCCTTCCTTTTGTCCTCATCCATACTATACCAGCTCTGTACTTGCTTACATATACCTGGTGCCTTGTTACACTTGCTAAATGGCCTCTTAGCCCCGTGTCAGCGGTCATACTAGTAGTGCTGATGTGAGCTGTTTTGTTACATAATCCAGAGGCCAAACTAGTAGTGCTGCCCTGGTTTTCTAGTTCTTGTTAGTCTCTACCCCTTACCCAGGCTAGGTGGTGTATTAACTTTCATATATATATATTAGGAGTATAAGAACTATAGCCTAGCTAGGCTTCAGACCTATATAGGGTACAGCTGTTTGATATACCCAGTTGTTTTGCCTTGCAGAGTCAAACTTTCGCCCGATAGACGGGGCTTCCATATTTGTGTTGTACCCCATACAGTCTCCACCTAGTTAGCCTACAGTACATGCAAATATGTACACTATTGCACCTCCTAGCCCTAGTCTAGGTAGGGGCAGAGTCTAGCAACAAAACAAACACAGCAAACCAGGGCAGCACTATTAGTCTGACCTCTCATATATATAACAAGCAGCATTAGCCTCTAAGGCTGGCTGTACTACACGAGCTTGGCCGCGCTACTGTAACTCATATAGCAGGAAGTACCGCAGCTAGATGTGTGTGGCCTTGCCCTCAAGTCGAGCCTCCTGGCATAGGAGGATCATGGCCCTGTTATCAGCAAACAGGATCGGGGCAGACCTAGGCCGCTCACCTAAGTCAGTGAGCAGGAATGTCACCCAGCGGAGCTCCTGAGCGGCCATAGTACCAGCGCAGATCTCTACCTCACAACTAGACTGAGTTACAGACAATGACCGAGTGGACTGCCACGAGACGGCACTTGCACCAAGGCTGAAGCCGTAGCCCTGCGACGACCTGAGCGTCTCTAGATCCTCAACCCACGGCACGTTTGTATGTTGAGTGAGGACCACTTGCACCCGTCCTCCCAGCACAAGCCACAATTCTGATGTGCTCGCCAAATACCGCAACACCCTCTTGGCAGCTGACCAGTGCTCTCGTCGGTGTCTGCTAGTCACAACAGAGTGAGAGATCTCCAAGCACAGATAGCATAGCAGCTCTCCGAAGTCTATGCAGGCATGTCTATGGAGCAGCTCAGCCTTCACTAAGGCTAGTGCGACCTTGTCAGGTGTTTCAAAGATAAGGTCGTCTACGTATACAAGGATGTAGAAGGGAGTGTGGCTAGCACGAATGAAGAGTGAGGGGTCAGCAGAGGACGGAAAAAATTGGAGCGCTACGATTGTAGTGCGGAGCGTATCAAGCCACTCATGGGGCGCCTGCCGCAGACCGTGGACAAGGCGCCGAAGGCTTCACCAGGTCCCTATCAAAGTGAGAGAATGCTTGATTAGTCACATGCAGGACAAGGTTCCTTTATTTGTGTTGTACCCTCTATAGTCTGCACCTAGTTAGCCTGCAGTATCTACAAATAATGTATGTGTGCTAACATCACTACCATAGAAATGCTCAAAAAGTATCCAATTAGGAAATGGTATTTCCATATCCTGAGATTTTGCTAGTAAGGCGTACACTCCATCGCGGGGTTGTTGCGCTACTCCGTCACGGAATTCAAATCACATTACCCAAATGTGGCCTTGTGATGTGTCGCATGCATTTCCTTTGCGTGAACAAGGGCCCTCTGCACCAATCTACATCCACATATCTCAGACCGAGCCTCAACCATGTGCTCGAGGCTTAGGTGTATTCATGCGCTCGGTATTGTTGCCTCATTGTATTGTTTTCCTCTCCACAACCAATATCCAACACTCGCTGTTTGCGCTCTCCGACTACCGTTTGTTCCTGCGATACCGTTGTTTAGGGAGGCTGGCGCCTTGTGCTTGCTGCATGTCCGTTGTCCAGATATTTTATTTTACATAACACCTACAGCCACGACTGAGTTCGCAATGCCAGTGCTTCCTTGACACCACCCAAATAAACAACTCTTTTGAAGGGCAACCTACCAACTCTCAGTTCTGCTGAAGCAAGGGCGGTAGCACTGGACGAGGAGCGCCTCACCCATGAGTTTTCTCAACAAGTGGCACGTCTGAGGGCTGAACAAGCCCAGGCCGAACCTGAAATATCTGCACTCGGAGGGGACCTTAACAACTTTTGACACCCCATGACGATGCCAACAACAGATAAGCAACAATAGGAGCCATTAACAAACCAGCGTTCCTGAGTTCTTAGCGACAACCAACAGCCACGATGAGGGCTCCACGAACAATGCGAACCCCACGATGGACGAACGGAAGTTGGCGAAAGGGCGAACATAATACTTCCAACATAATCGCTCATGATACCTCGTGTGCATGCCACAATACTTCCAACACCATCATGGCACCCGACAGACTCAAGACGCAGAGGTCACCCACGTTCGAACCAAGCATGAGGGGGGGGGTGTTTGTCACTGGATGGATTTTTCACATGAATTATTTTTACAACTGCAACCTCAGCGTCGAAGATGCTCAGAGGATTTGATATGATATGTTATTACAACGAGGACCGGCGATAGTATGGTGGCAGCTGATTATACAGATGCACAAGCAGCCGGATACGACGCCATGCGTGATCGGGCGATTCCGCACGACCAATTACTAGTCAAAGTTATTGCGAGATGGTTGAGTTTAGCACGTGGCAATCGTGGTGTGCGGGAATTAGTCGCTGCTTCGAACACGTTAGCGCTAGTTACCAAGCACGCGACCGCCTTTGCACTTGGCACCAACTTAGATTGTTTCAGAACCTGACCGTCACCTTCCAGTGACTATGCAATTAAATCGGCCACATGCCCCCAGAAGCTCGACAGATACATCGGTGGACTTCACTCCAAGTTATGACGAGAAATTCATATCCAAAATATTACTAATACACTCGAGGCACAAAGGGTTGCAGAGCGGTTGGATTTGTTATTGAAATCAAGAGCGGGTTCCTATGATGGAAATAGCAATCGGGGACCAATCGAGCATGCCACTGTACACGCTACTCCATCAAACACAACAATTACATCTTCAAGGGATGATGTTTTGTGCGTAACATACCAGGACATTGCAAACCTGAATGCCCAGAGGAGCGGAACAAGCTGAATCAAGGGCAGGGTAGTTCCAGGACCCAGGGAAATGCTTAGAGTCAGTAGCTAAAGGGCCTGCTACTGACGCAACTTGCTCGCCTGTAACCGATGACCCTCATCGACTAAGGAGGGTGCAGCGGTGGATAAGGAGGATACAACGGCGAATTACCCAGTATACTTAAAGAGTAGGGTTCAAGAAGAAAAACTAGAACTTTTCGTGGATGGAGGTAGAACTTATCTACCTTACCATGACAAAGAAAATGGGTTATTTAGAGTTTGATATTTACCGGAGATCGAAGCAGGTCTAGTCGATGGTACACCCCTAGCAATGAAGGATCAGGTAGATCGAATAAGGGTACGCTGCGGGCTGACTTCACCAAGATCTCCTTTGGGGCCGCGACGGCCCCGACGCTGGCGCTGCTGCTGGGGAAGGCCGCTGCTGCGGTCTCAGGAGCAGGAGCAGCCATAGCGACCGCAGCGGAGACATCCGCGTATGTACACTGGGAGGGAGCACAGCCCTGAAAGAAAGAGACTACCGCAACACCGCTCGACTGAGCGATAGTGCGCTGGCGAATTTCTATCTCAGAAAGGGCAGCGACAAAGGCGGTCAGGGTGAGGTCACCTGGGTGCTGGCTAAGGAAGTGGTCGCGGACAGTGGCTAGGCGGTCAGGGAGGCGCATGACAATAAGGTACAGGGTAGCGCAGAACGGTGGGGGGAAGGCACTGAGCTGGGCAGTAGTGCTAGCGGCACGGTAGCTAGTCTCTAGTGCGTGGAGGTGAGTGGCAAGATCAGCAACAGTGGGGAAAGCAGAGAGATCGGGGAAGAGCATGGGGAGGATCAAGCGGCCAGCTGAGGCGGAGGCAAGCGTAGAGCAGCGTGCAACTACTACATCTAGGAAATCCTTGGCATTCGCAGTGGTAGTGAAACGCGGACGCTCAGAAAGGGGAAGCGCATAACTAATGGCAAGCTGCGCTACAGCATCGCGAGAATCCCAGACAGCGCGAGCGAGCGCAGCAGCAGCAAAGGCCTCACTCTCAGCACTGGTGGGGTCAGCAGGGAGGGGATCAGGGGCGGAAGGGCGAGGAAGCAAGCCATCAACATAGCCATGGAGTGCCCATCCTGGCGCTGACCTGTCAGGTGTCGGCGGAGATCGACAAGCCAGGCAACGAAGTCGATCGCGTGCCCCTCCGCGTCCAGACGGAGCATGGCATCCGCCATCGCTCAACCACAGCGATACCGGGACACATCGACACAGCGGCACAGAGACACAGCAGTACAGGGACTTAGCGGCACGGCGGCAGGACTCTTCGGAACTGAACCGAAAGGAAGGCCAAGGAGGGCGCGCGCGGAGTCTAGGCGCACAAGGGGCCGGCGTGCGGAGAGGGGTCGGCATGGCACGTGGGGCCAGAGGTGCGCAGGAGAAGGGGCCGGCTAGGTGGTAGGGACCGGCTAGATGGTACGGGTCGGCTAGGTGGTAGGGGCCGGCAAGGTGGTAGGGGTCGGCTAGGTCGTAGGGGCCGGATAGGCGCAAGGGGCCGACTAGGCGCGAGGGGCCGGCTAGGCGCGAGGGTCCGGCAAGGCGCGAGGGGCAAGCTAGGGCGCGAGGGGGGCGGTCAGGCTCGAGGGGCCGGTCAGGCGTGAGGGGCCAGCTGGAGTGCGAGGGGCCGGTCAGGTGCGAGGGGCCAGCGACGGCGCTAGGGGCGGACGACGGCGCGAGGGGCCAGCGAGGGCGCGAGGGGCCAGCGAAGGCACAAGGGGCCCGCTAGGGCGTGAGGGGCAAGCCGGCTGGTCGCAAAGGGGCCGACTGGGCGCTAGGGGCGGGCGACGACGCGAGGGGCCCGTTAAGGCGTGAGGGGCCAGCGAGGGCGCGAGGGGCTGGAGACGGCGCGAGGGGCGGGCCGGCTGGTCGCGAAGGGACCGGCTGGGCGCAAGGGACCGGCTAGGGGGCAAGGGGCCGGCTAGGGGGCGAGGGGCCGACAGGCACGCTAGGGCCCGGCTACGGCGCAAGGGGACTGCGGGCATGCTAGGGGCCAGCTATGGCGCGAGGGGACGGCGGGCACACTAGGGGCCGGCAGGCGCGCTGGGGGCCAGCGAGGCACGGTAGGCTAGGGCGCGGGACGGAAACAGGTGGGGGGGGGGACCTAACCTATGTAGCCTATAAGTTCTACATAACATCATATGTATAAGTTGACATCAAATGTAGTGCGCGTGCGGCAATTTGTTTCGAGCATGAGGTGATTTGGAGAGTCGTGATTTGGCAGGAAAACTTTTACGGTAAATACATTTGTTGAAAAAAAATCATTAAAAGACAACTACAGACTTCTAATAAATTCATTGTATTACAATTAATACAAAATTAAATGTGGTTATGAGAGTACCTTGATGTGTTTTTAAATATATTCATTTCCCAAAAATAAACGTATGTAGCTATGTATGCATGTTTCTGTTCTCAAGCGACTCGGGAATGACGACAAGTTTATGGCTTGACTTTTCTTTGGGGCTGTAAATGCGGTAGAGACAAAGCCGTCATTCTTAAGCATCGCGGGACGCTCTACACTCTGCGACGAAAGTATGTGTTTCGAAAGGAAATCGTGTTGTAGTGTTTCTCGACTAGTAGATATCCAATAAACTTTAAGTTGGGTATTTTGCATTGTTTTCACTAGAACTGCGCCTGTAGCTCGGGAAAAATATCGCGCTAGCCACGATGATGACGAATTTGGGTTGGCGCGAGCGGGAAAATGTTCCGAGACGTGCGGGGGTTACTTTTAGTAACCATTTGTAGAACATTTTTCTGCAGTTTCCGACTAACGGTGGAACTTGACTGATGAATCATGTTGCGAACAAGCTAATTCTGATTCTTTATATTGTGTTACTGACCGTACATGTTATCGAGACCCCTAATACTGAGCGCCGATATACTTTCCCAAACTGATATGCATTCTCAAACGTTTAGCAGAGCATTCACTACACATCAGGGCCTATTTTTCAAGGGTTGTTACCTTGAATTTGAGTGAAATAAAAGGTAGTTTTTTAGTTGTCTCCACAAATTAAGGGCTGGCTTTTTATGAACCCGGAGGATTTAGGGTTTATTCAAAGTCTAGCCCTAGAGATTAAGGGTACTTTATTTTCGTACCATGAATGTACTACTAGTGCTGGTAGAGTTACTGGGGAGATCTCTTGGAAGATTTTCGTTGTTCTCCCCTCACAGCACATTACTCACACCTCGTTTCACCCACAGAGGGGAGACAACCCCCTTGGTAGATTTTCGTTCTTCTCCCCTCACAGCACGTTACTCACACCTCGTTGTCACAAACAGAGGGGAGACAACTCACTTAGTGGATTTTCGTCATTCTCCCCTCACAGCCCCGTGCATGTTACTCACGCCCTTTTTGTCTTGTCCATACATCTCCTGGTAGATTCTAACCGTGGCAGTGAAAAGGGTACTGTACGAACAAACCCTAGTGATTAAGCTTTGCCTTCTGCTGGAACCTGAAAATTAAGGGTGAAAGTTTAAGGGGCCCGATTTTTTAAGGGTGACTAGAACCAAAAGTAAGCCCTGCTACACACCCTGAGTGCCAGCGAACCTGCTGCATGACAGCATATGGGCCACGTGCATGTTCTGCGTGAAACTTGCCACGTGCTGAAACATCACTTGCCCGAACGGACGGACGATCCGCGGTTGTTGAGAGCCCGTGGCGCGTAGAAGGTTCCCATCTATGCGCGATTTCTGATTTAGGCAGCCGAAAAAACTTTACCTCCAAAGCTCAACGTAAAGGCTCATTTGGGTGTGAATGCGGGTGTATTTGTTTTTATTTTTCCCCTGCTTGGTTTGCCCGAAATGTCGACCTCCCGTTACACTCTGCTGCGGTGGCGAACCGCGATCCAGCTCATCATCTCGTCCGCATGCCTTTCCGCCCACCCTCCCCTTGCGTCATGCATGTGTCATGCCCCCCCCAACCCTGCCACACCCTCTCTCCTCGAGCAGCTCTTCTTGGTGCGCTCCGTAAGCATTCGCGGAAAGCCGAGCCTTGCGGAGCCCAGTCAGCCTTCCAACCAAACCTCGCCGAGTCAGCCTTTCGTCCTCCCCCCTCCTACGCCAAGTCAGCCTCCCCTTTTCCCCTTCAATTGGCCGAGTCAGCCCTTCCTCCTCCTTGCGCCCGTCAGCCTTCCCCCATCCCCCCTCTTTTCGCCCAGTCAGCCTTGACCCTCCCCCCCCCCCCACACCCGCATCTTTCCGCCCATTCAGCCCAGACGTGCCAACCAACCATCCCTGCTTCCTCGTTGCCTTCCCCCCCACCCCAACCCCTTCCCCCCTCCCCCCAACTCCTCCCCCTCTCCTCCACAACCTCCGCGAACAGAAGCTCTATTGTTTACACGTAAGGCTTTTCATTGTCCGAGCTGGGACGGTTCTCACACGTAAGCCCTAATTTATTGAGTTGAGCCCGACCGAGTCTTGTGCTTTGTTGCATTCTGTAGGAGCAGCTGGAAGGAGCCGCTTTGCGATTTGTTTCCGTATTGGTGTTTCGGGAATTCGCGAAGCTCGAGGATCTGCAAGGAAGATAGGGTCTGCTACGCGTAACGCAGCTAAACCAAGAAAACGAGTTCGTTTGGAAGAGCATCGTCGCCTGTTGTCGCCGCCAGTCGCCACCGCCGCCTGTCATGGGATCGACTGACGTACGTGTAGCGGCAAACGCGATCAGTAAGGTAGTCGCAAACCATCGTTTTGCGTCCACCTCTTATTTCCCTCTCTCAAAACATCTGTTCTAGAACTCATGTAGCGTCGTCCGCGTTTCGTGTGTAACGAGTCTATTTTTGAGTCGACTCAAAAATAGACTCACTACACTCGTTGTGCGTCCACTTCTTATCGCTCTCTAAATATCTGCTCTTGAACTCATGTAGCGTCGTCCGCGTTTCGTTCTCTCAATAGTACCCATATCTTTCCCCCTCGGTCCGTTGTCGCGCTGCCGATTCTCCCGTCGCCGCAGGAAGCGCAAGGGTATGGCAAGGATCAACAGATGCCCGCAGGCTATCCTGATTGGGCAGCGGCATTTCAGGTAACACTCGAGTCGACTCAAGAGCCACCCGTAGGAAGCGCAAGGGTATGGCAAGGATCAACAGATGCCGGCAGGGTATCCTGATTGGGCAGCGGCTTTCCAGGTGACCTCACCGCGTGTGACCAATGTCTATCCGCAGCTTACAGCTGTTAGCTACTCGCGGTTACCCGCCGTTATAAGCCCTAGTGTTCAACTTCAGGCTTCGGGCCAACTGCAGCAGCCAAACGTTAGTTGTGGATGAGTCCCATCCTGCAGTCAACGTCGTTCAGCCCACCCGTCTCTAACCAACCCTCGAATCTACGGTAGTAGTGTTCCTCGCCTGTGCTCGTGCCACCCGCGCCTCCCCGCCAGGCGCACTACGGCCAGGCTGGTCAACCGCCGCCCACTTTCTACCCTGCTCGTGTTGTCGCCTAACCAACCCTAATCACTCCTGTTACTTCTATCTCCCATCCGTGGCCGTGCCACCCGTTGCTCCCCACGAGGCGTACAACGGTCAGGAGGGCCAGTCACCGCCCGCTTTCTACCCCTGCTCGTGTTGCCGTCTACCCAACCCTAATCAGTCCTGTTACGTCTATCCCCATCTGCGCCCGCCGTTGCTCCCCGCCAGGCGTACTACGGCCAGGCGGGCCAGCCACCGCCCGGCTACTACCCGGCAGCGACCGCCGCACCCCAGCACCATCCCTACATGTGGGGGCAGGTGCGTTCCTTGTGGGGGCGGGTGCGATCCGTGCGTGCCGGTACATACATGACTTGGTCGCCCCATTTTCCCTCACTTCCCCCCTCCCCCCGCCCCCGCCCCCGCCCCCGTCGCCGCCAGCTCTCTCCTCATTCCCGCGTCTCCTCTTCCCCACCCCGCCCTCTCCGGCTCCTCGTTGCACGCGTCTCCGCATCTCCTGCTTAACGTGATGATGCGGATACAAGTGTGCCAGAGCGAACGAGCTTGCAGAGGTTTAAAGCGGTTCTTTTAGGCCGCGCGGGTTCGGTTCGCGTCATTCCGGAAGCGGCCTCCCGCTCCGTTGGCTATGAACAGGCGGCGGGACCATGTTAAGAGGGGGGAGGCATTGAATTCAAACACCTCTCGGTACCACAGGGTATTGAAACAGGTTGCAGAATAGGCACCGGGTGGTAAAGGTCAGCTCGAGGGGTCGAACCCATGACCTGCCCATTGACTTCAACCGCCTCGCTCACATCTGCCCCCACAAACTCACCCCCTCTCTCCCCTACAACCCCCCCCTCTTCCCTCCCCCTGTCTCCTCTCTCCTCCTCCCTCCTCTCTCCTCCTCTCTCCTCTCTCCTCTCTCCTCTCTCTCCCCCCCGCCCCCTCCCTCTCTTGCCCCTCCCCGCCCTTTCCCGCCCCGCCCTCGTAGTCTCTGCCGCCTAACCCCTTTCTCCTCATCCGCGCACCACACGATGACCCCCTATGGCCAACCGCCCCTCTCCTTCCGCACTCCTCTCCCCTTCCCTCCCCTCTCCTTCCCCCCCTCCCCCCCCACCCTCCCCACCCTCTTCCGCTCTTCCCCCCATTATCTCTCCAACCCGCATGATGACCCCCTACGGTCAGCCGCCCCTCACCTTCCGCAATCCGCTTCCTTCTTCCCCCTTCCCTCTCCCCCCCCCCCCCCCTCCCCCCCCCCTTCCCCTCCCTCGCGCTTCCCCCCAGCACATGATTGCCCACCAACTTCAGCTCTCCTCTACCCTCTCGTCCTCCTTCCCCCCTCCCCCCTCTTCTCCCCCCATTTCCCCCCCCCCCCCCCCCCACCCTGCAGCACATGATGACCCCCTACGGGCAGCCTCCCCCCTATGGCGCGCCAATGTACCCCCCTGCTGCCATGTACCCGGTAAGAGCTGTTTTCTCCCTACATTGCTCTTTCCCTGACGTCGTCAACACTTTTATTGCCTCCTCACTTCCCTCCTCTCCCCCCGTCCTCCTAATCTTATTCTCCTATTTTCCGTGCTGTTTCCTCTACATCTGCCCCTTTAAAAGCAGGGCGCGCAGCCTTATATGGGGTACGGCATGCCATCAGCCACTGCAGCATCGATGGATGCTTCATCAGTATGTAACAAGTAGTCTGACTTGGGTTGTAAGTTGTAACTGGTAACCTGATTGGGTATGTAACTGGTGGCCCAACCCGATTGGGTGTGTAACGGGTGAGCTGGTTACCCCATCCATCAGTGTGTCATCATAGCCCGATCCGTACGTAGCCAGCGGTTTCATTGATTTTTAACCAGAAGCTGTGATATGGCGCTTTACCTCCCCGCATTGATTCAGCATCAGGCCAGGCCATGGCACCGCCAGCCTCCATGCGTGAGGAGTCTATTTTTGAGGCGCCTCAAAAATAGACTCTTCAGCATCAGGCGCAGGGCATGGCACCGCCAGCCTCCAGGCATGCAGCCAGTGGCAGTGCCTCCAAGCTCCTTCCCCCATTCCCTTCCCCCTCCTCTTCCATTTCCCCCCCCGTTGAACCAGCATCGGGACCAGGCCAGGCCATGGCACCGCCAGCCTCCAGGCATGCGGCCAGTGGCAATGCACGCGGGTCAGAGGGCGGGGGGTGACTGACACACACCTGCACTTCTTGTGCTCCCCACTTCCCTTCCCCTCATCCCCTTCCCTCTCTCCTCTTCCCCAATCCGCCTTTCTCTTCCCCCCAGGCCATGGCGCCGGGCATGCAGCCAGCAGCAATGCACGCGGATCAGAGGGAGGGGGGAGGGGCGGCAGCAGCAGGAGTCGGGGGGGGGCAGGGGCAGGGGGAGGGGTAGGGGGGGAAGATGGAGGGGGGCCGAAAGTTGGGGAAGGGGGGCCTATGGGTGCAGCAGCAGGGGGAGGGGGAGGGGGAGGGGGGGGAGGGGTGGGGCTGGGTGGTGGGATGACGTCAGAGGGATCGAAGCTACAGTCGGGGAATGGCGTGTTTTCCACCAGGTGTGTGCGCGTATGGGACTGCGGGTGGTGGTGTGCTGATGAATCCATCATCCTCCCCTCCGCTGTAGCGGGGTTCACAATAAGGGGTACAGACAGGTGGGAAGTGAGTGAAGGAACTGAATTCAGTAAAGCTAATGAATTGACTGAAAAAAGGGGTTGGCTGGCTGGGGGGGGTTGGAGGGATCGAAGGTTCAATCAGGGAAAGGTGTGCTCCCCACCAGGTGCGCTCTGCTCCCCACCAGGTGTGCTCTGCTCCCCACCAGGTGCGTGTATGGGACTGTGGGTGGTGTGGTGGCCTGCTTATGAGTTACTGTAGGTGGTGGTCTGCTTATGAGTTACTGTAGGTGGTGGTCTGCTTATGAGTTGACCCATAAGGGGGTTGGCTGGGGGTGTCAGAGGGATGGAGTCTGCAGTCAGGGACACCCGCGCCTCGCCCTTCATTCACTCAATTCCCTCCTTGCTGTACCCCTTATTGTGAACCCCGCTACAGCGGAGGGGAGGATGATTCGGAAGACGACGATGAGGGCACAGACCATAATGAGGTGTGTGTGCTGATGGTGTGTTGATGGTGATGATGGGGTGATGATGGTGCCACGATGGTGTGATTATGAGGTGATGATGGTTCGTTTGATGATGCGGCAGTGGAGAGTGTGTACGTATGTGAGTGTGAGTGTGAGTACGTGTCTGTGTGTGTGCCAGTGTGGGTGAACGAGTGCGTCTCCTAATTCGCCTCCGTCTTTCTCATCCCATTTCCCTTCTCCCCTCGCCCTTCCTTCCTCTCCTCTACTCCCCCCCTCTCTTTACACCTTTCTTTCCCGCTCCCACCTCCCCCATTTTCAGGAAGGGGGAGGCTCTGGCGGAAAGGGAGGGGAAGCAGGAGAAATGGGGGGAATGGTGCCTCTAGACTACTGGTCCGCGCAAGCACAGGCACAGGCACAGGCACAGGCACAGGCGCAGGCACAGATGCACCAAGCGGCAGCAGCAGCAGCAGCAGCAGCAGGGCAGATGGTCCCAGGGGGGGCAGGAGCAGGGATGCCAGGCGGGGTGGGGGGGTTGCCGGGGATGGGGACAGCGGGGGGAGCAGCGGGGGCAGCAGGGGGGGCTGGTGGGATGGTGGGTTCGGCTGCTACTGCTGGTAGTGGCGGTGGTGGGGGGGGAGGGAAGAAGCGGCCTGCTGTGGCAGCAGGAGGAGGAGGAGGGATGGGGCTGGCTTCTGACCTCTGGGTTCACTCTGTAAGGCTCTTTCTTACCTTGTCTCTGGTTCCGCTTTCCTCCCCCCCCCAACCCCCCCCTCTTCCCCTCCCTCTCCTCTTCTCCCCCCTCACCCACTCACGCCTCTATCCCGGCTCACTTTACTCCCCACATCTCCTTGCATTTTGGCGCTAGCTAGCACGACGACAGCAAGGTGAAGAGGCGGCTGCTATTCGCGATGGCATGTGATGCAATGTAACATGCTTGTTGTGCTGTGCTTGCCCTTCTGTTTTCGAGACGCCTCAAAAAGAGGCGGTGCTATTCGCAATGGCATGTAATGTAATGTAACACGCAATGGCATGTAATGTAATGTAACACGCAATGGCATGTAATGTAATGTAACACGCAATGGCATGTAATGTAACGTAACACGCAATGGCATGTAATGTAACGTAACACGCAATGGCATGTAATGTAACGTAACACGTTCCATGTTCTGTGCTCCCCCCCCCCCCCCCCCCCCCCCCCCCTCCCCCCAATGTGTGCAGGACGATCGGGAGGTGAAGAAGCAGCGCAGAAAGCAGTCCAACAGAGAGTCTGCTAGGCGCTCACGATTGCGCAAGCAGGTGGGTGGGAGGGAAGCAGGCGAGGCGAGGGGAATGATCAGAGTTTGGGGGAGCAGGCTGGGAAGGGGGGTAGGGTGTGTGCCGGAAGCAGTCCAACATAGAGTCTGCCCGGCGGTCACGATTGCGCAAGCATGTGGGCGCGAGAGAAGCAGGTGGGCGGGAGAGAAGCAGGTGGGCGGGAGAGAGGCAGGTGCATGCACGGGAGTGTGAGGATCTGATGGGGCGGGTGTGTGCGCTGACAGACGAGAACCAGACCATCCGAGTGGAGCTGCAAGGGGTCTCCATTAACCCTATTCCTTTCCCTTCCCACCCCACCCCACCCATCCCTTTGTCTGTCAGGCGGAGTGTGAGGACCTGATGGGGCGGGTGCGTGCGCTGACGGATGAGAACCAGACCATCCGAGTGGAACTGCAGCGCATGCAGGAGGAGTGCCACAAGATGGCGCAGCAGAATGCGTTTCTGCAGGTGGGTGCTGCAGGCGATTGCAGGTGGGTGTGCCTTCCCTTTCCATGCCATGTCCAATCCATACCCAATCTCACACCACTGCCTCACGGCACCCGAAGTGTGCTGTGCTCCCCATGTCCTGCCACCTGTCGACTCTGCTCTCGTCACCGCCACCCTCCCTCCCTCCATCCCTGTTCTACTGTGTACCTTTCTTCCCCCCACTCCCCTTCCTCCCACTCTCTCTGTGTAATCCAGGAGCGGCTCAACGGCAAGAAAGCAGCAGCCAACGGCCCATCGTCTGCCCCCCACGCTGCCACTCCCCTCCCTCTGCCACCCTCGGGACTCCCTCCCCACTCGCTGCCGCCACACATGCCTCCAGATGCAACCGCAGCCGTCGATCCCTCTGGAGCTGCGATTCCATTGGCCGGCGGCCCCAGTGCTGATGTCAATGGTGCAATGGTGCATGTAGATCAGCAGCATCATCAGCAGCAGCAGCTGCAGGAGGGAGGGGCAGGGGGAGGGGCGCTGGCGGGTGGCACTGGTGACGGTGTAGGAGTGGCAGGGGTGGATGGACTAGGCATCTCAGGGGTTACTGTTGGTGCAGTGGCAGCAGGGCGGTTAGGGCAGGGGACAGAAAAGATCAGTGCTCTGACTGCTGCGTCATGAGGAGTGGTGGGTAGGTGCGTTTGACAGCTTAGAGAGTGAAGGGAAGAATACAATTTTGTTGCTGATAGTGGGTATAGTTTTTTAAGTGTAAGGGGTATTTTTCACATCTGTTTCTGCTACAGATTTACAATTTTACAACCTGAATATATCACGTGGATCGACATCTTGGTTAATTATCATGGCCATGTGGAAACGTAAGGTAACTTACATAACATAGCCCAGCTACGCTTCGAAAAAATAATGCCACATCAAGTAGGCAAAAAAACAGGTGCTATAACTGCTATGCAAACATCAACCTGCTCTTTCAGTAACAAACAAAAAACGGTCACGGCTTTGACGTCGCTGACCAAAACAGGTAGAATCTCGCCAGTACGCTTTCACGCCACAGGAGGCGTTAAGATATGGTCCTTGGATGCGTCAGCGAGAGCCGATGGTAGCCATTGCCACATCGTCAGATGGTGGTGAGACAGCGGCACAGCTTCAGGCTTAATGGGTGCTTGGTGTGTGTGATATGCTGAGTGCAACGCTGCTTTCTGAACCAGTGCGGTTTGCTTCTGGTGCAGAACACCGTTTCTGCTGGTGGGCGCTGTGAGTGATTGGAGGTGCATGTGCAGACGTTCCCGCTCAGCTTTCAGCCGTGCTTTCTCGTCCCTCAGCTCGGACTTCTCCTCCTGCAGAAAGGATAGGAGGAAAGCGCGGTTACAACCCGTCAACGACCACGAAAGGGAGAAAAGAGCATGGCGTGACGATCTCGGGGGTAACCAAATTGGCGAAGTCTCTCAGAGCGATGACAACCGCCTTCGGATCGGAATATGAAAAGCGCCCGCTAGAAGCTGCCGGCTAAAAAGCGTTACCTTGAGGTGCGTAATTTCGTCCTGAAGCCGCTGGTTACTTGTCGACAGGCTCGCGGCTTCGGCCTTCAAGCGCACGAGCAGCTGGGCGGCGTCGGTGAGAAGGACGGCCTTATCCACCCTGGCGGACGCCGATGGGTCGAGCTCCCTCGCGAGCTCCAGAAACCTGAGGGACGAAGAGAAGCATCATGGGACGTCAAGGTGATTAGGGTCGGGGTCTGAGGAACGTCTATGGTCGACATGCATCCATGAAGAAAGCGAATGAATGAGGTCGCAACGGTCAGGTGAGATCGACAGGTAGGGCGACCGCCGTGAATCACGGGGAAGATAGACGGTAATCTGTCGCGTCGCATTTGCGTCAACTCTAAAGATAGACGGTACCTGTCGTTTAATCTATCGCGTCGCAACTTCTCTCTGCTTGCCTTGCTAGAAGGAGCATCCTTCTCACTAGCACCATCTTCTCGAACCCTGGACGAAAAGTTTCAACAGGGAAGAAGAAGTGAGCGACGGAGTCTAGCGAAAGGAATGCGGAAAACTGGGACTGTCATTAACTTGGAACTCCATATCGAGTAGGAAGCAACAGACATCATCGTACCGTTTTCTGGAAGGTGGTAAGCCATCGTTTGAGTTTTGTCTCGCAGCGGAGTCTAGACTGCAGGAGAGAGAGAAACGTCAGATCACGACTAATATGGTGAGAGACGATTACGAGGCTGGTGTAGACGCGGTAGGCGGTAGGATCGACAAGGATGCGACTACTAGTCTGTGAAACTGTACTGAGAACTGACCTTCTTTCGAGCCTGTCCTGTGATTGCCAGATGGGACCAAGCGAGAGCGCACAACCTGCTTCCAACCTCAGTGAACAAGACGCATCCATCGCGGCGTTAATGACACGGATCAAAAGTTCCCTTAGAAGCAACAGGAAAACGTCAATTATAGTTTCAGAGGTCTCAGAACCTCGACACAAGTTGCGAAGCCATCAGGGGACAGGCGAGCATAAATCCAGTGCTTCTAGGGAAAGTCGAAGTTCTCTCTCAACATTCCTACAAATCCGTCACTAGGGGTTAGTCTTCCGCCTCAGACCCTACCCAACCATTTCCGATGTTTGACGAAGAGCTCTAGAACGCAAAGAACCTCAATGAACCGCAACAAAGTGAACTTTTGTCACACGAGAGGCGTGTGAGAGTGAGCTTCCACCCGAAGCGAAGTGTGGCGAGCATGGGGAAGGTTTGTGTCTGATGTGTACAGTAATGTGGTTCAAGACCGACAAACCAACCGGCCAAACCAAGTGCGTACGCTCGGAACGCAGATTACCCCAGAACCAATATCCGGGGCTCTTCTGTCAAGCCTCCAGCAGGCTTTGTGGCTGTCCGAACCACAAGTTCTGCTTTGGCTTAAACGGGCTCGGGTTCAGAATTTGGCTTGGCCGCGAAGCCTAACAGGCCATGTGCATTGTGCACTCTAGGTAGGCCTCACAAGTTTCTGAGCCGGGGCCATCGTGCACATCCTAGCGCAGCTAGGCCATGTGGTTGCTCACGAACGAACCTAATTTGCACAGGTGGATGCACAAAGCCTTGAAAGAGGGCCAGACTCTTTACGAACCCAAACGTGTGCTGATCCGGCGTCTCGAAAAACTAGGCCTTGCTGATTGGCTCGAAGCGATCACCATGGAGATGCCAAGGAAACAGTTATTTGTCGGATCGTCGTCAACGTCATCCAGCCATTCCTGCCACGCGACGGCGGTTGGGAACGGGGCTACAAACCTGCAACATTTTCACCGCGGGGAACGGGGTTTGAGAAACTTTCGTCGTCACCCTGGCCGTTTCTGGGTCTGCAAGTATCGTTCTCGTGTATCTACGGGCTGGTTCCCTGGCCTCTCCGCCTCCACTTGTTTGATGTGGGTCCTGGGCTTAGAAAAGAGAGATAGCACCAAATCTGGGAATTTTACCCCTTAAACATCGTACGTCTAGAAACCCAAGGCGATTTCTTTTAGAGGACGCTTAGTCCGCCTCTTAGAATAAGGCTTTTGAAGGTGACTACCCTCGCACTGTCACCCCCAGGAAAAATAGGGGAATAGAAAATATCGCACGTTTGGTGTAGTACTGCATTCACATCAAAGAACACGCGTGTCAGACGGACGCGCGGTCGACGTCACCCCGTGCCTTGAAAACAGGTCCAGAAAGTGAAGTCCCTCCATTGGACAATATCTATGACCTTATCGCCAACTTGAATGGTCGAGAGCAAGTCCACGTGCAAAAGCCTGGTTGAGAATCGGGTTCATCACGTGCGCCAACACACGGAGACTCTGGCTGGCTGGGCAGGGAAACAGGCGCAGACAAGACGCATGAGTGCGCAGTTTCCGCCCCAAGCCCCAACCAGCCCCTCCCCCTCACCCTTCACCCCTCCTGCCCACTGAGGCCTCTGCCCCCCCCTCACCCTTCACCCCTCCTGCCCACCGAGGCCTCCGAACCCCCAATTACACATCCCTCATTTCCACCAACTGTAAACCCCCACTCCCCATAGGTACCTCTTTTCCACAGCGCACCAAACGAGAAAGTGGGATAAACACTTTCGCAATTTGATTGTACGAAATACTATTAACATTCATACTCAAATCGCGAAACCACCCTCCCAACTTCTGCTGGGCAAAAGGGAAGAAACAAGCTCAACCAGCATCTGGTTGTGAGCCTGCAAAGGCACCCTCATACCTTATAAGGGATATGAAAGCACTAGACATGCAAATACTATACCCGAAACCCCCAAAGAACCACTATACAGCAAGAAAAGGCGATGCCACTCTCGCATCCCCACAAAAACCCCAAAAACCCGAAGGATTTTTTCTTGAAGCGCCAGTGCAGTCATTGGAAAGGTCATGCTACGGGAGCCCGAAGAACCTGGTCTCTCGCAACATCCCCAGAGGCTGACTGAAGCCACTGCCAGACAGAACCAGGCGCATGTGCAGCATCCGCAGGTACGGACGCCTGAGGCTTTACAGTAAAATGGCTGGATATGGGCCCAGATGCTGCAGCTTGTAGAGCAGCAAGGGCTGCAGCGGCTGCTGCCGCTGCTGCAGCTGGCGATGAAAAGCGATCTGGCGTGGGGAGAGGCAAGGCTTGAAGTTGTAGTTGAAGGCACTCCCGCTGCGCCTTGAGGCGAGCCTTCTCGTCCCGAAGCTCGGACTTCTCAGCCTGGAAAAGAAAAAACAGAGAAGCAAAAAGGTCGTCTGAGAACCTACAAAGTCTAAACTCACGACAGATCCTACAGCAAAAATATAACTTAAGAACAGGTTATAAAAAAAGGGGGATTAACTTCACCTTAAGTTCCTTGATCTGCTCCTGGAGCTGCCACGTGCCTTGCTTGAGAGCTGCAGCCTCCGCCTTGAGGCCCGTGAGCACTCTAACGGCGTTGTTCAGGATGATCCCCTTGTCGGTCCGCGGCGTCGTCGTAGGGTCCAGCTCGCGGCCCAGCTCGAGAAACCTGAAGCGACAGAGAAAAAAAAAATCCAGAATCGAGTCAGGAATCGGTGACGTGTGAACGAACGCCGGTTCATCCCCCTCGGACGCGGCGAGAACTGCGTCTAACCTGTCATTCAGCCGGTCGCGACGCATTTTTTCCCGTTGCGCCTTGCTGAACCCCGCTTCCTCCAGATCATCCCGCGACCTGACAAACAACCGCCGCGAGAAACACGGTCAGAGGCGAGTCTAACGCGCCGCGTCTCTGAAAACACTCAGTGAGTCCGAGAAGTACTATTATTTCCGAGATCTCACCTTTTCCGAGCAGGTCTTGATGAGTCCGGGCTCTTGATCATCGGACTAAGAAGTCGAGCACTGCGCACATGAAATATCAGAGGCGTAGCTTAAGGAAATTGTGAGAACAGGAGCACGGAAATAAATATCTCAGAGGCTCGGGTCGATTTGAAATCGACGATCCAGATTGCCGCCGCGTCAGAGACTCACTCTTCCGACGATGTTGTATCCGGAGCTCGAGATTTCGACGGCGACGTCATTTCTCGTGGCTTACGCATTCCAAGTTCCGAATCGGGCTGGGATTGATCGAGCCAGCCAGGTGGCCCGAGACTCAAGCTCGGCCCAGCCGCGCCGAGGTCACTAATCTGGAAACGACCCGCGAGATCAACCATTATGAGGAGAATTCGCCGAGGAGTTCTGAAAAGGCGAGATGACCGAGTCGAGAGGTACAACAAACCAACTACTAGACAACCAAGCTTGCTGATGAAGCTTGGAACAAAATAGACGAGCGAGCTTGGTGAGAAAGCTTGGAATGATGAGCACACGAACAGAAGCAGAACCCTCCCTTGCAGGGGGGGGATCTTCAGGAGGCCGGTAAGCGTTGGGCTGCCAGCAGTGCTGGCAAAAACGGATGCACTGGACTAGGGAGGGGTGGGTTTGTGGGGGAAGGGGAACGGGAGTGGGTCTCGGGGAAGGACGGAGGGAGGGTTGCGGGCGAGGGGAAGGTGGGTGGAGTGGAGAGAAGGGGTGGTGGGGTGGGGAGAGGAGGGAGAGGGAGACTGCCAGGTTTGGGAGGGGAAAGTGGGGTTGGGGGGGGGGAAGGGTTTGGGGGAAGCTTTCTCCCCGGACTACAGAATGGATGGATTGCCTGCGGAGCAGGCAACCGTTCCGCGCGTATGGATGAGAAAAGCCGCCCACTTTGATTTGAAGTGGATGGCTCACCGCTGTTGAAAGGAAGCTGTGAGACTGGCGGTGGGCCCAATCACCTCTCTGCGCTGCCACCTTGCCTTGCCAGCTTCCTCCCAGCAGGTGGACACGAGCGGAGCGGACAAAGGAGCATTTCCTTCAAGCAACAAGCAGTTGGTGTGAAATTACAAAAAAAATCGGGTTTTTAGGTTAGCGGTAACCCTTACTGGAGTTTTACTCTTTCGAGTAACATTTAGCCCTTTCACGGAAGGGCTTTTCATTGTTCCAACCCTCCCGGGCCAGTTTTTTGTTCTTTGAGGTTAGTTCGCACCACAGAAAACCAGGCGTCACAATCTCCTTGCTCCGTCACTTTGGGGCTACTGAACTCTGTTTTCCTGCGATATTGTGGGATCTGTAGCGCTACTGAAAATAGCTGACAACATTCGGGCAGGCTAGCTGGCAAGAAAAAAACTAAAACCCATAGGGGCGAGTATGCCATTCTGGTTGGCATCAACCCTAAATTCGTGGCCCTTTTTCGAGTTTAGGGTTGATGCCATCCAGAATGCCATGCCAGGCCCATAAGGGTTTTATTGTTTCTGCCCTCTGCCCAAGATTAAGGAGATTGTTACACGTGGTTCGCTGTGGAGAGAAATAACCTCAAAGAACAAAAAACTGTCCCTGGGGGGTTTGATCGGCGAGAAACCCTTCCATAATAGGGGCTAAACGTGATCCCAAAAATTAAAAAGCTAGTAAGGGTTACCGGTAACCTAAAAACCCAAAAAAATCGGCCACCTGCTGAGTTTCCTTTCCAATGTAATGTGCAACACTCGGGCGATTCATCTATTTGACACGGAAAACTACCGTACAGTAACTTCAAATTCATCTGGAGAAACGCGTGCCCCACACACCAAACCTCAGAATGAGGGGGGTGTGCATCACGGCCCACAACACACTGGCCAGGCCACCAGCGTGACAGCAGTGAGGTTGCTTGGAGCGTGTGAGCGCGAGGAGTCCTTCGGCTTCGGCAGCCCAGCGGCTAGCGGCGTGTGTGTGAGGAGGACACGCAGGAACTGGGTTTGGGGGAAGGAA
This sequence comes from Closterium sp. NIES-67, assembly GCA_027943415.1. NCBI lineage: Eukaryota > Viridiplantae > Streptophyta > Zygnematophyceae > Desmidiales > Closteriaceae > Closterium > Closterium sp. NIES-67. The sequence goes on from BQMB01000049.1 coordinate 649,914, forward strand.
TGCAATCAATTGGCTGCACGTGAACTTGTCCCACGCTGTGGGGCATGGTCGATTCTTCGACAGAAGCTTTCAGTCAAATCAAATCACTCCTCACGAATGCAGCATTCGGTTCCAGAGCGCCTCTGAAAGTTTGCGGAAAGAGAACAGTTAAGACGGTTGTAGACTTTTTAGGTGTTTAAATAACGATGAAAAGCAGCCCGGTCCGTAACTCATCCTCTGGGCAAATAGATAAGTCACGCCTTCTTTTAACCTGCCCAAGCATTGCCACAGGTTCGGTTCGGCTGTACATGCATCCGAGCTGTTCTGCCAGCCATCCCGAGCCTGCACTTGCAAAGAATTTAGAGGGGAACCAGCTTCCCATGACAGAAAGTTTAACCTTGGTACGTCCTACGTCCTTAGGGAGTACTCTGCGCGCTACAGGTCATCCTTTGCCCCATTGAGGAAGACCCGAAGTTCCGCAATGCTGGCAAATGATGACCAGAAGTAGGGATGACCCGAGCCCGGAATGACCCTTAAAGTACTAAACTCTGTACGATCTCAAGTGCTGAACGGATTCCAGAATCTCATTGAATTCTAGCACGCACTTACCATACAGTTCTCGCAAAACGGACATGCATCCTTACGCCCAGTTCTGTTATTGGTTGCGGGGTATTCGGTAATCTAGCAGATTTTTCCCCCGAGTCACTTGCTGGGTACTCTTGCCCGAATGGATTCTCTCGATACACCGAAGGGACGCCTTCTCAGTTGTCCCAGAAACAGGTTGTCCTTTCACGTGTGGAGAAGGTCACTTCATATGAACAGATGCGTTAGCGATGAAGAACTACAGTTCGACACCATCACAGGCACCAGTACAAACAAGTTCATATTGATCGGTTCCTCGAACAGGCTGGTCTCTATGAACCGATGCGTTATGCGTGAAGCACTGCAGTTCAACACCATCACTGATTCCACATTCTTATGCTGAATTCTGGTGGATAGACACCGCGCATTTATATTATTCAGTATGATTCCCTAATTAAGCACCATTTCTTACCATAACCCACACACTACCTTCTGACAACTATGACCTACACCCAAGCACGAATCAATGCCTCTATGACATCCATGTCCACCCGTTCTAGTAGTTGGGGTGACCTTTAAAGCGAGCGGACAGACCAAACTCAAGATTCAAAGACTTTGAATCTTGAGTTGGAGGTAGCGAAAATGGCGAGGGGCACAAGTGTCGCAAAAATGGGGCGGGCCCCACGCGAAACGCGTGGGGCCTCGTGACGACTGAAATGGTCTCGCCAAAACTGGCGAGGTCGTAAGGGTACAGCGGGCGACGCTGCCCGTCGAACTCGCAAAGGACTGTTCTGACATAAATCAACAGTAAACATCTTTTAACGAGAAAAGCACTGTGCTGTGTTGGTGAGGCTCATGTATTCAACAAAACAAAAACAAAAAACTAAGAAATTAGCACAACACATCTACTTTTACACAGGTTAGAGACGATAATTACACAATGAAGCACATGACTTAAAAATAGCAGGAATCCAGTTTCCACTGAGTGCAAAGTTTGATTTTGAAACATAAGCAAGCAAGCGGTCGTGAGCGCCATTTTTTCTTAGGCAAGAACAAGACACACAATGCAGCACAACCTAGGAAACCCCTAACAGTCTAGCTAGGATCAGCCAGGGGCCTCTAGCCTAGGCCTTATTCACCTCCTTTTCCACGCACCTTGCAACCTACAGGATGGAAGTAGGAGGTGAGAATGGGAGCAGGCTGTAGGAGAGGGGGGGGGGTTGAATGTCCAAGGCAATAAACGACCCAAAATGAAAGGGGCAGGCGGTGGATGGAGAGTGAGGGGGAAAGGGAGAACAAGAGAGAAAGAGAGAGAGAATGAGAGAGTGGAGTGGGAGAAATGGAGGAAGAGAGAGGGGGGGAGAGCGAGAGAGCGCGCAAGAGAGGGAGGGACAGAGCGGGAGGGACGGTGAGGGAGCGCGGGGAGGAGGGGAGAACAGGTGCGAGGCGCGAAAGAGAGTGAGAGAGAAAGAGGGAGAGAGAGAACGGGTGTGGGGGGGGGAAGAGGGGAGAAGAGTGAGCCCCAATGCCTCCCATCCATACCCCCCGTTCCCCCCCTCCCATAGCCCTACTTCCCCCTCTCCCATAGTCCTGCTTTCCCCCCTCCCATAGCCCTTCTTCTCCACCTCCCATAGCCCTGATTACCCCCCTCCCATAGCCCTGCTTCCCCCCCTCCCATAGCCCTGCTTCCCCCCCTCCCATAGCCCTGCTCCCCCCTCTCCAAAAGTGCTGCTTCCCCACCTCCCATAGCCCTGCTTCCCCACCTCCCATAGCCCTGCTTCCCCCCCTCCCATAACCCTGCTTCCCCCACTCCAAAAGCCCTGCTTCCCCACCTCCCATAGCCCTGCTTCCCCCCCTCCCATAGCCCTGCTTCCCCCCCTCCCATAGCCCTGCTTCCCCCCCTCCCATAACCCTGCTTCCCCCACTCCAAAAGCCCTGCTTCCCCACCTCCCATAGCCCTGCTTCCCCCCCTCCCATAGCCCTGCTTCCCCCCCTCCCATAGCCCTGCTTCCCCCCCCCCCATAGCCCTGCTTCCCCCCCTCCCATAGCCCTGCTTCCCCCCCTCCCATAGCCCTACTTCCCCCCCTCCCATAGCCCTGCTTCCCCCCCCCCCATAGCCCTGCTTCCCCCCCTCCCATAGCCTTGCTTCCCCCCTCCCATAGCCCTCCTCCCGCCCCCAAAGAGAGCCCGGATCTCCCCTACCCAGGGAGAGGAGAGGGGAGCATGGGAGAGGGGAGAACGGGAGAGGGGAGCAAGGGAGACGGGTGAATGGGAGAGGAGTGCCTAGACCCTGCTTTGTAGTCCTGGAAGCGGGGACGTACCTTAGGCTAGCGGGGCAGAGGAGGGTTAGGATGCATGGTTTGTCAAACCCCTGAAGTGCCGAGCCCTGTACTCAGGTTTGGGCATGAATACAAGGACCGCTTCAGAGAGAGGCGGGGGGGGGGGCAGAAATAGGTAGTGAGATGAATGAGGGAATACGGGGAGTGTGAGATGGGCAGATGAGAGTGTGAGAAAGGAGGGATGGGAAGGGAAGGGAGGGAGTTCCTAGATCGCGACCAGGGCTAAAAGAAAGGGAGATGGGAGGGAGAGAGGGAGAAAGCGGGCGGCGAGCCCCCTCCCCAGCTCCGAAATGCCCCCCCCCCCTCCCCCCCCCCCAACCAGAGCCCACCTCCCCCCCCACCAGAGCCCACCTCCCCCCCAACCAGAGCCCACCTCCCCCCCCACCAGAGCCCACCTCTCCCCCACCAGAACCCACCTCACCCCCAACCAGAACCCACCTCCCCGCCCACCAGAGCCCACCTTCCCCCCCGCCAGAGCCCACCTTCGGAAGAGCTGGGGGGATAGAGGTGGGCAGAGCAAGGGTAACGAGGGAAGGGAGTTGGAGGAATTATGACGTGGAGTAGGCGTGAGAGAGGTAGCCAGTGGGAGGGGAAGAGAGGTGCGCAGAGCGGGGGAGAGTGAGGTGGGCTGCGGCGGAGAGAGAGATGGGCGGAACGCGGGAGAGAGAGAAGGGCAGTGTGAGGAAAACAGGGGATATAGGGATATGGTGGGAATGTTGGGAGGGATAACAGGGGGAGGAGCGGGAGGACAAGGCAAGAGCTTGAGTGAGGGAATGGACCAATGAGCTACGCAAAGGGAAGGGCGTGGGGATAGGAAGGGAGGGATTGGCGACGGGAAGACATGGGATGGCCGACGAGGATGGGAAAGGGAGGGGAAAATGGGTGCTGGGGGGAAGCGGGGACGCGGGAAAGCGGAAAGCGGGACCGCGGGAACGCGGGCTAGCGGATTGGGCGGAAAGCGGAAAAGCAGTGGCAGCTTGAGTGTGGGAAATCGGGGAGGCGAATGCAGGCAGATGCAGTGGGCGGGGTGGAAAACAGGGAATGCGGAAGAGTGGGAAAGCGGGGCAGCGCTCTCGCAGCTGCTGCGAGGAGCGGGGAGTGGGAAGCGAGGCAACGGGCGAGGTACTTGGGCGCACTGGCGAGGAAATGCCTTAGAGCTTGCTAATAAGGTCTTTGCGTGGCGCGCCCTAAAATGATAGTGTGGCATGCAGTGAAGTGGGTGATTAGGTACGAAATCAATGGTCGCATAAAGTAACGGAGATGCGGCAGGTAGCTGTCGCCCACAGAGTTACAGGAACATGTAAACGTTACTAATAAGCCGCACCTTTCCCCTGAATAACGAAATAGGAGGTAAGCGCTGTGTTAGGGAGTGAGAATGGCGGGGAAGGAGCCATGGCTACTGAGTACAGAGTAAAAAGCAAAAGCTTTGGGTCTTCGTGTGGCGGGGGGAGAGGCTTTCCTGTTCTGTCGCTGGGTTGGTGGTGAGTCGCATAGCCAATCAAAATCTCCCCAAATCAAAATCGCACCCCTCCTGCCGGTATTTGGTTACCGTGTTTGTTTCGCGTTAGTTTTCGTGCGTCGAGGGACTCAAAACCTTTGACTCTTGAGTTTGGTCTGTACGCTCGCTTTAACTTTGACTCGTAAGTCACGATCCCAACGCTCGTTATGACTCCCGTACCCACCCGTCCGTTGAGTTCTTCCGATGCCGCTGACAAGGCTCGATCCCTCAGCGCCTTGCATCCGCCAGTGCTGCAGTTCGGCGAATGGGGAGCCGACCGGTATCTGGGGAAGCGGAGCGGAGAGTCGAGAGGCGGCGCTGAGGGGGGAAGCGCGCCGGTGCTTCAGCGACCCGCTCGCTGCGGCGATTATCTGTCGAAATACGCCGATCGAAGCGACGCGTTTGTGGTTATCGACAACGGCTCGCACCGCTGCCGTATAGGGTGGGTGCTGTCCGGCGTAGGTGTTACCGGCGAAGGGTGCTGTATAAAGTTGTTGCAGTCCGTTTTCGCGAAGATTCTCGGGAACAGTGATAGACACGCTGTACGCAGAGAGTACGCCAGGAGGCCAGTAGTGCTACTAGTGGGTGGAGACGAACGGTGATAATTAGGAATCCCCGTCCGGATGGCACGTGCTACTATCCCTCTCCTCTATTCCCCTTACTCCTCCGAACTGCTCCACTTGCTCCCTGTTCCCCCCACTTGCTCCCTGTTCCCCCCACTTGCTCCCTGTTCCCCCCACTTGCTCCCTGTTCCCTCCACTTGCTCCCTGTTCCCTCCACTTGCTCCCGCTGATTCTACCTCTTCCGCTTCCTCTGATCGCCCCCGCTTTCTTCCGCGTTCCCCCTACCTTTGCTGGCCGCTCTCCCTCTACGCCCGCGTTTTCTTCCCCCCTGCGCCGCTCGCCCTTGGCCCCCTGCACCCCCTCCTCCATTTCCTCCCCCCCTCCCCTTCCCTTCCTCCGCTTCTTCCCCCTCTTCCCCCCCCCCCTCTCTCCCCCCACCCTCTCATTTGCCATGGGCGCAGGTGGGGCGGGGAGGCGGATCCGCGGGTGGACTTTAGGAGCATGGTGGGGCGACCGCGGCCTAGAAGCGGGGGTGAGCGGGGGGGAGGGGGAGAGAGCGGGGAGAGGGGGAGAGAGGGGAGAGGGGGAGCAGGGGAGAGAGGGGGAAGTGGTGGTGAGGGGGGAGAGGGTGAAAGGAGGAGAGAGGGGGGAGAGGGGTTGAGTGGGAGGGAGAGAGGAGAGGAATGGGGTGCGTTGGGGAGGGGATGGGTGACTGGGGGGGGAAATGTGGGTAAGAAGGGGGAGGAATGTGGGTGAGTAGAGATGAGTGGGGGAGTGGGGATACACCCGTTACGTGTGTGACATGTCAGTGCTCTGTGCCCCCATGGCACGGTGGTGGGTGAATTGACCAGCCCCTTCTTTCTGACTCTCAGGCTGCTGGCTTTGAGGCCGCTGGAGTCCTCTGTCCTTCTTTTGCTCACCATTCACCGACCCATCACCATGCATTCACCCTCCCATCCATCTCCATGCACCCTCTCCTCCCGCATCCTGCTTTATGCATAACTCACTGGCAGGGCCCCAGGTAACGGTGGTGGGCGAATTCGACTCCTCCGCTCCGGTTTTAAGGCCGCTGGGGTCTACTATCCGCTCACCATCCGCTCGCCATGCGCTCGCCATTCACCATCCCTTGCTCGCCCATCCTTCACGCCATGCGTGCCCCGCTGCCAGGCTCTCAGGTGACGGTGGTGGGCGACTTCGACCCCTCCTCGCCGGCCTTGAGGCCGCTGGAGTTCGGGCGGCAGTCCATCCGCTCGCCCTTTGAGTCCAACGTCGTCTACAACTTCGAGCTCATGGAATGCGTACGGCCCTCTTACTCCTCTCCTGTCTCTCTGCTTCCGCCTCTACCTCCTCCCCTCCTCTACCTCCTCCCCTTCTCCCCTTTTCTACCTCCTCCCCTCCTACCCTCCTCCCCTCCACCCCTCCTCCCCTCCTCCCCTCCACCCCTGATCCCCTCCTCCCCTCCTCCCCTCCACCCCTCCCCTCCTCCCCTCCTCCCCTCCTCCCCTCCTCCCCTCCTCCCCTCCTCCCCTCCTCCCCTCCTCCCCTCCTCCGCTCCTCCCCTCCTCCCCTCCTCCGCTCCTCCCCTCCTCCCCTCCTCCCCTCCTCCCCTCCTCCCCTCCTCCCCTCCTCCCCTCCTCCCCTCCTCCCCTCCTCCGCTCCTCCCCTCCTCCCCTCCTCCGCTCCTCTTACTCCTGTCTCTCTGTTTCCGCCTCGAACGCCTCCCCTGCTCCCCTCCGAGGCGAGCGGTATCCACCACGGGCAGCTTATGGAATGCAGGGGCACACATGACCCCCGCTCCTCTACCCCCTGCCTACCCCCAGACTGGCCTTCTCTCTAGATTTCCCTCTGTCAGTCCAACGTTGTCTGTAACTTGGAGCTTTCCATCCCCCCTCTCGCTCTCTCTCTCTCTCCTCCGCCCTTCTTCCCCCCTCTCTCGCTCCTGTCCCTCTCCCTCGCCCTTTGGGTCCAACGTTGCCTACATCTTCGAGCTGACGGAATGCTTATGATGATCCTCTCCTCCTCCTCCTCTTCCTCTTCCTCCTCCTCCTCCTCCTCCTCCTCCTCCTCCTCCTCACTCCTCCTCCTCCTCCTCCTCCTCCTCCTCCTCCTCCTCCTCCTCCTCCTCCTCCTCCTCCTCCTCCTCCTCCTCCTCCTCCTCCTCCTCCTCCTCCTCTCACTCTCTTCCTCCCCCACTCTGCCTACCCTTCTCTTTCTTGCCGGCCCCCCTCCCTCACTCCATCTCTCTTTCCGCCTCTATCGTTTATTTACTCTCCTGTTTTCCGCTACCCTTTTCTCTCTCTCGCAACCTTAGCAGCGCAGCGCCCTCTTGTTCTCCCCCCTCTCACACTACTTCTCACAGCTCCTATCTTTGCCGACCATCCCCACCCACCCCACCCCCGTTCCTCCTCCCCCCCACCCCTGTTAACTTCCCTTTTCGCTTTCAGATATTTGATTACGCATTTGACCGCTTGGGGGTAGAAGGCAGCGGCAGGGTAGACCACCCTGTGCTACTAACGGAGGCTCCCTGTGCGCCCCTGCACACGCGCGGCAAGACAGCAGAGCTCATGTTTGAGACCTACGGGGTGCCAGCACTAGGTACGCACACCGCTGTACACATGTGGCAGAACAGCAGAGCTCATGTTTTAAACCTATGGGGTGCCCGCTTTAGGTACGAATCATGGCCTGCCAGCATTGCATTAAACTCGCCCCTCATATGCATTTTCGTACAAGCACGCACGCACGCGTGCGTGGCAAGCTCGCAGAGCTAATGCTGGAAATGAAACTCACTGGGCTGGGTTCGTCCGCCCCAGCAGAAGGTATGCCTATTCGGTGCTGTATGCAACTTAGGACACAGCACCAAGTGATTTTGAGTCGACAGGAAAATCAACTTAGGACAGAACACCGACAGACCGAGTGGATTCCAAGGCGTGTCTTGTATTGTATGAGGCTATGTACGGGGGTGGGGGTGGGGTGGGGGACACAACACCTTTTTTGAGGCACCTAAAAAATAAGGCTATGTGTGGTTTGGGACACAACACATCACCTTGACTGTTGGCAAACCCATCCCCTCCCTCCTCTGCTGCCGTGTGACATTGTAACGACGTGGTTTTTGAGTCGACTAAATGAACAACTAAGGCAGGGCACCGAGTGGACTACTATGCGTGTCTTGTATTGTATAGACTATGTGCGGGACAACACCTTGGACACCCATGCCCTCCGTCCGTCCTCTGGCCCTCCCTCCCCTTCCCCCCCCTCCCCCCGGAAAATCATTTTCCTTCCTTCCCAGCTTTCGGTGGTGACGGTGTGTTCAGCTACTGGCACAACGTGCAAGGGCGAGCAAAAAGAATCCGGCGCCTCGAGAGCAGGGGCGGGCAGGGGAAAAGCAGCGCAACCCTCTCTGCCCTTGTCCCCCCCCCCCCGCCCCCTGACGTTTAAACCCTAAGCCTTAAGCCCTCACAGCCTTAAGAACTCCCCACCCCCACCCACCCTTCGCCTCCTCTCCTCTCTCCCAGCCTTTGGCGTGGATGGGGTGTTCAGCTACAGGCACAACCTGCAGCAGGGCGCGATGAGGGCAGAGCACAGAGGGAGGGCGGAGCATACAGGGGTGACAGGCGCCTCTCAGCCGTTGCCTGACGGCCTGCTTGTGAACAGCGGCCACTCCACCACCCATGTCATGCCGGTGCGTCTTTCTTTCCTGCTCCCTCCCCGTGCCCCCTCTCCCTTCCCGCTCTCCCTGCCTGGTCTCCCTACCCGCTCTCCCTGCCTGCTCTCCCTTCCCACTCTCCCTACCCGCTCTGTCTGGCCCCTCTCTCTCTCCCTACCCACTCTCCCCGCCCCCTCTCGCACTCCCTACAAGCTCTCCGTGCCTGCTCCCTGCCCCTTCCTGCTGGCCGTTCTTCGGTCGTCTGACGGCCTGCTTGTGAACAGCAGCCACTCCATCCACCACCCATGTCATGTCATGCCGTGTCGTATCATGTCATATCATGTCATGCCAGTGTGCTCTTTCTGGCTCTATGCCCCCCCCGCTTCCCCTGCCCCCACTGAACCTCCCCGTCTCACCCATCTCTCTCGCTCCCCCCATCTCTCTCGCTCCCCCCATCTCTCTCGCTCTCCCCATCTCTCTCGCTCCCCTCCTCTCTCTCGCCCCCTCTCACTCGCTTGCTCCCCCCCGCTCTCTTCCTCCCTTCCTCTCATCCATCCACCTACCTGACTTGCTAGGACTTGCATCCTTCTACCACCATCACGAACCAATCGTACATTGCCACTTGGCGTCATGTGCAGGCAGATGATTGCAGGGCAGCCACTGCTAGACGCCACTTGTCGCATTCCCGTTGGCGGGTGGCACGTCACTGACTACCTCAAGCGCCTCCTCACCCTGCTGTATCCACAACACGGGTACGGCCCTCCCTGTCCTGCTGGGTAGTATGATGTGATGTGATGTGATGTGATGTGATGTGATGTGATGTGATGTGATGTGATGTGGTGTGGTGTGGTGTGGTGTGGTGTGGTGTGGTGTGGTGTGGTGTGATGTGATGTGATGTGGTGTGATGTGATGTGACGAGCCGCCCACCCACCCACCCACCCACCCACCCACCCCCTGTTCTTCTCCTTGGTCTCACACGGCCCTGCTCCCCTTCTGCTCATTCCTGCCCCTTTCCCCCTCACCTTCTCAACTCCTCACAGTCTCTCTGCTTTCGGACAGTCTGAGAAGTTTCCTGGTCGCACTGGTTTTGTTTGGCCCCTTGGTGCACTTCGCCCTCTCCTCACACGCACAAGGGCGTTTTCTCTCCCCTTGCCATGTCCATGTATGTGACAAAGGGAAGAGAAGGGACTGACGCGTCTCTCTTGCTCTCTCCTCCCTCTCCCCTCATCGCATGTCATGCCATCATGTCATCGCACCATTATGCCGCATCACCGCTTCAGCGCAGCAATGACATGGGAGAGAGCGGAGGAGATGAAGTGTAGGAGTGTGTATGTTGCCATAGACTACTCGCAGGAACTCAAGACGTACCAGGTGAGACTTGCGAGCGAAGATTCGAGGTGCGTTAAGAATGTGACAGCCGTATCGTGGGAGAGAGTGCAGCTTTTGAGTCGACTCAAAAGCAGTGCGTAAAGAATGCGACAGCCATCTGTATTGTGGGAGAGAGTGCAGATTTTGAGTCGACTCAAAAGCAGTGCGTAAAGAATGCGTAAAGACAGTGACTGCCACGTCGTGGGTTTTTTAGGCGCCTCAAGATTCAAGGTGCTAAACAGCCATATCGTGGGAGAGAGTGCAGAGGAGATCAAGACAGGTGCAGTGCGGTGCTGGAGTGCGAATGTTGACATGGATGGACTAGTCTCGCGAGAACTCAAAGATACCAGATATGTTTGTTGAGTGCCTTCCAATCGACTCGCACGTGATAACATATTTTAGACGCCTCAAAACTGAGACGATTTTTGCATGTGCACATGCGTGTACCAGGCATGTGCACATGCACTGCACATGCGCCGTCTCATTCACATGCCCCATGTGCTCACGTACCCTTACACGCCCGCGCCTGCAGGGAGCATGCATGGAGACACCATTCAGAACCTACAATACCAGCCAAACCCTACACATGCCCCACCCCCTCCCCGCCCCCCTCCTTCCCTCCACCCAGTCCACAGATGCCCCCGCAATCTCCTGGTCATCTCCCTGCGTCCCCCCAGTAACGCCTTAGGGCCTCTCAGTGGAGGAGGTAGCTCGGCGAGCATCCAACAAGGAGAGGGCGGGCCAGCGGCTGATGGACTTGCTTACCTCACTCCCTCTGTTCTCCCCCCCTTTTCCCCCTTTTCTTCCCCATTTCTCCCCCCCCCCTCCCCCCCCTTCCCCCTCCATGCACCCCCTCACTTCCCAGTCACCAGACGCCCCAGCTGGTTCCGGGCAACTCCGCTTCCAGTGCCCCCCAGCGGCCATCAGAGGAGGAGGTGGCGCGGCGAGCAGCCAACAAGGAGAGGACAGGCCAGCGATTCAGGGACTTACCTCCCTCCCTCTGTTTTCCCCTTTTTCTTCCCCTCCCCCCCCCACCCCCCCCCGTCCCCCACTTCCCCCACTTCCCCCACTTCCCCCACTTCCCCCACTTCCCAGTCACCGGACGCCCCAGCTGTTTCCTGGCAACTCCCCTGGGTGCCTCCAGTGGCCCCCCAGGGGCCATCAGAGGAGGAGGTGGCGCGGCGAGCAGCCAACAAGGAGAGGGCGGGCCGGCGACTGAGAGACATGGCAGCCGCAAAGCGGGCGGCGAAACGGGCGGCGGAGGTTGAGGAGGTGGAGGGGGAGGTGGAGGGGTTGAGAGCGGTGATAGAGGAGGTGGAGGACGGGGCTGAGGGGAGAGAGGCAATCATGGTGCGTTTTGGATTCAGTTAGCCATTCGTCACTTTGGCGGAAAAGACCGTCTTTCAGTCGTTTATGAGGTGGAGAGGTTGAGTGTGGTGATAGAAGAGGTGGAGAGGTTGAGAACGGTGATTGAGGGCATGGGGGCCAGGGCACTATGGTGGGTCTAGAATTTCCCTCCCTTCCTCTCCGACCCCAAAAAATTATCCCGAGTGCGCTGCGCCACACCACACCACACTCACATAGGCAGGACCCAGACTGGCCAAGAGCCAAGCTGCTCCTAGCCTTTTGCCTCCACCACCGACAGACGGATTCCATCCTGTTCTGTCTCCCGCCCTCCCATTTTGAGGCGCCTCGAAAATAGACCCCAGCTTTTTATGCCTTTACCACTAGCATACCCCATCCTTTTTTCCCCCCCCCCCTTTCCCTCCCTGCTCTTCTCCTCCTTCCCTTGGTCTCCTCGCGCCCTCAGCTCCTGTCACGCGTGCGCTGTGCCACCCTCGCCGAGGCACGCGCCAAGCTGGCCAAGCGCCTGGCGAATCTGCGGAAGCTGAGGGGGGAGGAGGGGGAGGGGGACGGCGGAGAGGGGGGGGAGGGCGGGGCGGAAGGGGAGGATGGGGAGACAGGGTCGGTGGCAGGAGGGGGGGAGGAGCAGGATGACTCTGTGCTGTACCCGTTATTGGATATCCCGGATGCAGAGCTGACAGCAGAAGAGGTGAGAAGGGGAAAATGGTGAGACAGGGAGGGTGGGTAGTTTGGAGGATGCGAGAAGCGGGAGAAGTCTATGTTATACCCGTTATTGGCTATTCCAGCTGCAGAACTGACAGCAAAAGAAGTGAGGAGGGGGGAAGAGGGTGAGACAGGGTGGGGGGCAGGAGGGGGTGAGGAGGAGCAGGATGAGTCAATGTTATACCCGTTATTGGATATTCTGGACTCGGATCTGACAGCAGAGGAGGCGAGACGAGCATTGGTTCCATCCCATCCCATGTGAACGCACATTTGCCGGAGCGCTCTGTGAGGGCTATGACATGCCGCTATGACATGCCGCTATGGCACGCCGCTATGACATGCCGCTATGACACGCTGCTATGGCACGCCGCTATGACATGCCGCTATGATATGCCGCTATGGCACGCCGCTATGACATGCCGCTATGGCACGCCGCTATGACATGCCGCTATGACATGCTGCTATGACATGTGAGTGCCTCACTTGTCGGTGATCTACCGAGAGAGATTCCAGTGGGTTTGGCAAGGCTTCCGGGCTGCAGCATGCATCAACGCATTTTTAACTCTGAGGCTCTGCATCCACTCCACCCTCGTGTCTCCTCCTTTCTCCCTTATCCTCTCCTCTCCTCTCCTCTCCTCTCCTCTCCTCACCTCTCCTCACCTCCCCTCTCCTCTCCTCTCCCTTTGCCTTGCAGCTCTGGAAGAAGCGGCGACAGTGGACTATGCGAGGCATTGCCTTGGGAGAGGCACGGCTTTAAGGGGAGGCACGGCTTGAAGGGAACTCCAGGCGTTTCTTTCCTGCCCGCACATGCCATCCCGTCTCCCTCCTTGCTTCCTTTGTGCGCCCTCCTCCTGTGTCCTCTGCAGCTGCGGGTGAAACGGCGCAGGCAAGACAGATAGGTGAAGGGGTTCTTTCCCTGCCTGCCTGCATGCATGTTCCTCCCGTCACTCCCCTCCCCTTGCCTTACCTTGCCTTGCCTTGCCTTGCAGCTGCGGGAGAAGCGGCGGCAGCGGACGATGAGAGGCATTGCCTTGGGGCAGGCGCGGGTCAGACAGGCTGCAGAGGAGAAGAAAGCAAAGGCTGCTGCTGAGAGGGACGAGGAGGAGAGGAGGCGAAGGTGAGGAGAGGAAGAAGAGTCAAAGGGAGACAGAAAAATGGAAATGTGAAGGGAATGCGGGCAACCGCGTGATAGGAGTCTAGTTTTGAGGCGCCTCAAAACTGGACTCGCGGGCAATCGCAACTCTCTACTACATCGAGTATTTAGCTTTGGGGCATCACTTTCGCATGTGACCCTTTCACAGCTCTCTTTTGCTGCCTGTGTCTGTTTCCCTCTTATGGGGCTTGCTGTCTGTGCTTTTTTCCATCTCTTGCTGTCTGTGCTTTTTCCCATCTCTTGCTGTCTGCAGCACCTGTTTGCCCCTCGATCCAGTCGTCCCTGCTGCATCGAATCTGTGTGCTCTCCATCTCTCGTCTTTCCCCCAGGGAGAATCCCGAGGCCTATGCAGCAGAGCTGAAGGCTCGGTTTCAGGTGCTGCAGGCGGGACTGCAGCAGCGGAAGCGCAGGAAGATGGGCGGAGGGGGGGTGGTGGCGCTTGGTGCTGTTGCGTGCGTATTAGCGGGGGTTAATAATGGAGGGGAAGGGGAAGAGTCAGGGGGAAAGAGCATTGGGTCAGAGGGAGTGGCAGGTGGAACGGAGTCAATGCCAGGAGCAGGAGGAGAAGGGGGAGGAGGAGCAGCAGCAGCAGCAGCAGCAGGAGTTTCTGTTCTCTCTTCTGCTCCCGTCCTCTCTCTCGCGGCAGCAGCAGCAGCCGCAGCGTCAGGGAAGGCAATGAGAGGCGCAACTCTGGACATCACCCCCATGGGCGGGGCTGTTGGCACCCTTCCCGGGGGCTCTGGGGTGGGCCTGGGAGGCTCCGGGACTCTGCCTGGCGGGAGAACGGAGCGGATCACAGCGGCGCATCGAGAGAGGATGAAGCTGCTCACTGCTGCTGCGTTTGATTCGAAGAAAGGGCGGAGAGGAGGGGGAGGGAAGGGAGCAGGAGGAGGAGGAGCGGGAGCGGGAGGTGGGGGAGGGGGGAGGAAGGGGGGAGGAGGGGGAGGAGGGGGGGATGATGATGACTTTGGAATGAGGGACGAGGACTGGCTGGTGTATAAGCGGATGAGCGCCAAGGGGGCGAAGGAGGAGGAGGAAGAGGAGGCGGAGAGGGAGGCAGCAGAGCTGGAGAAAGTGAGAGGCAGACTGCAGGTGAGAGGCAGACTGCAGGTGAGAGGCAGACTGCAGGTGAGAGGCAGACTGCAGGTGAGAGGCAGACTGCAGGTGTGAGAGGCAGACTGCAGGTGAGAGAGGCAGACTGCAGGTGAGAGGCAGACTGCAGGTGAGAGGCAGACTGCAGGTGAGAGGCAGACTGCAGGTGAGAGGCAGGCTGCAGGTGAGAGGCAGGCTGCAGGTAAGAGGCAGGCTGCAGGTGAGAGGCAGACTGCAGGTGAGAGGCAGACTGCAGGTGAGAGGCAGACTGCAGGTGAGAGGCAGACTGCAGGTGAGAGGCAGACTGCAGGTGAGAGGCAGACTGCAGGTGAGAGGCAGACTGCAGACAAGAGGCAGACTGCAGACAAGAGGCAGACTGTAGGCGAGAGGCAGACTGCAGGCGAGAGGCAGACTGCAGGCGAGAGAGAGGCAGACTGCAGGCGAGAGGCAGACTGCAGGCGAGAGGCAGACAGCAGGCGAGAGGCAGACTGCAGGCGAGAGGCAGACTGCAGGCGAGAGGCAGACTGCAGGCGAGAGGCAGACTGGAAGCGAGAGGCAGACTGCAGGGGAGAGGCAGACTGCAGGTGAGAGGCAGACTGCAGGTGAGAGGCAGACTGCAGGTGAGAGGCAGACTGCAGGTGAGAGGCAGACTGCAGGTGAGAGGCAGACTGCAGGTGAGAGGCAGACTGCAGGTGAGAGGCAGACTGCAGGTGAGAGGCAGACTGCAGGTGAGAGGCAGACTGCAGGTGAGAGGCAGACTGCAGGTGAGAGGCAGACTGCAGGTGAGAGGCAGACTGCAGGTGAGAGGCAGACTGCAGGTGAGAGGCAGACTGCAGGTGAGAGGCAGACTGCAGGAGAGAGGCAGACTGCAGGTGAGAGGCAGACTGCAGGTGAGAGGCAGACTGCAGGTGAGAGGCAGACTGCAGGTGAGAGGCAGACTGCAGGTGAGAGGCAGACTGCAGGTGAGAGGCAGACTGCAGGTGAGAGGCAGACTGCAGGTGAGAGGCAGACTGCAGGAGAGAGGCAGACTGCAGGTGAGAGGCAGACTGCAGGTGAGAGGCAGACTGCAGGTGAGAGGCAGACTGCAGGTGAGAGGCAGACTGCAGGAGAGAGGCAGACTGCAGGTGAGAGGCAGACTGCAGGTGAGAGGCAGACTGCAGGTGAGAGGCAGACTGCAGGTGAGAGGCAGACTGCAGGTGAGAGGCAGACTGCAGGTGAGAGGCAGACTGCAGGTGAGAGGCAGACTGCAGACAAGAGGCAGACTGGAGGCGAGAGGCAGACTGCAGGCGAGAGGCAGACTGCAGGCGAGAGAGAGGCAGACTGCAGGCGAGAGGCAGACTGCAGGCGAGAGGCAGACAGCAGGCGAGAGGCAGACTGCAGGCGAGAGGCAGACTGCAGGCGAGAGGCAGACTGCAGGCGAGAGGCAGACTGGAGGCGAGAGGCAGACTGCAGGGGAGAGGCAGACTGCAGGTGAGAGGCAGACTGCAGGTGAGAGGCAGACTGCAGGTGTGAGAGGCAGACTGCAGGTGAGAGAGGCAGACTGCAGGTGAGAGGCAGACTGCAGGTGAGAGGCAGACTGCAGGTGAGAGGCAGACTGCAGGTGAGAGGCAGACTGCAGGCGAGAGGCAGACTGCAGGAGAGAGGCAGACTGCAGGTGAGAGGCAGACTGCAGGTGAGAGGCAGACTGCAGGTGAGAGGCAGACTGCAGGTGAGAGGCAGACTGCAGGTGAGAGGCAGACTGCAGGTGAGAGGCAGACTGCAGGTGAGAGGCAGACTGCAGACAAGAGGCAGACTGTAGGCGAGAGGCAGACTGCAGGCGAGAGGCAGACTGCAGGCGAGAGAGAGGCAGACTGCAGGCGAGAGGCAGACTGCAGGCGAGAGGCAGACAGCAGGCGAGAGGCAGACTGCAGGCGAGAGGCAGACTGCAGGCGAGAGGCAGACTGCAGGCGAGAGGCAGACTGGAGGCGAGAGGCAGACTGCAGGTGAGAGAGGCAGACTGCAGGTGAGAGGCAGACTGCAGGTGAGAGGCAGACTGCAGGTGAGAGGCAGACTGCAGGTGAGAGGCAGACTGCAGGTGAGAGGCAGACTGCAGGTGAGAGGCAGACTGCAGGTGAGAGGCAGACTGCAGGAGAGAGGCAGACTGCAGGTGAGAGGCAGACTGCAGGTGAGAGGCAGACTGGAGGCGAGAGGCAGACTGCAGGTGAGAGAGGCAGACTGCAGGTGAGAGGCAGACTGCAGGTGAGAGGCAGACTGCAGGTGAGAGGCAGACTGCAGGTGAGAGGCAGACTGCAGGTGAGAGGCAGACTGCAGGTGAGAGGCAGACTGCAGGTGAGAGGCAGACTGCAGGAGAGAGGCAGACTGCAGGCGAGAGGCAGACTGCAGGTGAGAGGCAGACTGCAGGTGAGAGGCAGACTGCAGGTGAGAGGCAGACTGCAGGTGAGAGGCAGACTGCAGGTGAGAGGCAGACTGCAGGTGAGAGGCAGACTGCAGGTGAGAGGCAGACTGCAGGTGAGAGGCAGACTGCAGGTGAGAGGCAGACTGCAGGAGAGAGGCAGACTGCAGGTGAGAGGCAGACTGCAGGTGAGAGGCAGACTGCAGGTGAGAGGCAGACTGCAGGTGAGAGGCAGACTGCAGGTGAGAGGCAGACTGCAGGTGAGAGGCAGACTGCAGGTGAGCGTCAGACTGCAGACAAGAGGCAGACTGGAGGCGAGAGGCAGACTGCAGGCGAGAGGCAGACTGCAGGCGAGAGAGAGGCAGACTGCAGGCGAGAGGCAGACTGCAGGCGAGAGGCAGACAGCAGGCGAGAGGCAGACTGCAGGCGAGAGGCAGACTGCAGGCGAGAGGCAGACTGCAGGCGAGAGGCAGACTGGAGGCGAGAGGCAGACTGCAGGGGAGAGGCAGACTGCAGGTGAGAGGCAGACTGCAGGTGAGAGGCAGACTGCAGGTGTGAGAGGCAGACTGCAGGTGAGAGAGGCAGACTGCAGGTGAGAGGCAGACTGCAGGTGAGAGGCAGACTGCAGGTGAGAGGCAGACTGCAGGTGAGAGGCAGACTGCAGGTGAGAGGCAGACTGCAGGAGAGAGGCAGACTGCAGGTGAGAGGCAGACTGCAGGTGAGAGGCAGACTGCAGGTGAGAGGCAGACTGCAGGTGAGAGGCAGACTGCAGGTGAGAGGCAGACTGCAGGTGAGAGGCAGACTGCAGGTGAGAGGCAGACTGCAGACAAGAGGCAGACTGTAGGCGAGAGGCAGACTGCAGGCGAGAGGCAGACTGCAGGCGAGAGAGAGGCAGACTGCAGGCGAGAGGCAGACTGCAGGCGAGAGGCAGACAGCAGGCGAGAGGCAGACTGCAGGCGAGAGGCAGACTGCAGGCGAGAGGCAGACTGCAGGCGAGAGGCAGACTGCAGGCGAGAGGCAGACTGCAGGCGAGAGGCAGACTGCAGGCGAGAGGCAGACTGCAGGCGAGAGGCAGACTGGAGGCGAGAGGCAGACTGCAGGGGAGAGGCAGACTGCAGGTGAGAGGCAGACTGCAGGTGAGAGGCAGACTGCAGGTGTGAGAGGCAGACTGCAGGTGAGAGAGGCAGACAGCAGGCGAGAGGCAGACTGCAGGCGAGAGGCAGACTGCAGGCGAGAGGCAGACTGCAGGCGAGAGGCAGACTGGAGGCGAGAGGCAGACTGCAGGGGAGAGGCAGACTGCAGGTGAGAGGCAGACTGCAGGTGAGAGGCAGGCTGCAGGTGTGAGAGGCAGACTGCAGGTGAGAGAGGCAGACTGCAGGTGAGAGGCAGACTGCAGGTGAGAGGCAGACTGCAGGTGAGAGGCAGACTGCAGGTGAGAGGCAGACTGCAGGTGAGAGGCAGACTGCAGGAGAGAGGCAGACTGCAGGTGAGAGGCAGACTGCAGGTGAGAGGCAGACTGCAGGTGAGAGGCAGACTGCAGGTGAGAGGCAGACTGCAGGTGAGAGGCAGACTGCAGACAAGAGGCAGACTGTAGGCGAGAGGCAGACTGCAGGCGAGAGGCAGACTGCAGGCGAGAGAGAGGCAGACTGCAGGCGAGAGGCAGACTGCAGGCGAGAGGCAGACAGCAGGCGAGAGGCAGACTGCAGGCGAGAGGCAGACTGCAGGCGAGAGGCAGACTGCAGGCGAGAGGCAGACTGCAGGCGAGAGGCAGACTGCAGGCGAGAGGCAGACTGCAGGCGAGAGGCAGACTGCAGGCGAGAGGCAGACTGGAGGCGAGAGGCAGACTGCAGGGGAGAGGCAGACTGCAGGTGAGAGGCAGACTGCAGGTGAGAGGCAGACTGCAGGTGTGAGAGGCAGACTGCAGGTGAGAGAGGCAGACAGCAGGCGAGAGGCAGACTGCAGGCGAGAGGCAGACTGCAGGCGAGAGGCAGACTGCAGGCGAGAGGCAGACTGGAGGCGAGAGGCAGACTGCAGGGGAGAGGCAGACTGCAGGTGAGAGGCAGACTGCAGGTGAGAGGCAGGCTGCAGGTGTGAGAGGCAGACTGCAGGTGAGAGAGGCAGACTGCAGGTGAGAGGCAGACTGCAGGTGAGAGGCAGACTGCAGGTGAGAGGCAGACTGCAGGTGAGAGGCAGACTGCAGGTGAGAGGCAGACTGCAGGAGAGAGGCAGACTGCAGGTGAGAGGCAGACTGCAGGTGAGAGGCAGACTGCAGGTGAGAGGCAGACTGCAGGTGAGAGGCAGACTGCAGGTGAGAGGCAGACTGCAGGTGAGAGGCAGACTGCAGGTGAGAGGCAGACTGCAGACAAGAGGCAGACTGTAGGCGAGAGGCAGACTGCAGGCGAGAGGCAGACTGCAGGCGAGAGAGAGGCAGACTGCAGGCGAGAGGCAGACTGCAGGCGAGAGGCAGACAGCAGGCGAGAGGCAGACTGCAGGCGAGAGGCAGACTGCAGGCGAGAGGCAGACTGCAGGCGAGAGGCAGACTGGAGGCGAGAGGCAGACTGCAGGTGAGAGAGGCAGACTGCAGGTGAGAGGCAGACTGCAGGTGAGAGGCAGACTGCAGGTGAGAGGCAGACTGCAGGTGAGAGGCAGACTGCAGGTGAGAGGCATACTGCAGGAGAGAGGCAGACTGCAGGTGAGAGGCAGACTGCAGGTGAGAGGCAGACTGCAGGTGAGAGGCAGACTGCAGGTGAGAGGCAGACTGCAGGTGAGAGGCAGACTGCAGGTGAGAGGCAGACTGCAGGTGAGAGGCAGACTGCAGGTGAGAGGCAGACTGCAGGTGAGAGGCAGACTGCAGGTGAGAGGCAGACTGCAGGTGAGAGGCAGACTGCAGGTGAGAGGCAGACTGCAGGTGAGAGGCAGACTGCAGGAGAGAGGCAGACTGCAGGTGAGAGGCAGACTGCAGACAAGAGGCAGACTGGAGGCGAGAGGCAGACTGCAGGCGAGAGGCAGACTGCAGGCGAGAGAGAGGCAGACTGCAGGCGAGAGGCAGACTGCAGGCGAGAGGCAGACAGCAGGCGAGAGGCAGACTGCAGGCGAGAGGCAGACTGCAGGCGAGAGGCAGACTGCAGGCGAGAGGCAGACTGGAGGCGAGAGGCAGACTGCAGGGGAGAGGCAGACTGCAGGTGAGAGGCAGACTGCAGGTGAGAGGCAGACTGCAGGTGAGAGGCAGACTGCAGGTGAGAGGCATACTGCAGGAGAGAGGCAGACTGCAGGTGAGAGGCAGACTGCAGGTGAGAGGCAGACTGCAGGTGAGAGGCAGACTGCAGGTGAGAGGCAGACTGCAGGTGAGAGGCAGACTGCAGGTGAGAGGCAGACTGCAGGTGAGAGGCAGACTGCAGGTGAGAGGCAGACTGCAGGTGAGAGGCAGACTGCAGGTGAGAGGCAGACTGCAGGAGAGAGGCAGACTGCAGGTGAGAGGCAAACTGCAGGAGAGAGGCAGACTGCAGGTGAGAGGCAGACTGCAGGTGAGAGGCAGACTGCAGGTGAGAGGCAGACTGCAGGTGAGAGGCAGACTGCAGGTGAGAGGCAGACTGCAGGTGAGAGGCAGACTGCAGGTGAGAGGCAGACTGCAGGAGAGAGGCAGACTGCAGGTGAGAGGCAAACTGCAGGAGAGAGGCAGACTGCAGGTGAGAGGCAGACTGCAGGTGAGAGGCAGACTGCAGGTGAGAGGCAGACTGCAGGTGAGAGGCAGACTGCAGGTGAGAGGCAGACTGCAGGTGAGAGGCAGACTGCAGGTGAGAGGCAGACTGCAGGTGAGAGGCAGACTGCAGGTGAGAGGCAGACTGCAGGAGAGAGGCAGACTGCAGGTGAGAGGCAGACTGCAGGTGAGAGGCAGACTGCAGGAGAGAGGCAGACTGCAGGTTAGAGGCAGACTGCAGGTGAGAGGCATGTTGTAAAATATATATCTATACAACATGCATGCCTAGATTAGGAGGTGTAGTCATTCTAATTATTGGGGGTTGTTGGTTGGGTTGACCAACCCCACATTTGGGTTGGTCAAGATTGGATTTGGTCCTAGACATTTGGTTGGCACTATTCCAACCAAATGGTCCTTGGTCCTAGGAACCAACCAATCACCAAGCACCACACTTTGTGGTTGCTTGCCTTCCAAGCAATCTCTCTCATTGGTCCACATTGTGGCCAATCGGAAAGCACCACACTTTGTGGTTGCTTGCCCTACAAGCAACCTCTCCCATTGGTCCACTTTATGGCCAATAGGAGAGCTTCCCTTCCAACTCTTTCTTGCTCCTTGTTTTGTACAAAAGAGCCTCTTGGCTCCCTACTCAATTCAATCTTTTCTCTTCCAAGCTAATTCCTTCATGGTATTCAGAGCTACAATGGCTCACGCCACCTCTAGTCGATCCTAACTAGCACGGCCGTATGCCGTCCCTCCTCGTCTTCGAAGCCTAGCCCTTCCTTAAGGCTCCTTCCCGCGCCCCCCGTGCGCCCTCTCCCGCCGCGCTACTCCGTCGCGCCCGCTCTTCCTCCCGTCCCGCGCCTTTTTGCCGCGCCCGCTCTCCCTTCCGTCGTGCGCCTCCCGTCGCGCTTGACGACGCGCTTCTAGCCGTCGCATCCTTCTACTGCGCCCGTTGGTGCGCTCCTCCGTCGCGCGGCCCGTCGTCGCACCCTCTCGTCGCGCCCTCCCGTCGCGCGCCTTCCGCGTTTGCGCGCACCCGTCCGTCGCGCTCTCCGCGCGCCCGACCGTCACGGCTCCCGTGCACGCCCGTCGACAAATTCTCCCACCGCGCCCGTCGCCTTTCGGTCGCCGCGCGCGCACGGCCGTTGGTCGATTTCTCCGCCGCGTGCGCCCGCCTGTCGTCGATTCCGCCGTCGCGTGCACCCGTTCGTCGCGCCATTTTGGCGTGCAGCCGACCGCCGCATCTTCCTTGGAGCGCGTCGCGCAGCTCGTTTAAGTCGCCTTCGGCGACTTAAGAGCTGCGCTCCGCGCACCTATCCTTCTCCTCCCTCCCCCCTTCTCCTCCTCCTTTCCTTTTCCTCCTCCTTTCCTTTTCCTCCTCCCCCCCCCCTCCTTCCCCTCCTCCTCAATGGCGTCCGATTCCTCGGTGGACCTTACCTCCGTCGACGCTCTTGAGCTGCTGCCCGACAACACCGCGGTCAATTGGCATTCCTATGCCCAAACCGTCACGGTGCTTCTCTCCTCAGTGACGGTCAACGGCTACAACCTGAAAGCCGTTGTCCATCTCGAGGAGCGCGGTCTTCAGCCTGCCCAGCCGGATGCTCCCGCGGGCCCTGCACCTCCTCCTCCTGGCGATGCTCCCGTCAGCCCCGGCGATCCTCCAACCTTCGCCCCTGACGTCAACGACCCTCAGAGCTTCGAGACCGCCATCCGCACCTACCGTGCCGGCCTCACCGACCACGTCCGCCAGCAGCTGCTCTTCGAGGCTTCCCGCGCCGAGCATGACGCCGCCACTGCCGCCTACAACACGTATCAGGCGGCGCTCGCGGAGTACGTCAGGCGCGAGCGCGCATACATCACCGACCTCGCTGCCTGGCGTGTCGCTGACCGGCGCGCGCTCACCATCCTCCTCGCCACCATTCCTCCCACCCTCAAGCGCGAGCTTGCTCCCACCTCCTACTCTCACCTCTGGCGGCTCCTCACTGATCTCTATGATCGGCAGGACGTCGCCACCCTCTACTCCCTCATCAAGGAGTTCCAGAGCCTCACCATGGACTCTACCACCGGCGCAGCTGCCTTCACGCGTCGCGTCCTCGACCTCGCTCGGCGCTTGGCGGCTCTTGGCGTGCCGTACCCGGACCCAGTGCTCTGCTGCCACCTCCTTGAAGGCTTGACTCCTGCCTTCGACACCCATAAGATCGCCTACATGCAGCTGATCGACAAGCGCATCACCCCGGCTGAAGTCGCCCAGTGGATTATCACCACTGAGGCCGACCTCTTGCGCCATTCCTCCTCCATTGCCGCTGTTGCTCAGCAGCGCAACACCAGGGGAGGGCGTGGGGGTGGGCGTGGCGCTGGTCGTGGTGGTGGCGCGGGTCGTGGTAGCAATGGCGCAGGACGTGGTGCAGCAGCCGCCTTTCCTCCTTGCCAGTATCTCCCTCGCTATGGCCCGACGCGGGGTCAGCGCTGCGGCCAGACCACTCATGCCACTGATTCTTGCTTCAAAGCGCTCAGTGATGAGTGGTTTGCCCGCGGCAACACCGGCACCCCCCCCCGCTGGTCCTCCCTCTCTCCTCGCCCCACTCCTCAGGAAGTTCGTACCTCCCCTCTTTTTCAGCCCGTCTCCTCCCCCTTGGCCCACCAGGCCGTCTCTCAGCATCAGCAGCAGCAGCATACTCCGCAGCAGATCCTGCCGCAGCCGTTTCAGCAGCAGCAGCAGCAGTTCCAGCAGCAGCAGCAGCAGGGGCAGCAGCACCTCTTCTCCCAGTTGCAGCAGCAGCTCCAGCAGCTCCAGCAGCAGCTTGACCTCCAGTCGCAGCTCCCCCTTGCACCTCCTCCTATGGCTCCCCCCCAGCAGCCCTACCCCGCTTGGACCGCCGGCACCGCCGCTTCCGCAGCTCACCTCTCGGGCGCGTCTCCCGCGCCCTCAGCCACAGGCAGTGTGACTCCTTTCCCCTCCTCTGGTTTTGTTGGCATGGTTAGCCAGGCTGGAACCCCCGCCCCTTCTATGTATTCGGCTGCTATTAATGAGAATGTGATTCAGTACTCCGTCCCACCTCCTCCCCCACATCCTCCCTCCTCCACCACGCTGGACTTTGTCCTTGACAGTGGAGCCACTGAGTCCGTCCTTCGTGATGCTGGTACCCTTCACCCTCTCCCAGCCCCCACCTCCCTCCTTGGTGCCGATTCCAGCTTCTCTATTCCCTGTCGCCACACCTCTACCCTCCCCTGTCCCCTCTTCCCCTCAGGTACCGTCACTGGTTTACACATCCCCTCCCTCCGTACTAACCTCCTCTCCCAGCGATCCCTGCAGCAGGCCGGTATCACCACCGTCTTCCCAGGTCGCGCTAATCACTGCCTCCTATACCATCCCACAGGTCGCCTCCTCTCCCGTATTCCCTTTTGTCCTCTCTCCCGCCTATATACCCTTCGAGTTCCTCGTCTTTCCTCTGCCCAGGCAGTCTCCCGCTCCCTCCCCCCACCTCACATCCCTCCCCCTCCTCTCCCTCCTTCTAACCCAACCATTCCCCCCTCCCCCCTGACCCAACCTGCTCCTGTCGATCCCTCTCCCATCCCACCGTCCTCCTCCACCACAGGCTTGGTCACCCCAACTTTGCCACCCTCCGCTCGACCGTCTCCTCAGGTCTCCTTCGAGGTCTTCCCCTCACCCTCCCTCCCCTCCCTCCCTCCCTTGCCCCACCCTGCTCCGTCTGTGTCCAGAGCAAGCTCAAGCAGCTGCCGCATCGGAGTTCCCCCTCCGCTGCTGCTCAGCCGCTTGATCTTGTTCACATGGACCTCTGGGGCCCCAACCCCTCCCCTTCCCGCCAGGGCCATCGCTACATGCTTGTTCTAGTCGATGATCACAGCCGATATTCGTCCGTCTCCCTTCTTCGCTCGAAGGGTGATGCTTCGGCTGCGATCATCGCCTGGCTCAAGCAGGCGAGCACCCACTTTGGCCGCCCTGTGCGCCGCCTTCACTCTGATGGCGGTGGTGAATTCCTTAATCGTCAGGTAGCCTCCTACTGTGAGCTTCATGGCATTCGCCAGACTCACACCCTCCCCCACTCCCCCCAGCAGAATGGTGTGGCCGAGAGCCGTGTTCGGGAGATCACCAAGATTGCTCGGTGCCTCCTCGTCCATGCCTCTTGCCCCCCTTCTCTGTGGGGCTATGCCCTCCTTCACGCCACCCTCCTTACTAACCTGTACCCCCACCCTATCCTTCCCTCCACCACTCCCACCGAGCTCTGGACGTCGGCCAAGCCTGACGTCTCCTCCCTCCGTGTGTGGGGCTCCAGGGCGTATGTCCTCATTCACCCTGCGGACCGCCCCCGCACCATGGGAAAGCTCGCCTCCCGTACTCTCCCCTGCATCTTCCTTGGTCATAATCCCTCCTCCCCGGACTACCTCTTCCTTCACCCCCCCTCAGGTCGTTTCCTCCGCAGTCGGGATGTAGTCTTTGATGAGTCCACACCCTACTATTCCACTCCTCCCCCCACTGACCCTCTCGCCCCTGCTCCCAGGCCCCTCAACTGGTCCGACACTATCCCACCCCCTCTTCTCCCTCCCCCTCCCATCCTCCCTCCTGCTCCACCTCCTCCATTCCCCGCCGCCTCGGTCCCTAGTGCTCCCCCCTCCTCTGGTGACATATTTGACCCTGACCCTTTTTTTCCCCCCGCCTCCTCGTCCCACTCCTCCCCCTCCGCTCCCTCCCATCCTCCCCCCTCCCCCCCACGTCCCCCTCCCCCCTTGCGTCCCACCCGCTCCATCCTTACCCGGTATCCCCACACCAGGTCGCGTGACGCAGTCCTAGGTGCCCCGCCTCCTGTTATCCTCTCTTCCTCTCCCTTGCCTCCTCTCTCCCCTCTCATGGACCTCCTTTTTCAGACAGTCTTACAACAAAACACTAGCCCAACCCTGCCGTCGAGCTCCAGTACAGCAGCCCCACCAGCAGCAGCAACAGCTGCAGCAGCAGTTCCACCCACCGCAGCAGCACCAGCAGCAGCAGCCGTCGCTCCTTCCTCGCCTTCACCCGCAGCAGCAGCAGTGGCGGCAGCAGATGCAGCAGTAGCAGCCGCCTCAGCAGCAGCAGCAGCAGATGCATCCTCAGCAGCAGCAGCAGCAGCAGCGGCAGCATCAGCAGCTGCAGTCCTCCCATTCATTTTCCACTCCTCCCTCCTCGAGGACTCCCATGAGGAGATCCTCAACCTCCACCTGCATGATCCAGCCCTCCTACCCATCTCCCCTGACCTCAGCGGCACACCAGTCTTCGCCTTCTCCTCCGCCCCCACCATCTTCGTCCCCGCTACGTACGAGGAGACCATGGTGTGCCCTGACGCTCACCTCTGGCTCGCGGCCATCCTCAAGGAGTTGGAGGCGTTTATTGCCAACTCCTCCTTTGTGGATGTGCCACGCCCTCCCTCTACCACGAACGTGGTCAAAGGGAAGTGGGTGTTTCGGGTGAAGCAGCTTCCTGGCGAGCCGCCAGTCTACAAGGCCCGCTACGTCGCCAAGGGCTTCACCCAGCGCTACGCTGTCGACTTCTTCGACACCTTCTCTCCCACCGCCAAGCCCGCTACCATTCGCGCAGTCCTCGACCTCGCCGCTCGCCTCAACATGGAGATTCACTCCATGGATGTCTCCAACGCATTCCTCCAAGGGGTCTTGCGCGAGCTCATTTACATGGAGCGTCCTGCCGGCTTCCATCTCCCCTTTCCGTCCGACTCTGTCTGGCAGCTGCGTCGGCCGGTCTATGGGCTCAAGCAGGCACCAAGGGAGTGGCATGCCAAGCTTGCTGCCACCCTCGCCGAGCTTGGCTTCAGCACCTCCCGTGCCGACCCCAGCCTCTTCCTCCGCACCTCCCCCTCCCCCTTCTACATCCTCGTCTATGTCGACGATATGATCCTCATCACTGCCGACTCCGCCGAGCTCGAGCGCGTCAAGCGTCAGCTTGGCAGCCGGCTCAAGTGTAAGGATCTAGGGGAGCTGCAGCACTATCTCGGCATGGAGATTACCCGCGACCGTGCTGCTCGCACCATCTCCCTCTCCCAAGGCCACTACCTGCAGCAGGTCTTGGAGCGGTTCGACATGGCTCGAGGCACCCCTCAGGTCACCCCTCTTCCTGTTGGGCACCACCTCACTCCCCTCACCTCCCCCTCCTCCTCCTCCCACCCCTACGCTGAGCTCATCGGCTTTCTCATGTATGCCATGGTCTCCACCCGCCCTGACCTGGCATACCCCATCAGCGTTTTGGCCCGCTTCGTTGGTACCGGCAAGCATGATGCCGCCCACTGGCAAGCGGCCAAGCGTGTCCTCCGCTACCTTCGGGGGACCAAGGACTACGTCCTTACCCTTGGCGGCCCCTCCCCTCCCCTCCTTACTGGCTACTCTGATTCCTCCTGGGCTGACTCTAGGCCTGACCGCCGCTCCTCTCAGGGCTATGGCTTCTCTCTTGGCAGTGGCCTCATCAGCTGGCGCTCCACCCGCTCCTCCTCCATTGCCCTCTCCTCCTGCGAAGCAGAGCTGTATGCCGCTACCATGGCTGCGCAGGAGGCCCGCTGGCTCTCCTTCCTTCTTGAGGAGCTTGGTGCCCCTCAGCGCTGTCCCACCATCTGGTGCGACAACGCCAGCACCATCCACCTCACGAAGGATGCCGTGTTCCACGGGCGCTCCAAGCACATTGAGCTTCGCCACTACTTCATTCGTGAGCTTGTGCAAGGTGGCCACCTCCGGCTGGGCAAGATTGACTCTGCTGCCAATCTTGCTGACATCTTCACCAAAGCCCCCCCCCACGCCGCCCACTCGTCCCTCCTTCGCCTTCTTGGACTCGCTCCCCCCGTTCCCTCGTCCGCCTCCTGATTCAAGCCCTCTAGTCTTATGCATGTTGGGGGGTTGTGTTGTAAAATATATATCTATACAACATGCATGCCTAGATTAGGAGGTGTAGTCATTCTAATTATTGGGGGTTGTTGGTTGGGTTGACCAACCCCACATTTGGGTTGGTCAAGATTGGATTTGGTCCTAGACATTTGGTTGGCACTATTCCAACCAAATGGTCCTTGGTCCTAGGAACCAACCAATCACCAAGCACCACACTTTGTGGTTGCTTGCCTTCCAAGCAATCTCTCTCATTGGTCCACATTGTGGCCAATCGGAAAGCACCACACTTTGTGGTTGCTTGCCCTACAAGCAACCTCTCCCATTGGTCCACTTTATGGCCAATAGGAGAGCTTCCTTTCCAACTCTTTCTTGCTCCTTGTTTTGTACAAAAGAGCCTCTTGGCTCCCTACTCAATTCAATCTTTTCTCTTCCAAGCTAATTCCTTCAAGGCAGACTGCAGGTGAGAGGCAGACTGCAGGTGAGAGGCAGACTGCAGGTGAGAGGCAGACTGCAGGTGAGAGGCAGACTGCAGGAGAGAGGCAGACTGCAGGTGAGAGGCAAACTGCAGGAGAGAGGCAGACTGCAGGTGAGAGGCAGACTGCAGGTGAGAGGCAGACTGCAGGTGAGAGGCAGACTGCAGGTGAGAGGCAGACTGCAGGCGAGAGGCAGACTGCAGGCGAGAGGCAGACTGCAGGCGAGAGGCAGACTGCAGGTGAGAGGCAGACTGCAGGTGAGAGGCAGACTGCAGGTGAGAGGCAGACTGCAGGTGAGAGGCAGACTGCAGGTGAGAGGCAGACTGCAGGTGAGAGGCAGACTGCAGGTGAGAGGCAGACTGCAGGTGAGAGGCAGACTGCAGGTGAGAGGCAGACTGCAGGTGAGAGGCAGACTGCAGGTGAGAGGCAGACTGCAGGTGAGAGGCAGACTGCAGGTGAGAGGCAGACTGCAGGTGAGAGGCAGACTGCAGGTGAGAGGCAGACTGCAGGTGGGAGGCAGACTGCAGGTGAGAGGCAGACTGCAGGTGAGAGGCAGACTGCAGGTGAGAGGCAGACTGCAGGTGAGAGGCAGACTGCAGGTGAGAGGCAGACTGCAGGTGAGAGGCAGACTGCAGGTGAGAGGCAGACTGCAGGTGAGAGGCAGACTGCAGGTGAGAGGCAGACTGCAGGTGAGAGGCAGACTGCAGGTGAGAGGCAGACCGCAGGTGAGAGGCAGACTGCAGGTGAGAGGCAGACTGCAGGTGAGAGGCAGACTGCAGGTGAGAGGCAGACTGCAGGTGAGAGGCAGACTGCAGGTGAGAGGCAGACTGCAGGTGAGAGGCAGACTGCAAGGCAGACTGCAGGTGAGAGGCAGACTGCAGGTGAGAGGCAGACTGCAGGTGAGAGGCAGACTGCAGGTGAGAGGCAGACTGCAGGTGAGAGGCAGACTGCAGGTGAGAGGCAGACTGCAGGTGAGAGGCAGACTGCAGGTGAGAGGCAGACTGCAGGTGAGAGGCAGACTGCAGGTGAGAGGCAGACTGCAGGTGAGAGGCAGACTGCAGGTGAGAGGCAGACTGCAGGTGAGAGGCAGACTGCAGGTGAGAGGCAGACTGCAGGTGAGAGGCAGACTGCAGGTGAGAGGCAGACTGCAGGTGAGAGGCAGACTGCAGGTGAGAGGCAGACTGCAGGTGAGAGGCAGACTGCAGGTGAGAGGCAGACTGCAGGTGAGAGGCAGACTGCAGGTGAGAGGCAGACTGCAGGTGAGAGGCAGACTGCAGGTGAGAGGCAGACTGCAGGTGAGAGGCAGACTGCAGGTGAGAGGCAGACTGCAGGTGAGAGGCAGACTGCAGGTGAGAGGCAGACTGCAGGTGAGAGGCAGACTGCAGGTGAGAGGCAGACTGCAGGTGAGAGGCAGACTGCAGGTGAGAGGCAGACTGCAGGTGAGAGGCAGACTGCAGGTGAGAGGCAGACTGCAGGTGAGAGGCAGACTGCAGGTGAGAGGCAGACTGCAGGTGAGAGGCAGACTGCAGGTGAGGGGCAGACTGCAGGTGAGAGGCAGACTGCAGGTGAGAGGCAGACTGCAGGCGAGAGGCAGACTGCAGGTGAGAGGCAGACTGCAGGTGAGAGGCAGACTGCAGGTGAGAGGCAGACTGCAGGTGAGAGGCAGACTGCAGGCGAGAGGCAGACTGCAGGTGAGAGGCAGACTGCAGGTGAGAGGCAGACTGCAGGCGAGAGGCAGACTGCAGGTGAGAGGCAGACTGCAGGCGAGAGGCAGACTGCAGGTGAGAGGCAGACTGCAGGTGAGAGGCAGACTGCAGGTGAGAGGCAGACTGCAGGTGAGAGGCAGACAGCAGGTGAGGGGCAGACTGCAGGTGAGATGCAGACTGCAGGTGAGAGGCAGACTGGCGCTAATTTCTGCCCTCATGCTCGTCCCTCACTCACCCTCTCACACCCTTGTCCCCTCTCACACCCTTGTCCCCTCTCACACCCTTGTCCCCTCTCACACCCTTGTCCCCTCTCACACCCTTGTCCCCTCTCACACCCTTGTCCCCTCTCACACCCTTGTCCCCTCTCACACCCTTGTCCCCTCTCACACCCTTGTCCCACCTCTCTCATATCCCACCTCTCCCCTCTCGCAGGAGGTAGACCCAGCCTTCCTAGCCTCCATCAGCGCCACACCTGCCTCAGCTGCTGCTCCGGGCGCTGGTACCAGCCTTCCCGGACCTACCTCTTTGGTTCGGCAGCCCACCGATGCAGACTACCAGATCCGGCTTGGTGTGGAGCGTGTTCGGGCAGCCGAAATACTTTTCGAGCCGTCTCTGATTGGGCTGGACCGGGCAGGCTTGGGCGAATCTTTGGGTGCAGCAGTGAGGAGAACACCGGAGGAGCTAAGAAGCAGATTGGTTCCGTTGTATTCTAGAACGAGGGGTAGCAGTGCCAGGGACTTCGCCGATGGTGGCTCGGGCACCGGAAATGTTTTGCCAAGCATTCTTTTCCTGACCGGAGGAGATACCTTGCTGCCTGGAATGACGGGCAGGCTGGAGGCGGAGTACCGGCAGGTGCTGCCTCTGGGCAGTGAGATAAAGATTGTGGAGGCACGGGATGTTTTTTGGGACGCTTGGAGGGGGGCGGCAGCCATGGCAGGGGATGGGAGGAGGCTGCTGCGGCAGGCTGTGAGTAGGAAGGAGTATGAGGAGCGCGGAGCGGATGCATTTCGACGATACAAGTTTGAGTACTTCTGAAGTGATTTTCGGGCATTGTAAAAAAATGACCCCAGTCAAGTATGAGGAGCACGGAGCGGATGCGTTTCGGCAATACAAGTTCGATTCGAGCACTTCTGAAGTGCAGTTGAGTTGCGAGCAGCACGAGCTGGTTTGGAATCAAGGTGTTGGGGGGGCTTGGCTTGTTGCATACTGGTAGATTTCTCGGAGTTGAGGTTTGCGATCATCGCGTTATCCAGTAGTGTAAAGTTTGTTTCCCTTTGTAATTGGTTGCATGAACACTGATTGTGCTACCTCTTCATTACTGCCAATCAATACTTGTTAATGGTGCCTTGAATTGTAAATTCTGTCAAATACGAGTGTTTATGTTGTCATGTTGACTGATCGCATGTGGACAATTCGCAAGCATGATCTGTAACGGATCGACTAAAGCGAGGAAATTACACCTACCACCAGCCTGGTGAACACCGACATCTTCCCCCCTCGAGTCCCGTCGAGTCCGTGAATTCCGGGTTTCTACCGGCGCAGTAGAGCTGTCACGAGGACATTTTCTAGGTTCTGATTATTTTTTCCCCGTTTTCCCCTTTTTGGGTTGCGGAGCAACCTATTGCAATCGATCGGGCTGGTTTTTTTTTTAAGTTTGTGAAATAAAAATCAAATGTTTGCTGTGATATGGAAATAAAACATTTTATGTATAATAAAGTCTCATAATGAAATGCTCCGCAACCCTAAGACGATCTCGTCGCCTCTTGTTTTTTTTCCCGCCTCATTGAGTGTGTTAATGACGGCCTCCAGCACCGTTAGCCCGTGTATGTCTACGACGGCTAGAGCGATCGGCATTGCGTGTCTCGACTGACGGCATTGCACGCAGTAGTACGCTCACGCAGCGCAGTAATGACACGCCCGTAGTAATTCGATTCGTCGTAAACCATCGAATTCAGAGCGAGGCGAAATTCGCTTCAGCCAGTGCCGCCATCCTGAGAGTAGCATCCGTAGTGCCGTACTGCACGTGACGTGATCTTCCCAAAGCAGTTGGGGTCATACGCTAGCTGGCGCCATGATCGTTTCGCTAATCAGCCCGATCGTTTCGTTGCGCACCAGCACAGGTCAACGTGGAATCCACGTAAAGAGATTCGCGCTGTAGAGTCCACTGGCCAATGACCAATTGCCCGCCAAATACGGTCACTGCGTGACACGGGGATTGGACGAGATGAGCCAACGGTCCTTTCCTCACGCGGCCTCGTGACCACGATGTGTTTTGTTTTTGAGAATTCTTAAAAACGTGACCACGAGCCGCTAGACTCAGACCTTTGAGGGTCTGAAGCAGCCTACTGATTCTGTACCGGCTATTTTTTAGTAGGCTTAGATATGCTACTGACTTACTGACTCGAAAGATACCCTAGACTTAGACTCTGAAGCTTAGAGGTTCTGAAGCTTAGAGGCTATTTTTTAGTAGGCTTAGAGGTTCTGAAGCAGCTTACTGACTCAGTACCGGCAATATCATCATCCCGTGTTCAACCCATTCGTTGCTTCGGCGCCTGTCCCTTTCGTCAATTCGTGATTGGCTGCCTCTCGAAAGCACTCTCTAGGAACGCGTCGCTTCACTGATTCCTGTTTTCCGCCATGGCAATAAAGGTTAAGAAGCGCGCTCCGATTCGGAAAAGAGTAGGCGGAACGATCGGTGACGGATTCAGCGGCGCGTTTGGCGGCGGAAGCAGCACCACGCGGCTTCTACTACTGATAGGAGGCGCCGCGTTCCTAGTATGGATGCTGAACCACAGGTCCTTTCTCAGAGCTCCCCCTTACCCGTTAGAAGCATCCCTCGGTAACGGCCACAGAAGAGGGGGGAATTCGTGGGGGACGGGCCCATGGGGATCAGGGGAGGGGGGGACGCTGCAGAGCCGTGATTATAACGGGAGAGGAGGCTACGGTAGTAGTCGTGACTATTATGAAGGATCAGCGGCGAGAAACTATGTGGATCAACGGCCAGGAGGTGGGGGGGTCGGAATGGGGGGGGTTAGGGGGATTGGGGGAGGAGCAATGGGGGCGGGGGGGTTAGGGTTTAGAGGGTTACCAACAGGGGAGGGAGGAAAATTTGGTGCAGGTGGTCAGATTGGAGGAGCCTCGGGTGGCAGCTTAGGTGGCGATCCCAGATTGCTCCACGTGGACCTACCAGGAGCGACAGCTGGCACGTTTGCAGCGAGGGAAGCAGAGGGCAGAGGAGGGAGCCAGGCTTATAACGAGGACGCGAGGAGTGGAGAAACGGTGGGGAGGGATGAGAATGAAGAGCATCAGCAGCAGGAGTGGCAGTCTGGCCCTGAAGTGGTGGCCATGCGAAGCAGCCTCAAGAGTACCAGTGGCTATGACGACAGCACTGACGTCAGCAGCAGTAGCAGTAGTGATAGTAGTAGCAGCAGCAGCAGCAGTAGCAGCAGCTCCAGCACTGGCCGCTCAGCATCATCATCACCCAACCCTCCAAAACCGGCCAAACCCCGAGCCTCGCAGCCAGGTTCGGCGGCGGCGCGGTGGGGGCCAATCAACGGCAGCTTCGTGCTGTCGTGGATCCCGCCCTCCAAGGCTCGGCTGCAGACCAACATCTCCCAACCGGAGCTCTACCCGGTCCTCTTAGACGCGATCCGTTACAACGAAGAGGCACAATTAAGTGCCTCCAAAGCCGGCCTAGAGCCCCCCAAGGCGTCCAGGGGCCCTCCCTGCCCCGTGTTTGAGTTCGGGTTTGAGCGGTTTCCAGGCATCGGGTCGTGCTGGGAGGAGGGGATTGCGGACGAGAGAAGGGCGGCGACCAAACCGCCTGTGAACTGCAAGGGCGTGGACCTGGCGTGCATACAGAAGAACGACCTGCTACCCCACAACAAGTGGTCCGCTCAGGTGGGTGGGGGAAAGAGTGGGGAGAGGGGGGATATAGGTGGTTGGAGTGAACTGCAAGGGGCTGGATTTGGAGTGTATAGAAATGTCCGACCTGCTGCCGCACAACAAGTGGTCCGCTCAGGTGGGTGAACGAAGGGGTGAAAAATGGGGGAGGGGGGGTAGACGTGGCTGGAGGACCCACCCTCTCCGGTGTTTGAGCTTGGGTTTGAGCTGTTTCGGGGGGGGGATTGGGTCGTGCTGGGAGGAGGGGATTGCGGACTTGATGAGGCCAGCCACCTGCTGAAACTAGTTACCTCAACATAATTTGCCCTACAAGCGCCAGAGTTCCTGTCCTGCCGCCATATCGTCGACCACAACGCGTGTGGCAGCAACCCCAGCATCTCCGTCTCCCTGCCCTTTCGCTACACTTTCAACAAGCGCTCTTCCTCTTGCTCCCATGTCCCTTTCTTCTCGCTACCCCTTCCCCGCATCCCCACCCTTCCACCCAATGCAGGTGCTGATGGTGAGGAGTGTTCACATCAACGTGGCAGGTCAAGTCTTCAAATCGACCCCCATTTTTCACCAAAATGCACGTGCCGCCGGCAGCCCCAACATCACCGTACGCGCTTCCGCGAGCTCGACTCCATGGTGGACTGGTTTGCATGGTCCACCCGCGCCATGCTGCTCCACCTCATCGCTTTGTTTTTCCCCTCTCTCCCCTTCTCACCCTATACCCCACGACCCACCACCACTGTAGGTGCTGGTGCTGAGGACCGTCTACATCAACGTGGCAGGTCAAGTCTTCAACAGCACCCACATCTTCAACCACAACACGTGCGCCGGCTGCCCAGGCGTCACCGTCTCTCTCCCCTCCCACTACTCCAACTCCCCACCCCCGCAGGTGCTGGTGCTGAGGAATGTCTACATCAACGTGGCAGGTCAAGTCTTCAACAGCACCCACATCTTCGACCACAACGCATGTGCCGGCAGCCCCAACATCACCGTCTCTCTCCCCTTCCGCTACACCGCCAACAAGACCCGCGTCACGCGCTTCCGAGAGCTCGTCTCCGTGGTGGACTGGTTCGCGTGGTCCACGCGCGCCATGCTGCTGGACCTCATCCCACTGTTCGTGTCGCTGCAGCGCGTGCTGCCCGCCATGAGGGGCGTGCCGGTGGCGGTGGGGCATCGAAGGCCCCATGTGCGGCACGCGATGGAGCAGCTCAAGACGCTGGGGGCCGTGGAGGTGCTGGGGGTGGAGATTGACAGGATGAACGTGCATGTCATCAAGGCCAATGAGCTCTTCTACGCGGAGAAGCTCGTTCTGGTGAGTGGGATGTAAGAGAGGGGGTGCTGCAAGTGCTGGGAGTGCTGGGGTGTCTGGATCCACTGAACGAGCAAACGAGCACGTGGTGAAGGCCAAACGAGCTGTGCTTGCTGGGAACCGCGTTCTGGTGGGTAATGGGGGGGAAGAGGGGCTCGTTCTGACGATCTATACCCACCCAGTTACACCCCTCTGTACCCGACTGTACCTCCCTTTCCTCCTTGGCCTCCCTTCCCCAGCGTCTGCACCAGCTGTGGGGGGGCGCTTGTGCATGAACCGTCTGCCACAAACCCTCTGTACTCTCTTCACACCTGTTGAACTCTGCCTTCCGTCTCCCCTATTCTCTCCCCTATTCTCTCCCCTATTGTCTCCTCTGTTCTCCCTCCGGTTCACTCCCCTGCCCTCTCCCCTGCCCTCTTCCCTGCTCTCCCCTGCCCTCTTCCCTGCTCTCCCCTCTCCCCTGCCCTCTTCCCTGCTCTCCCCTCTCCCCTGTCCTCTCCCCTGTCCTCTCCCCTGCCCTTTCCCCTCTCCCCTGCCCTCTCCCCTCTCCCCTCCCTCTCCTCCAGCCTCTGCACCAGCGGTGCGGGGAGCCCAGTCGCTCTCTCTGGCACTATCTGCGCATGAGACACCTGCTGCCGCCCGGGGGGCTGCCCATCTTCAATGCGGGTGAGAGCAGGGCGGGTGAGAGCAGGGCGGGTGAGAGTAGGGCGGATGAGAGCAGGGCGGGTGAGAGTGGGGCGGGTGAGAGTGGGGCGGGTGAGAGCAGGGCGGATGAGAGCAGGGCGGGTGAGAGTGGGGCGGGTGAGAGCAGGGTGGATGAGAGCAGGACGGGTGAGAGTGGGGCGGGTGAGAGCAGGGCGGGTGAGAGTAGGGCGGATGAGAGCAGGGCGGGTGAGAGTGGGGCGGGTGAGAGCAGGGCGGGTGAGAGCAGGGCGGGTGAGAGCAGGGCGGGTGAGAGCAGGGCGGGTGAGAGCAGGGCGGGTGAGAGCAGGGCGGGTGAGAGCAGGGCGGGTGAGGGGGGAATGAAACAGGGGAGTGCGACGGGGGAACACATTGGGGAAGTGCCTTCGCCGCTGAAAGGGGGGGTGGGGGGGAGATGGAGGGGGGGGTGAGGGGACTTTTGGGCATGACACGTGCTGCTTCTGGGGTGAGTGGGGGAGTTCTTTCTTTGATAAATGGGTTGGGTGTGGTGGAGTGCGGTGGCTTGTAACCATGACAGCTGCTGCTTCTGGGGTGACTGGGGCAAGGGGGAAGGTGGAGTTGGGTTGGGTTGAGGTTTTTGGGGTTTAAGATTTAAGGTATGAGGGTGAAGTGTTTGTCCTGTAACGTAACAGTACACCACGCTGCCTACACTTCAACACTCGTGTCTTTCCCTCAGAGCAATCCCGTTCTAATCGTTCAATTGCCCCATGGAACGTCTTGAGCACAGTAACTGCAGATGAAGCTTCCTTTGCCCCTCCTCCACATCCATCATCCGCTCCCCCAGACTGCACGTCCACGTGCAACGGATCTGCCACGCCGCCCTACACGCCACACGCCTACACCCCCGGCAGCAACTGGGTGGTGCTCCCAGGGTGGAAGGAGCAGCGCGCGTTCCTCCTCCTGCGCCTCAAAATTCACAAGCATCTCACTCGCCTCATCCCCCTTGAAAGCAACTTATGTGCCCTGTCTTCCTCTTCTGCTGAATGCTCTCTCCCTCCACACCTCACCCCTGGTCCCCCATGCCTCCCCATCCAGGCTCAATGGATCATCCACCCCACCCTACACACCTCACTCGTACGCCCCGGGCAGCAACTGGGTAGTCCTACTCGGGTGGAAGGAGCAGCGCGCCTCCCTCCTCCAGAGCCTCAAGATCCACGAGCATCTCACCCACCTCTTTCAGTATCCTATCCCTCAACCTTTCTATGCGTTCCTCCCCATCCCCCATGCTTCCTCTTCTCAGATTGGACGTCCAGGTTCATAGGATCTTCCACCCCGCCCTACACACCTCACTCGTACGCCCCTGGCAGCAACTGGGTGGTCCTCCTCGGGTGGAAGGAGCAGCGCGCCTCTCTTTTACAGAGCCTCAAGATCCACGAGCACCTCACCCGCCTCTTCCCCCCCGAGCGCGTCGTCATCTACCGCGAGGGCTCCATCTCCCTCCCGCGCCGCAAGGACCTCCTCAACCGCGCGCTCTTCATGGTATCAGTGCACGATAATATCCTGGCCGATATTGTCTTCATGCCGCCTGGCACGGCTGTGCTTGAGATCCGCCCAGTGGAGAATCCGGATGTGGTTTTTCACCAGCTGGCGGATGTGTGCGAGATCGAGTATTATTTGGCGTTTTGTGAGGGGGGGAAGGCGGTGGGAAGTGCGGCAGGCGGGTGGGCGGGGAAGCCGATTGAAGGGGCTCTGGTTGCGAAGGATCCCAAGGGCGTGCAGAAGATTTTAACGGATATTTCTAGGAAGGTATTTGCGCGAGCTAATGCGATGAGACGCAAGGGAGGATAGGGCAGGTCACTGCACTTGACTCAAGTCAAGTGGTCCAAGTGTGGGGTATGGTGGTTGGCTTGGCTTACCCGTACCTTAGGTAGGTGGTGCAGGTGGGGGCCCATATGCCCGAAACAGGGCTTCAGAAGTCGGGACAAAATGCCCTGAAGTCTGTATAGCAGGGTGTTTTTTTAGGGTCGTCCTAATTTTCCAGCTTTTGATTTTCCCTAGGCCTGATTTTTAGGGGTTCTCATTTGAGCAGGCCTGAAATATTGTATGTTCTTGTTTTGGTCACCCTGAATCATCAGCCTTTTCCAGCCTAAAACAGAGTCGCCCGCCGTGCCGCGCCTGTCAACTTATACATATGTTGTATGTAGAAGTTATAGGCTAGCCTAGGTGTGTGCTTCTAGTGAGTACAACACCAACTGGTACAGTAATCTCCCGGATACAGAACCCGCCAGAATTAAGCGCCCATGGGTGGCTTAAGCGGGTAAGGGTGTTTAATTAAACAGGATCTAGTTACTGTTAAAATTATATAAGTTATAATTTATATAGGCTTGGTAGGTTGTTACTGAACCTTTCTGTAGGGGGTACAAACCCCTCCTTGTACTCCCCTCTCTTCTAATCCAATATCTTTTCCTCTCCTCAACTTTCCTAGCACCTAAAACCTCTCGCCATTCTCATGGCTCCTCCTAGCTCCTAGCTAAACCTTGTGCCATTCTATGGCTTCCTAGCTAAGCTAGTTTCTGACATGGTATTAGAGCAGTTCGTTCCGTGTGGGCCTGCTCCTCGCGTTTCCGCTGCGTGCTCGTTTCTCTCTCTATCTCGCGCTGCCATGGCGGCCGCGTCAAGCTGCTGTGGCCGCGTCGTCGTGCCGCGGCGCCGCTGTCGACGTCCATGGCGCCCGCGTCCAGCTGCTGTGGCCGCGCCGTCGTGCCGCAGCTCCGCCGTCGCGTCAAGTTGCTGTCGCGACGTGACGGCGCCGTCACGCTGCCGCGGCGTCTACGCGACAGCGCGCAGTCGGCGTACCAGCGACGTCGTGCTGCCGTCGCAGCGTCGACGCCCCGCTGCGGCATCGACGCCGCTCCATGACGGCGTCGTCGGGCTGCAGCCGGCCGCGTGACGCTTGTGGCGCCGCTAGACCGGCCGCCCGCATGTCAGCCTGTGGCGCCGCCCCCCCCCCCCCACCCCCCCTCCTTCCCCTGCGCCCTCTTCCATTCCGCAGACGACGGCTGACTCCCGCCGGCCGTCCCACAGTCGCGGGGCCAGGCCACGTCACCGAGAGGTGCGGGTGCCGCCGCCGCTGCCGCTGTTGTCGAAGCCGCCGCCGCCGCCGCTGTCGCCGCTTGCGTCGGGGCCACGCAGCCGTACGCCGCCGCCGCCGCCGCTGTCGACACTGCCGCCGCTGCCGCCGTCGCCGCCGCAGCCCCTGCGGTCGACGTCGCCGCCTCACGCGCCGTGGGGTCGACCGACCTAGAGTCGCTGTCACTGTGGCTGGAATGGGGGTGCTAGGTTAGGGGGTGTGGGTGTGTGTGGGTGTGTGACTACCAAGCCTAGGGGGTGTGTTAAAATTATATAAGTTATAATTTATATAGGCTTGGTAGGTTGTTACTGAACCTTTCTGTAGGGGGTACAAACCCCTCCTTGTACTCCCCTCTCTTCTAATCCAATATCTTTTCCTCTCCTCAACTTTCCTAGCACCTAAAACCTCTCGCCATTCTCATGGCTCCTCCTAGCTCCTAGCTAAACCTTGTGCCATTCTATGGCTTCCTAGCTAAGCTAGTTTCTGACAGTTACCACCCTACTTTTGGGCTTGAAAACAATTGAACACCCCCCGCCACCTAGGATCCTTGTTACGACAGGGAACAACAGAATTTGCCGTGCATAGTTGCATGCGTAAATGTGAGGGCGAGTGGGGGAAATGAGCTGGTGGTCAACCTGAATGTGTCCTAAATGAAAAAAAAAATCTTGAAACTTCGAAATCCTAACTGTTCATTCTCGACTCTCGCGCCCTCCCGCCAAAACAAACCTCCGCTGCCGCCCACTGATTGGAGGCAGCAAGGACGAGGCCTGTAGCACTCATTGATTTGATGCTTTGCCAGCCTCGTCCTTGTTTAGCTGACGATGTGGCAAGCGGAAGGGCCACATTGTAAGGTACGCGATGAGGACACGAGATGTTGATATGTGACACAAAACAAAGTGGTGTAACATGCACAACTATTTTGGAATCGAAAAATGCATATGCATGTTCCTTAAAACCATAGTCTTATATGTTTTTTGCCTTTAATTCCACCCACCCCTAAATTTTCATGATTTTTAATTAGCTCCCTAGGGTACTGTATCCGGGAGAATACCGTATATGTTATAGGTTTCTCATACATGTCAATGATTCTTGCATTCTAACATGGTATCACGAGTAGGTTAGGTCCACCCTCCCGCTTCCGCCCGCGCCCTAGCCTCTCGCCCCCTAGCTAGCCCTAGCGCCCGCCCGGCTCGTAGAGCCCGCCCGGCCCTTAGCGCGCCCGTCCGGCCCGTCGCCCCCACCTGGCCCGTCGCCCCCGCTTGGCCCGTCGCGCCCGCCTGGCCCTGTCGCGCCCGCCTGGCCCCGTCGCAACCGCCTGGCCCCGTCGCGCCCATCTGGCCCGTTGCGCCCGCCTGGCCCCGTCGCGCACGCCTGGCCCCGTCGCGCCCGCTTGGCCCCGTCGCGCCCGCTTGGCCCCGTCGCGCCCGCCTGGCCCCGTCGCGCCCGCCTGGCCCCGTCGCGCCCGCCTGGCCCCGTCGCGCCCGCCGGGTCCCGTCGCGCCCGCCTGGCCTTGTCGCGCCCCCCTGGCTCCGTCGCGCCCGCCTGGCCTCGTCGCGCCCGCCTGGCCCCGTCGCACCCGCCTGGCCCCGTCGCGCCCGCCTGGCTCCGTTGCGCCCGCCTGGCCCTGTCGCGACCGCCTGGCCCGTCGCGCCCGCTTGGCCCCATTGCGCCCGCCTGGCTCCGTCGCGCCTGCCTGGCCCGTCGCGCCCGCCTGGCCCCGTCGCGCCCGCCTGGCCTCAAGGCGCCCGCCTGGCCTAGTCGCGCCCGCCTGGCCCGTCGCGCCCGCCCAGCTCACAGCGCCTGCCTGGCCCCTCCTAGCGCCCTCCCGGCCCCTCCTAGCGCCTACTCAGCCCCTCCTAGCACCAGCCCGGCCCCGTTACGCCCGCCCGGCTACTCCGGCCCCGTGTCCTCCCGCACTGGAGCGTCTTGCAGCCGTCCTCCTGGAGCTGTACTGCTGTGTCCCTGTACCGCTGTGTCCCTGTGTCGCTGAGGAGCTGTGTCGCTGACCCTGCACGATGGCTGACTTCGTATTCCGTCTGGACGCTGAGGGCCATGCGGTTGACTTCGCCGCCTGGCTGTCCGATCTCCGCCGTCAACTCACAGGTCAGCGCCAGGTTGGGCACTCCTTGGTTGTCCATGCTGATGGCTTGCTCCCCCGCCCCCCTGCGCCTGCTCCCCTCCCTGCTGACCCCACCTCTGCTGAGAGTGAGGCTTTCTCAGCTGCTGTACTTGCCTGTGCCGTCTAGGACTCTCGCGATGTAGTTGCTCACGTCGCGATCAGTCACGCCCTCCCTGTGTCTGAGCGTTCGCGTTTCTCTACAGTTGATACAGCCAGGGCTTACTTAGATGCTGTTGTTGCTCGCTATTCCACGCTTGCCTCCGCTACTGCAGGCCGCCTGCTCTTCCCTATGCTTTTCCCAGACCTTGCTTCCTTCTCTACTGTTGCTGACCTTGTCACTCACCTGCGAGCCCTAGAGTCTCGCCACCGCACTGCTAACACTGCTGCCCAGCTCATTGCACTCCCCCTCCCCCTCTACATGACCCTCTACTTTATCGCTATGCGCCTGCCTGACTGCCTTGCTAGTGCACGCGACCACATCCTTATCCAGCAGCCGGGTGATCTCACCCTGCTAGCCTTTGTCACCGCCCTGACCGAGATCGAGACTCGCCAGCGCACTATCGCTCAGTCGAGCGGTGCGCCGGCAGTCTCTATCTTTCACGGCTGTGCCCCCTCCCAGT
This sequence comes from Closterium sp. NIES-67, assembly GCA_027943415.1. Taxonomy (NCBI): domain Eukaryota; kingdom Viridiplantae; phylum Streptophyta; class Zygnematophyceae; order Desmidiales; family Closteriaceae; genus Closterium; species Closterium sp. NIES-67. Next base: position 691,053 of record BQMB01000049.1, read on the forward strand.
GCACATTTACTGACGTTTTGGCTGTGGTCCCCTCTGACCGAGACTGCTGCTGCGGTCCACCCGCAGCAGCGCTCGCGCCGCGCCGGTCGTGGCCGCCAGGGAGGGCGTGGTGGTGGAGCCGGTGGCAGTGGTGGTGGTGCCGGGGACAGTGGCTCTACTGAGGGGACTGCCGCAGCTAGTCTGGAGCAGCAGCTATCGCCCCAGCAGCGAGAGCAGCCGCAGCAGCCATCGCAGCAGTCGCAGTCGTCACAGCAGCTGTCCCAGCCCCAGCCGTGGGCTCGTCTCCCGCCGGGTCGGCCCGGCACCTCCGTCGGTGGTGGCGGCCCGCGCAGCTTGGCGTCTACCGGCAACTCCAGTGCTGTGACCTGCCAATACCACCTTCAGACCGGGCCTCTCCCGGCACTCTGTGCCGCCGCCCGCACCCGACCGCCCGCTGTTTCCGCCGCCTCAACGATCTCTTTCGTCGTCACTTTGGCCCGGCCCCGGACCTCCCCGATTGGCACAGCCTGCTTTGCCAGGGCATGCCGATCTTTGAGTTAGATATGGATCAGATAGGTGCTGCTTTGCATGCTTTGTATGCTGGCGCTTCTAGTGTTGCTGGATCTTATTACCCTGCGTACTCTAGTTTAGGTGTCTCACCCTTGTGTAGCTTAGCCTCCCCTGTTGTGTCAGGCGTAGGACTGCCTAGTTTGCCTAGCCTAGGTTCTTCACCGGCTCCATTCCCAGCCTCCGCCACTGCCTCGCTGTCCTTCACTCTCGACTCCGGTGCTTCTGCCTGTTTCTTCCGCGACCGCTCCACGCTCGCACCGCTTGCTGCACCTGCTGTTGTCGCACTCGCCGACCCCTCTGCTGGTCCTGTCGTCGCTCGCAGCTCCACTTCCCTTCTCTGTCCAGCCGTTCCCTCGAGCTCTCTTACAGGCCTCCACGTTCCCTCGTTCTCCAGGAACCTGGTTGGTGTAGGCTGTCTTGAGGACCTCGGCGTCACCATTACGTTCCCTGGGCACGAGCCGTTCGCTGTCTGTACCGAGGCTGTCTCAGGTTCCCCCCTTGCCACGTTCCCCCTGCACCCGGTGTTTGGTCTGTTTACCCTCGACACCGCTTCCCCCCCGGTTGGTGCGTCCTCCCACGTCGCTGCAGCTTTCTAGTGTCGGTCCCTCACTCACCCGTCGCTTTTGTGGCACCACCGCTTAGGTCACCCTGCTCTCCTGCGTCTGCGTCACATGTCTCAGCACGGTCTTGTCTTAGGCCTCCCCGCGTCGCTCCCCGCCCTCCCCCCCTCGACTACGCCACCGTGCACGCCTTGCGTCGAGGGCCGGCTCCGCCGTGCTCCCCACTCCTCGCTTCGCCCTGCTACTGCTCCCCTTCATACCCTGCACCTGGACGTTTGGGGCCTGGCCCCCATCCCCGGACCGCGTGGTGAGCACTACTTTCTTGTGCGCGTCGACGACTACATGCGCTACTCCACGGTGTTTCCCCTGGAGCGGAAGGCCAACGTGCCCGACGCTCTTCTACCGTGGGTTGTGGCTGCGCGTCTTCACCGCGGTCTCCCCGTGTTGTGTCTCCACTCTGACTTGGCGGCGAGTTCGCCTCTGGTCGGCTTGGATAGCTCTGTCGTGCGGAGGGCATCACCCAGTCGTACACCTTGCCGGACTCGCCCCAGCAGAATGGGGTTGCTGAGTGCCGCATCGGCTTGTTCATGGAGGTGGCTCGTACCTCCATGATTCATGCCGATGCCCCCAATTTTCTGTGGCCGTTCGCTGTTCGCTACGCTGCTCACCAGCGTAACTTGTGGCCTAGCTCCCAGCGGCCGCAAGTTTCGCCGACCCTCCTTTGGACCGGGTCCCCCAGTGACGCGTCTGCGTTCCACGTCTAGGGTTGCCTTGCTCACGTTCGTGCCTCTGGCACGGACAAGCTCACTGCCCGCACTGTCCCTTGTGTCTTCCTCGGTTTCCCCTTGGACTCGTCTGACTGGCTCTTCTACGACCCGCCATCTCACCGCTTCCTCCACTCTCGTGACGTCACCTTTGACGAGTCTGTCTCCTTCTACCGTTGCTTCCCTCACCGAGGTCTCCCGATTCCCCCCCCCCCTGTTCCTTGCTCCCTCTACCCCGGTAGCCTCTCCTCCCCAGCAGCCGCCGCCGCAACCGCCGCAGCCGTCGCCGCCGGTCTCCGCTCTTCGCTTGCTCGGCCTTCCCTCCCCTGACCGCTCGCCGATGTCTCCCCCTCCACCTTCTCCTCTTCCTGTCTATGACCCTGTGTTCCCGCCCCCCGGACTCTTCCCCGGCCCGTCTTCCTCCTCGTTCCCCTTTTGTGTCCCCTCCGCTTTCTCCTGACCCTACACCTCCATCCCACGTTTGGTCCCGCCGTCCCTCAAGTGCTCGTCCCGTCTCTCCTGTCCTGCACTCCCACCCTATGTTGCTCCGTTCCCACGCGTCTCGTCCTCCCCTCACCTCCTCCCTCGTTGCTTGTTGTTGAACCTCCTCCGCTGTCTGACTACCTCTGTGCCTCTCGTCCCCTTGTCCCTCAGGTCCTTGCCTCTCTTGTTACAGACCCGTCTGTTTCTGTCTCGCATCTTGACGCGCTTATCGTTGTTGTCGCTGACTTCGCCTCTACCTGCCGCCTTGACTACGCTACCGCTCTGGTCTCTGACCCTACCCGTCCTCCGTTTGTTGGGGGTGCACCTGCCCTTGGCAGTGACGTCCTGGAGGACCGCCAGTACGAGCTTCCTTTCTTTTCCGAGGCCGCTCCCCATCTCTGCTCCATGCTCCTAGTCATAGAGGGTGACCCAGACGCCTTCGACATCCCGGCCCCTCGCACCTACGCTGAGGCCACCTCGGGACCCTGGGCCTCTCAGTGGATAGCTGCCATGGAGTAGGAGATGGCATCTTGGAGGTCCAGCGGCACTTACGTCGACGCAGTTCCCCCTCCTAGGGTGAACATAGTCGATGGTCGGTGGCTCTTCAAGGTGAAGCGCACCTCTCGAGAGCCGCCTGTCTTCAAGGCGTGCTACGTGGCTAGAGGCTTCAGCCAGCGCGAGGGGGTGGACTTCTTCCAGAACTTCGCCCCGACACCGAAGATGACTACTCTTTGGGCACTGCTATACGTAGCAGCACAACGCGACTACAAGCGTCACTCCCTCGACTTCTCTACTGCCTTTCTTCAGAGCAGCCTACACGAGCAGGTCTACCTGCGCCGACCACAGGGCTTCACTGGTACCTTCCCTCCTGGGACTCAGTGGCTTCTCAGGCGCCCGGTCTACGGCCTGCGCCAGGCTCCCCGTGAGTGGCACGACGCGCTGCGTGCCACGCTAGCAGACCTGCAGTTCTTTCCATCCTCTGCTGACCCCAGAATTTTTGTGCGTTCTGGCCAGACTCCGTTCTACATCCTTGTCTATGTAGACGACCTGGTCTTTGCTACTGCTGACAGGGACGCACTGGCCTCCGTGAAGGCCGAGCTGCTGAAGAGACACACTTGCACTGACCTTGGAGAGCTGCGTCGCTACCTTAGCCTATAGATCTCCAGGGACAGAGCAGCACGCACCATCACTCTGACACAGTCACACTTGGTGCGTCAGGTTCTTCAGAGGTTTGATCTTCAGTTCTCCTCCGCACAGCCCACACCTCTACCTCTAGACCATGAGCTCTCCGCTCCCGTTCCTGAGGTGCTAGTAGAGTCCAGCGGCCCCTACATAGAGCTGGTGGGTTGCCTCATGTACCTGATGACTTGCACTCGCCCAGATCTCGCATACCCTCTCAGCATCCTGGCTCGCTTTGTGGCCACAGGCGGACACTGACCACAGTACTGGTCGGCCGCTAAGAGGGTTTTGCGATATCTAGCAAGTACATCGGGCATGGGGCTAGTGCTGGGAGGATGCAGGCCAGTAGTCCTTACTGGGCACACAGACGCTTCTTGGGCAGACGACGCTGAGTCCCTCAGGTCCTCCCAGGGCTACTACTTTAGCCTTGGTTTAGGTGCCATCTCGTGGAGGTCCACTCGCTCCTCGTCTATTTCCCGGTCTAGCTGTGAGGCTAAGATCTACGCTGGTGGCACAGGAGCTCCGCTAGCTGACCTTTTTGTCGCCGACTTAGGTGAGCAGCCTAGCTCTGCCCCGGTTCTGTATGCTGACAACAAGGCCATGATCCTTCTGTGTTTGAAGCCACGACTTGAGGGCAGAGCAAAGCACATCCAGCTGCAGTACTTCCTCCTGCGTGAGCTACAGGAGCGTTGCCAGGCCCGCGTAATATAGTTGGCTTTCGGTGCCAACACAGCTGATATCTTTACTAAGGCGCTTGCGCCTAAAGATCATCAGTGGCACTGTGTACAGCTTGGTCTTGTTCCTATAGCTTCTCACTTTTTAGGACCCTGATTGTGTACTCTCTACTATATATAACTGTCTAACTGGCCTTGTGGCCTTACCTCCAATGGCTGGACTAGTAGTGCCGCCCTGGCTTGCTTTAGTCTTGTTTGTACTCTTGCTGACTGGTCTCCAGACCCCTGCGTCAGTGGTTGGACTAGTAGTGCCACCCTGAGCTGTGTGCTTCTTGCTTAGCACCACCCCTTCTCTAGCCTAGGGGGTGTGTCAACTTATACATATGTTGTATGTATAAGTTATAGGCTAGCCTAGGTGTATGCTTCTAGTGAGTACAACCCCAACTGGTATATGTTCTAGGTTTCTCACACATGTCAATGATTCTTGCATTCTAATAGCGCCGTGCACTTCCCCTGTCTGAGCGTCCGCGCTTCACTGCTGTTGCGAACGCCAAGGATTTCCTAGATGCCGTAGTTGCGCACTACTCCACGCCTGCCTCTGCCTCCGCTGGCCGCTTGATTCTCCCCATGCTATTCCCCGATCTTTCCGCTTTCGCCACTGTCGCTGACCTCGCTACTCACCTCCGTGCACTAGATGTCAACTTATAAATATATTGTTTTGTAGAAGTTATAGGCTAGATAGGGTATGTTCTTAGTGGGTACAACCCAAACGCTATATCTCCCCTGTTCTCCCTTCTTCTATTCATTCTTTCTAGTCTCAACATGGTATCACGAGTAGGTAGGTCCACCCACCCACTTCTGCCCCGTGCCGCCACCTACCGGACCCTCGCGCCAGGGCTGACGTTTAAAAAAAAAACCACCCTGAGCTGTCGATTAGAAAAAAAAAATACCCTGAGGGCTCCGTTTTGGAAATATCCCTACTTTGATCTGTCAGTGTTCAGGAACCCGAAACCCTGAAATTCCCAGGGTTCACAGAACACAATCAGGGTCGAATTCAAGACCGGTCGAGAATTTCCTGAAATTCAAATTCCCACCAAACACCTCAAATCCCGTGTTTTATGGCCTCAACTTTTGCCCCCGCCCAAACTCGCCGCCCTCCCCAAATCCCTCCCCCAGATCTCACCCCACACCTTTCAAAGCCCGGTACACTCGGGAGGTGCCCTGGTGTACATTCGACAAAAAAACTAGCTCAGGCCCTGGTGTACAGTATCTGGAAGAACATTCGATTGCTGGAGACGTGTCAGCAGGTGGTGTCAGGTCGCGCAAATCTGAGCCGTTAATGAGTGACCAACGATGAACAGCTGAGAAACATCGAAACGATCGCGTTCGATCGTGACCGTCAAAGGTTGGTGATTTTTTTGGGGGAACTGGGGGCCTTGGGGAAATTCCGAAATGAATCAATGCTGCTAGAAAAAAACAGTTCTCTCTCCTGACTAGTGGCAGAATCTTTGTCATGATTGGCCATTGTATGTAGTACCCTTGTAAAATACCCTGATAACGCCAGCTGTCGAATTTCGAATCGAGCTGGAACAAAACACACAAAAAATGTGAAAGACTTCTCTGCTTGTTCGCCAAATTAGCGTTTTTTTCGTACAGGACCCTAGTGGAAAAGCGAGCTTTGCCTATGCAACACTGGTGAACCTGCGATTTTGTTTTATGAGGGTGATGGAAACTTTTTTTTTTTTTAATCACGACACTGAGCAATCAGGGTACCGTAAAACCAATCGTGGGGCCTGGCGGGGATGTCTATTTCTGATTTCCCAGACGATGTGAAAACCGGGCAGCTCATAGCTCGAGGGGGGGAAGTTGAAAGGAGGGGGAAGGGGGGGGGGTTTCAAAACCCGAGGGGAGCGGGGAAGCGAAACGGAGGGGGCACGAGGATCAAAACGGAGGTGAGGGGGGGGATCGACATCGAGGGGAATGTCTACGGGAGGGGGAATGTCTGTCTGTACACGAGGACTTAGACAATTTTTGTTGAGGAGGGTGATACTCTGGCTACTAGGACTTAGCCGATTATTTGTGGGTTGTTGCGGGTGTAGGGGGAATGTCTGTACCACATGACTTAGCCAATATTTGTCGATTTTTGTGGGGTGTGTAGGGGGAATGTCTGTACAATTTGGACTTGGCCATTTTTCTAGGTTGCTATGTGTGTGCGGGTAATGTTTCTAGAGATTGGGGACTTCGCCGAAATTTCAGGGCTGTGAGGCACATGGATATCGCACTCAGGGCTCGTACGCGTTGCTCCTTGAAAACTCAATATTGGCATAACGCAATCCCTGAAATCCCAAGTGTTTAGAAACTTACGACCCTGAAGGGGCTAGGGTTGAGAAAAGTCCAACCCTGAAAATTAAGGGTTGGCAAAAAAATACCTTGTGAAATCAGGGAATCAGGGTAAAATACCCTGATAACGACAGGCCTGCCTCGCGCCCCTAGCTGACCCCGCACGCCCCTACGGCCCCGTCGCGCCCCTAGCAGGCCCCGTCGCGCCCCTACGGCCCCGTCGCGCCCCTAGCAGGCCCTGTCGTGCCCCTACGACCCCGTCGCGCCCCTACGGCCCCGTCGCGCCCCTACACCCCCGTCGCGCCCCTACGGCCCCTCGCACCCCTAGCTGGCCCCGTTGCGCCCCTAGCTAGCCCCGTCGCGCCCCTACGGCACCGTCGCGCCCTTCCGGCCCTGTCGCGCCCCTACGGCCCCACCGTGCCCCTAGCCGGCCCCGTCACGCCCCTACCGGCCCCGTCGCGCTCCTACAGCCCTGTCGCGCCCCAGCAACTACAGGACCAGAGGAGGGGTCCGCAAGGACGACAGCAGCAAGCGCAGCAAGCGGCGTGAGGGCGGCGTGGTCGCGGAAGAAACAGGCTGATGCACCGGATTCTAGAGTGAAGGACAGCGACGCTGTAGTGGCCGACGATGGAGGAGCACGGGTAGAGCCTAGGCTAGACAAAGCAAGCTGTCCTACGCCTGATACAGCAGGGGATTCTGGACTACACACAGGTGCTACGCCTAAGCTAAAGAACACAGAGTAATACGACCCAGAAACACTCGAAGCGTCAGCATACAGAGAATGCAGGGCAGTAGGAATATGATCCATGTCTAAGTCAAACACAGGCACACCGTGGCGCAGCAAGGTGGGCCAGTCAGGGAGGTCCGGGGCGGGACCAAAGCGGCGACGGAAGAGGTTGTCGAGGCGGCGGAAGCAGCGGGTGGTGCGGTGCGAGCGGCGGCACACCGTGCCACGCAGAGGCTCGGTCTGAAGCTGGTACTGGCAGCTTACAGCACCGAAGCTGCCGGTGGACGCCGAGATGCGAGGGCCACCACCACGACCACCACCGCCAGGGGCTCCCGGCCACCCGGGCGGGAGACGAGCCCACAGCTGCTGCTGCGGCTGCTGCTGCTGCTGCTGGGACGGCTGCTGCTGCTGCGGCGGCTGCGACTGCGGCGACTGCTGCTGCTCCTGGGCACCAGCACTAACCCCCTCGTCAGAACCATTGTCCCCGCCACCACCACCACTAGCGCCACCTCCACGTCCAACCTTGGGGCCACGGAAGCCCCGGTGCTGGCGCTGGTGCGGGTAAGCCGCAGCTGCTGTCTCAGGTGCAGGCGCAATCGTGGCAACTGCGGCAGAGACGTCAGTGTACGTGCACTGGGAGGGGGCACAGCCCTGAAAGATAGGGACTGCCGCAACACCGCTCGATTGAGCGATAGTGCGCTGGCGAGTCTCTATCTCAGACAGAGCTGTAACAAAGGCGGTCAGAGTGAGGTCGGCTGGGTGCTGACTAAGGAAGTGGTCGCGGGCAGTGGCTAAGCGGTCAGGAAGGCGCATGGCGATGAGGTACAGGGTAACGTAGAAAGGTGGGCGGAAGGCAGTAAGCTGGGCGGCAGAGCTAGTAGCGTGGTAGCTGGTCTCTAGTGCACGGAGGTGAGTAGCGAGGTCAGCTACCGTGGGGAAAGCAGAAAGATTAGGCAAAAGCATGGGTAGGATCAAGTGGCCAGCAGAGGCGAAAGCAGGTGTGGAGTAACGCTCAACTACCGCAGCGAGAAAGTCCTTGGCGTTCGCGACAGCGGTAAAGCGCGGACGCTCAGACAGGGGGAGGGCATGGCTAATGGCAAGCTGGGCTACTGCGTCGCAAGAATCCCAGACAGCTCGAGCAAGCGCAGCAGCAGCAAAAGCCTCGCTCGCAACAGTGGTAGGGTCAGGAGGGAGGGGATCAGGTGCAGGGGGGCGGAGAAGCAAACCATCAACATGCATAGCCAGGGAGTGCCCATCCTAGCGCTGACCTGTCAGGTGCCGGCGGAGATCGACGAGCCAGGCGGCGAAGTCGATCACGTGCCCCTCGGCGTCCAAGCGAAGAACAGCGTCTGCCATCGCACAGTGTGACAGCGGCACAGCGGCTCAGGGCGCAGCGACTCGGCGGCTGGGCGGCTCGGCGGCGGGGTGGCTCGGCAGCGCGGCGGCTCGGGGACACGGCGACACGGCGGCTCGGTGGCACAGCGGCTCTACGGCTCGGCGGCGCGGGTGCTCGGCGGCTCGGGGACACGGCGGCTCGGCGGCTCAGGCAACGAGGCCGGTTAGGGCGCGAGGGGCCGGCTAGGGCGAGCGGGGCCGGCAAGGGCGGTGGGGCTGACTAGGGACTCTGGGGGGGCCGGTAGGAGCACGAGGGGCCGTAGGGGCGTGAGGGGCCGGCTAGGGGCGCGAGGGGCTCGCAGCTCCACTACCCTTCCCTGTCCGGCGGTTCCCTCGGGTTCCCTTACAGGCCTGCACATCCCTTCGTTCTCCAGGAACTTAGTTGGTGTCGGCTGTCTTCAAGACCTCGGCGTCACCACTACGTTCCCTGGTCACGAGCGGTACGTAGTCTGTTCCGAGGCCGCCTCAGGTGCCCCCCTTGCGACATTCCCCCGGGACCTTGTGTCTGGCCTGTTTACGCTGGACATTGCTTCCCCCCCGGCGGGCGAATCCTCCTCCGGTTCTGCGTCCACCCAGGTAGCTGCGGCTTGCTCGTGTTGGTTGCTCACTCACCCGTCACTAATGTGGCACCACCGCCTAGGTCACCCCGCGCTCCCCCGCCTGCGTCACATGTCTTAGCACGGTCTAGTCCTCGGCCTTCCTGCGTCGCTCCCTGCTCTCCCTCCCTCGCCTGCGCCGCCGTGCATGCCCTGCGTCAAGGGCCGGCTGCGCCGTGCTCCTCACTCCTCCTCACTTCGCCCTGCCACTGCACCCCTTCAGACCCTGCACTTGGATGTTTGGGGCGCAGCCCCTGTCCCTGGTCCGCGTCGTGAGCGTTACTTTCTGGTGCTCGTTGACGACTTCACGCGCTATACCACGATGTTTCCCTTGGAGCGGAAGGCCGACGTGCCGAACGTTCTTATCCCGTGGGTCGTAGCTGTGCGCCTCCACCGCTGTCTCCCTGTGCTGTGTCTCCTCTCCAACCGTGGCGGCGAGTTCGCCTCTGGTCGGCTTGGCCAGTTCTGTCGTGCGGAGGGCATCACCCAGTCGAACACCCTACCAGACTCCCCGCAACAGAATGGGGTCGTTGAGCGACGCATCGGCTTGGTCATTGAGGTGGCTCGTACTTCTATGATTCATGCCGGTGCACCCCATTTTTTGTGGCTGTTCGTCGTTCGCTAAGCCGCTCACCATCTTTACCTCTGGCCGCACTCCTAGCGGCCGCTGGTTTCGCCGACCCTTCTTTGGACCGGGTTCCTTGGTGACGCGTCTGCGTTCCACGTCTGGGGCTAACTCGCTCACGTTTGTGCCTCTAGCACGGACAAGCTCACTGCCCACACTGTCCCCTATGTCTTTTTCGGTTTCCCCCTTGACTTGTCTGACTACACTTTTACCACCCGCCGTCTCACCGCTTCTTTCACTCTCGTGACACCACTTTCGACGAGTCTCTCTCCTTTTACCACCACTTTCTGCACCGAGGTCTCCAAGTTTCCCCTCCTCTGTTTCTGGTCCCTACTCCCCCGGTCGCCCCTACTCCTCGTCCTGCTCCTTCTGATGTGTCTCACGTCACTCCCCTCCCATCGGTTGTCCCGGTCGAGGAGTCGGCTAACTCTGGTGGCCCTGCAGCGCCGTTCTCGCTGCCTGTCTCTCCCCCGGTGTCTCCTTATCCACCGTAGTAGTCGCCGCTGCCACAACAGCTGTCGCCGCCGCAGCAGCCACCACCGTCACAGCAGCAGCAGCCGTTTGTGGACTATGGGGGTGCTGGCGTTGAGGCGGGTGCTAATCCTGGGGTTCCTGTGGTGGCTTGTCCCGGCGGGCTCGGGGGTGGCACCGGTGCTGGAGAGGGTTCTCGTTCTGGGGGTGCTGGTGTGGAGTGTTCCGGAGGTAGTCGCGCTGCAACTGGCAGTCAGGTGTCGGCTTCGAGGAGCAGTAGCAACAGTCGCCGCCGGTGTCCACCCTGCGGCTGCTCGGCCTTCCCTCTCCCCGACCGCTCGCCTGCGCCTCCCTCGCCGCCTACTCCCCTTCCTGTCCACGGCACTGTGTTTCCTCCGCCGGACTCGTCCCTGGCCCGTTTCCCACATTGTTCCCCTCTTGTTACTCCTCTGTCTCCTGACCCGACGCCTCAGTCTCACGTCTGATCTCACCGTCCCTCTCATGCCCGTCCTGTCTCTCTTGTTCCGCGTTCTCACCCTACGTTGCTTTGTTCCCACGCGTCTCATCCTCCCCTCCTGCCTTCCCCTCCTCCGTCGTCACTCACTGTCGCGCCTCCCCCTCTGTCTGACTACCATCGTGCTGCTCGTCCTCTTGTTCCTCGGGTCCTTGCCTCCCTCGTTACTGACCCGTCTGTTCCTGTCTTGATTCTTAACGCTCTTCTCACTGCTGTCGCTGACTTCCCCTCTACCCGCCGCCTTAACTACGCCACTGCTCTTGTCTCTCACCCTGTCCATTCTCCGTCCATCCGGGCTGCTCATGCCCTTGGCAATGACGTTCTAGAGGACAGGCAGTACGAGCTTGCTTTCGTGTCCGAGGCTGCTCCCCAACTCTATTCCATGTTGCTAGTCCCTGAGGGTGACCCAGACGCCTTTGACATCCCGACCCCTTGCACGTACGCTGAGGTGACCTCGGGACCCTGGGCCTCTCAGTGGATATCTGCCATGGAGCAGGAGATGGCATCTTGGAGATCCACCAGCACCTACGTCGACGCAGTTCCCCCATCTAGGGTGAACGTAGTCGCTGGCCGGTGGCTCTTCAAGGTGAAGCACCCCCCTGGAGAGTCGCCTATGTTCAAGGCACGCTACGTGGCTAGAGGCTTCTGTTAGCGCAAAGGGGTGGACTTCTCTCAGACCTTTGCCCCGACCCCGAAGATGACTACTCTTCGGGCACTGCTACACGTAGCAGCACAGCATGACTACGAGCTCCACTCCCTCGACTTCTCCACTGCTTTTCTTCAGGGCAACCTACACGAGTAGGTTCTACCTGCGTTGTCCACAGGGCTTCACTTGTACCTTTCCTTCTGGGACCGAGTGGCTCCTCCGCCGCCTGGTCTATGGCCTGCGACAGGAGCCCCGTGAGTGGCACTACCCGCTGCGTGCTATGCTAGCTGACTTGCAGTTATTTCTGTCCTCTGCAGACCCTTTGCTCTTCGTTCGTGCTGGCCAGACTCCGTTCTACATCCTTGTCTACGTAGATGACATGGACTTTGCTACTGCAGACAGAGACGCGCTGGCCTCCGTGAAGGCCGAGCTGCTGAGGAGACACACGTGCACTGACCTAGGAGAGCTGCGCTGCTACCTTGGCCTGCAGATCTTCAGGGACAGAGCAGCGCGCACCATCACTCTTACACAGTCACACTTGGTGCGCCAGGTCCTTCAGAGGTTCGGTCTTCAGTTCTCCTCGGCACAGCTCACACCCCTGCCAGCAGACCACAGGCTCTCAGCTCAGTGGTCCTTATGCAGAGCTGATGGGTTGCCTCATGTACCTGATGACTTGCACTCGTCCTGATCTCGCATACCCTCACAGCATCCTGGCTCGTTTTGTGGCCACACGCAGTCACCAACCACAGCACTGGTCGGCCGCTAAGAGGGTTTTGCATTATCTAGCGAGCACATCGGGCATGGGGCTAGTGCTGGGAGGATGCAGGCCAGTAGTCCTTACTGGGCACACAGACGCTTCTTGGGCAGACGACGCTGAGTCCCTCAGGTCCTCCCAGGGCTACTACTTTAGCCTTGGTTTAGGTGCCATCTCGTGGAGGTCCACTCGCTCCTCGTCTATTTCCCGGTCTAGCTGTGAGGCTAAGATCTACGCTGGTGCCATGGTGGCACAGGAGCTCCGCTAGCTGACCTTTTTGTCGCCGACTTAGGTGAGCAGCCTAGCTCTGCCCCGGTTCTGTATGCTGACAACAGGGCCATGATCCTTCTGTGTTTGAAGCCACGACTTGAGGGCAGAGCAAAGCACATCCAGCTGCAGTACTTCCTCCTGCGTGAGCTACAGGAGCGTTGCCAGGCCTGCGTAATATAGTTGGCTTCCAGTGCCAACACAGCTGATATCTTTACTAAGGTGCTTGCGCCTAAAGATAATCAGCGGCACTGCATGTAGCTTTGTCTGGTTCCTGTAGACTCTCACTTGCTAGGACCTTGATTGTGTACTCCTCTATATATATACCTTCTAGACTGGCCTTGTGGGTTCTCTTCCAATGGCCGGACTAGTAGTGCCGCCCTGGTTTGCTCTTGTCTTGTTTGTACTCGTGCTGACTGGTCTTTGGACCCTTGCCTCAGAGGTTGGACTAGTAGTGCCACCCTAAGTTGCGAGTTTCTTGTTCAGCACTACCCCTTATCTAGCCTAGGGGGTGTGTCAACTTATACATATGTTTGTATGTAGAAGTTATAGGCTAGATAGGTGTATGTTCTTAGAGGGTACAACTCCAACCCTATATCTCCCTTGTTCTCTCTTGTTTCTTATCATTCCTGTATTGTAACCCCCCCCCCCCCCGACAATTATGGCTGGAATGGGGTGTGTTATGGAGCACGTGTGAGGGGCGTGATGGGTCCTTGACCAAAATCACACTCTTTGTCACGGAGCACCTGAGCGGAGGCTGGTCCTTTGTCACAAGTACATGCAGCTTTGTGAAACTGGAGGTGTGCTGGAACTAGGGCTGACGTTTCAAAAAAAGCCACTCTGAGCTAACCCCCCTAGAGAGGAAAAAAGAAAGAAAGAAAGAAAAAAAGAGATCAGACAGGCCTTCATCCTAATTTTTGGTACTCCGAAATGTCAGAGTCCATAACTGAGCTTGTCCGGTTTTCTCCGAGTCTAGCGCAGACAACCGGAGTAAAAAAAAAAGAGAGAAATTTTCGAAAATTTGAAGGGTACTGACGACGATGCCAGTGCATGAAAATGTTTTGGCCCTTAGACAGGGAGAGACGAAACAACTAGTTTCTAATAGTCGTCCTTGTTAGGGACATTCTCGTCCGTTGCCTGTTTGGTCAACTGAAAGTCTATCAAAATTTGACGGCCTCGATCCATTGCGATCGTTTCAACATGTTTCGACCAATCGATGGTCGCTAAAGTTTGACGTTCAAGATCTCCCAACTGGGGCGCTGCAAGGGGGCGAAGGTTCTCCCACCGCTCTATTCGCCCAGCTTGTCCCCTCTCCCTATGAGTAGTTTTGACCCCCCCCTCCCCCTCCATTTTCGATTCCCCCTCCCCCTCTGTTTCGCTTCCCCCCTTCCATCCTTTTCAATCTCCCCCTTTCCCCACCATTTCGCTTGCCTCCTCCCCGTGCCCAGCTCACCCACTTATCTGTTATAGTTCTGTTTTTTACAGCCAAAATTTTGGGCTGTTTGGGTAGGGGTGTTAGGGCGACTGTGTTTGATAACCCCACTTAGCCGAAATTTTCGATATGTTGTGGGGTGTATGGGGGATGTCTCTAGCATTTGGGGACTTAGCCAAAATCTTCGATGGGTTGTGGGGTGTGTGGGGGATGTCTCTAGCATTTGGGGACTTGGCCGAAATTCTTGATGGGTTGTGGGGTGTGTGGGGAATGTCTCGAGCATTCGGGGACTTCGCCGAAATTTTATGGGTCGCATGTTGGAAGAAGGTACATCTGGTTCAAGGTCTGTACGCGCTGTGCTCTGGAAACTCAGTACTGGGTAAGTAACAAGTCTAAAATTTTCAGGATCCCTAAATTCGTACTATGAAGTGATCGGGATTGGGAAAATGGGTAATCTGATAATTCAGGTTTGGCCAACATTAGGGTCTGAAATTTCAGACTATTCAAACTAAATAGTCTGATAATGTCAGCCCTGGCTGGGACAGCTGTTAGGAGCGTGATTGGTCCTTTAAAAAGTCAAGGTGTCAACATATATTTGTAAAAAGTCAAGGTGTCAACAAGGGCCAACCAATCGGGGGTCGAGTTACTTCCTAGCACCCGCTACTGGCCCAGCCGACGACGCACATGTCTTTCGATTGTGCTGGCATGCATGCTGCCACACTGTGTCACGTGGTTCGAGGAGAACATTGAAAGAAACAAGGCTCTGTCTAACACAATATGCTAGGTCAAAATCGTACCCTCTCAAAAATCGCCAAGGTTCAACCCTACAATCTCAGCCCTGATTTTTTTCACCCCTGATCATTCAGCCTTAAAAAAAGTAAAATACTATGACAAAATATGCTACTTCCAAAACCCGACCCTGAAAAACAGGGGCTCTTACTGGGGCCACCCTAAGCCAGCAGCCCTTCAAAATGCAATCTGAATTCCTGGCCCGAAACGTCATAAGAAGGCATGAGTACAGTTTCTGTTCTCACAGAGACATGTTGCCAATCTGCCAGACAGAAGTGAAGGGATTGTGAGACGACTTTCAGAGGAGTGTGCAGTGCAGTCGTCATAGCATTTCAAATCTCACTGATACAGCACACTCAGATTACGAAGTTCATGGATGGCCTAAAGGACTAAGCAAAACAAGTAAGACTCACGTGGGAAAGCAGGAGTGGGGGGTGGGAGCAATCGGAGAATAGAAAGTGCAAATGGGAATAGTTGGCAGGTCCCTCGGACCTATGAGAATGTGAAGGAGCTTGTCTCCTTTACAGCATACTCCTCTTCCAATCGAATCAGAATCTGTACATTTTTTGTTACGAAAAAATTGTTCATATTGTGACACGACTTTTAGAGGAGTGTGCAGTGCAGTCGTATAGGTCAAAAGAGATATCACAGAGAGGGTTGGTGACGACGGCGCTTGAGCGTGGCTGCGTTTTGAGTGGTCAGACTAGAGCGAAGTGGATCCTAAATTGAGCGCGAGGCAGCGACAAGCTCGCGATCGTGCTGAGTAACATAACGCTCCTTAGCCCTATCGCTACGCTAGCGTCTGAGGGTCTTGAACAGCCGATCAGGCACGCCAACATCAACAGCCGCAGTGGTGTTGTGCGTACTCCTTTACCTGGGAGGACAATGGACCGCGAATAGGAGAAGGATGGCCGATCAGCCAATGGGCGCAAGGTATGGCGGAACATGCCGAGTGCACGGCGGAAATTGAAGCGCTGCCACGTATTCCATGCAACAGAAACAGTGCCAATGTCAGATCGCTGGTGGGAGAAAGGGAAGCAAGTGTCTGGTACAAAAAGCCCGATACTGGCGCCAACAAGGCTCATAGGTACGAAGAGTAGACTGCGCACGAAGATCGACCGTAAGCGTAAAAAGGTCCAAAATTAAGCGGCCACGGTACAAATCTGTGTTGCAAAACAGCGCTATGTATTAGTAAAATACCAAGCGACACGCATACATTAGAGTTTGGAAGACCTGCACCACTAAAGGCATGATGATCGCTACCAACACGCAAACAATTAGAGCTAGAAGCTAGGCGAATGGTTGCGGTTACAACGGGGGCCCAAGAGGTGACATTCGAGCATAACAAGGGCCAGCAAAAAGCGCTAGGCCAATGTGGAATCACAAGGGTCAGCGAGGTGCGTGAGCGGCGCACATGGGCAAGGACGGGGAGAATAAGGGGAGGTGGAGGGAATGCATAGCACTTTTTGCCTAACCAGCTAAGAGAAAACGCATCCTGCGCGACCGCGGCCGAGAGAGCTCGAGCGAGCAAAAGCGAACCAGCTGCGCATTGGCGCGAGAAGTGAACAGATCAAGAGTGTGAGGGCCCCAACGCCTGTCCAGCAGAAGGAACCAAGGTCGCGCGAGAGAGTATTCATTGAGAAGATCCAACTTGGAGAGCGCATCTGCTTCGGTATTGAGGGCGCGCGGAATCCACTGGACAGTGAGCCGAATCTGGTGTCTCACACAAAGGTGGATGATGGCTCGACATAGAAGAGGCAGCTCGAGATGACGGAAGCCTCCTTTCTTCATAATGTAATAGGCCACTTGACTGTCACTGCGGAGAAAGACGTGCGAACGACGGACCTCATCAAGGAAGGTCGACAATGCCCAATGGATGCTCGAGAGTTCATGAAGCATACTGGATGAAGACACAAGGGCATGTGGGAGTGGTGAGGTGTGTGAACCAGCCCGACCAACTGACGCTGAGAAGCATGCACCCCATGCGCTATCACTAGCACCCACATACATCACGGTATCATAAAGATGAGGATTGTGGAAGCGGGAGCCATTGAAGGCTTCAAACTGGGTGAGCCAGAAGCGCAACTCGTCAATTGAATCTGGTGTCAAGAGAATGGACGCTCCCCAGGAGTGACGCTCAGATATATGAGATACAAGATTCTGGGAAAATGCGCGTATGACTGTGCCAAGTGCGAGCGCCATGGATACCAGCAGGCCGGTGATGCAGGCAGCCCGGCATACTGGATGTGCCGTTCTTGCATGCTAAGCATGCAGGTTCACTCCAGTTCGGTTAGGATCCGCTCGCGACTACTGGCATCTACGGAGAAAGATGTGGTGCGAGTGTCCAGTAGGATACCCAGAAACTTAAGGCATTTTGTTGGCTCGAGCTGCGACTTCTTAAAGTTGACGATGAAGCCAGCTGATTGAAGATCTGCCAAAATGACGACGCGATGACGAAGGGCCTCAGCTCGAGTGGAGTTGATAAACAGGATATCATCCACATATGGGATGAGTCGGATGCCACATCCACGCCAACGTTTGGCAAGCTGCTTCATCAGCTGAGTGAAAACGAATGGCACGGTGGCAAGGCTGAAGGGCAATGATAAAATTTGATAGTGCCGCTCTTGGATTGTGAAGCCGAGAAAAAGCCAGTACGAGGGGGGGATGTCCACATGGTGATAACTCGATTTTAGATCAATAGTGAATAGCCAATCATCTTGCTGCATCAAGTCGGGCACCCGGTTCAAGCCCTTGTAGCAAAAACGGGGAACGGAAAGAAAAGAATTCACATGGAAAAGGACCAATATGAGCCTCTTTTGGATGGTTGGACGACCACATTCGGCGGACTGATGCAAGTAAGTGGTTTTGAAGGGGGCACAAGCCTAGCCGCTCCAGTTGCTAGTAGCTCGTTCACGGACTCCACCGCGAATGAGTGGAAGTGGAGGGCCCCTGCATGATTTGTGGGATGTCAGATAGGTGGCTGGGATGAAGCCAAGGGAGGCGATAGCCACACGCAATAACTGATAGCATGAAGCGGCTATCGCACCAGGTGGACCACCATGTGATGCAGGCACGCATGCATCCTCACATGTGGATTGTGCTATCAAATGGGGCAGCAAGCATGACGAAGGAGCTAGATTGCGGGATGAGGCAGTGGCGTGCACATGTAAGCAGAACATCAAGGGCCAAGTATAAATAATTACCCCCGAGAATAAGAGGCGTTTGTCAAAGCAACCATGCCATAAGTAGTGTGCTCAAATGGCTGAAGCAAAAATAATAAGGGATGCAACCCTTTTCGTAATGGGCACACATTTTTTGTGCTTTCCGTCTGTCTTTTCCTTTGTATCTTTGCACTCCAGTACCCGGCTTGTGTGGGAACTACGGCGGGTGTGCCAACGCTCCACGTGCCCCATTCGTCCGCTTACTCCCTGGATGCTATCATCAATGTCTCTCTTGACGTCACGCGAGTAAAAGATGCGGTGAGATGGCGGGTGGTAAAAGTGCCAGTCAGATGCGTCGAGGGGGAAACCAAGGAAGACACAAGAGTCAGTGCGAGCAGTGAGCTGGCGCGGACGTGAGCGAGGCAGCCCCAGACGGGGAACATAGACGTGTCACCAGGGGACCCGGTCCAGAGGAGGGTCGGCAAAACCTGCGGCCGCTGGGAGTGTGGCCACAGGTTAAACTGGTGAGCAGCGTAGCAAACAGCGAATGGCCACAGAAAATGAGGCGCACCGGCATAGATCATGGAGGTATGAGCCACATCTATGACGAGACCAATGCGTCGCTCAGCGACCCCATTCTGCTGCACGGAGTCCGGCAGGATGTACGACTGGGTGATGCCCTCCGCACGACAGAACTGGCCAAGCTGACTGGAGGCGAACTCACTGCCACGGTCAACGTGGAGATGGAGCACTGACAGGGCGCGGTGGACATGTGCAGCTACAAGCCACTGGATAAGAACGTCAGACATGTCGGCCTTCCGCTTGAGAGGAAACACCATGGTGTAGCACGTGTAGTCGTCAACGAGCACCAGAATCTAGCGCTTGCGACGCGGCCCAGAGACGGGGGCTGGGCCCTAGACATCTAGGCGAAGGGTCTAGAGTAGCGCAGTGGTGGGGGGAAATCAGGAGGAGTGAGGAGCACGGCGCAGCCGGCCCTCAACGCAAGGCGTGCACGGAGGTGCGGGCGAAGGAGGGAGGGCAGGGAGAGACGCAGGGAGACCTAAGACAAGACCGTACTGTGACATGTGACGCAGACAGGGGAGTGTGGGATGACCTAGGCGGTGGTGTCACAGAAGCGACGGGTGAGTGAGCGACCGACAGAGCAAGCCGCAACGATCCGAGTAGGTGCCGCCACCTGAGAGGATGCTCCCACTGGGATGGACGCGTCATCTAGCGTGAACAGGCCTTACACCGGGTCCTGGGGGAACGTGGTGAGGGGGCTACCAGTGGCGGCCTTGGTACAGACTGCATACTGCTCGTGTCCAGGGAAAGTAGTGGTGACGCTGTCAACTAATACATATGTTTGTAAGTAGAAGTTATAGGCTAGACAGGTATATGTTCTTAGAGGGTACAACTCTAACCCTATATCTCCCTTGTTCTCACTTGCTTCTAGTAATTCTTGTATTCTAACGTGGTATCATGAGTAGGTTAGGTCCCCCCCACCCGCTTCCGCCCCTCGCCCAAGCCCACCGCCCAGCCGGCCCCTAGTTCGCCCGCCGACCCCTAGCGTACCACCGGCCCCTCGCGCACCTCGTTGGCCCCTAGCATGCCTGCCAACCCCCTATGCGCCTCGCCGGCCCCAAGCGCTTGCCGGCCCTTCGCGTGCCCACTCGCTCCTCGCGTACCTCACCGACCCCTCTCGCACCTCGCCGGCCCCTTAGCGCCTCCCCAGCCCTTCGCGCCCCGCCAGACTTAGCCGCCCCGCCGGCTCTTTGAGCGCCCACTGGCCCTTGCGCGCCACCTAGCCGCAGCGCTCCGCCGGCCCTTTGCGCCCTGTTGGCTCTGCGCGCCTCAGGCCTTCCTCGGCCTCCTGCCCGGTCTTCTCGACAGAAAGTCCTGCCGCCAAGCCGCTGTGCCGCTGTGTCGCTGTGTACCTATGCCGCTGTGTCACTGTGCCACTGTGTCAATGTGCCGATGAGCCGCCATGACGCTGTACCGCCGTGGAACTGTGTCGCTGAGTTCGAACGATGGCGGACACTGTCCTTCGCCTGGACGCGGAGGGGCACGCGATCGACTTCGACGTCTGGCTGGTCGATCTTTGCTAGCACCTGACAGGTTAGCGCCAGGAAGGGCACTCCCTGGCTATGCATGTTGATGGCTTGCTTCCCCGCCCCCCCGCGTCTGAGCCCCTCCCTGCTGACCCCACCACTGCTAAGAGTAAGGCCTTTTATGCTGCTGTGCTCGCTCGCGCTGTCTGTGATTCTTGCGATGCTGTAGCGCAGCTTGCCATTAGTCATTCGCTTTCCCGATCTGAGAATCCGCGCTTCATTGCTGTCGCGAACGCAAAGGATTTTCTAGATGCAGTAGTTGCGCGCTACTCCACACCCACCTCTGCCTCCGCTCGCCGCTTGATTCTCCCCATGCTATTCCCTGATCTTTCAGACTTCCCCACAGTCGTTGACCTTGCCACTCACATCCGTGCTCTAGAGACTAGCTACCACGCTGCTAGCACTACCGCCCAGCTCACTGCCTTCCCCCCACCATTCTGCGCTACACTGTACCTGATTGCCATGCGCCTGCCTGACCGCTTAGCCACTGCCCGTGACCACTTGCTTAGCCACCCCTAGTGACCTCACCATGACCGTCTTTGTCATTGCTCTGTCTGAGATAGAGACCTGCTAGCGCACTATCGCTCAGTCGAGCGGTGTTGCGGGAGTCCCTATCTTTCACGGCTGTGCTCCCTCCCAGTGCACGTACGCTGACGTTTTCGCCGCTGTCGGGACGACTGCTCCTGCCACTGAGACCGCATCAGCGGCCTTTCCGCAGCAGCGTCAGCATCAGGGCCGTCGCAAACCCCAGGGGAGGGCATGGTGGTGGTGCTGGTGGTAGTGGTGGTGGTGGCGAAGATAGTGGTTCGGACGAAGGGGTTGGGGCTGGTCTCCAGGAGCAGCAGCAGCCGCCGCAGACATAGCAGCAGTAGTCGCAGCAGCAGCAGCAGCAGCAGTCGCAGTAGCAGCAGCAGCAGCAGCAGCCGCAACAGCAGCAGCAGCAGCACCCATGGGCCCGCCTCCCGCCGGGGTGGCCAAGAGCCCCTGCAGGTGGTGGCCACGGTGACGGTCCTCGTAGCTCGGCGTCTACCGGCGGCTTCGGTGCTGTGAGCTGCCAGTACCAGCTCCAGACTGGGCCCCTCCATGGCACTGTGTTCTGCCACCCGCTGCTTCCGCCGCCTCGACGAACTTTTCCGTCGTCGCTTCGGCCCGGCCCCAGACTTCCCGGACTGGCCCAGTCTGCTGCGCCACAGTGTGCCTGTTTTTGTCATAGATATGGATCAGATTAGTTCTGCCCTGCATTCTCCGTATGGTGACACTTCTTGTGTACCCGGATCTTATGACCCTGTATTCTCTACCTTAGGCGTAGCACCTGTATGGAGTACAGACTCCCCGGCTGCGTCAAGCGTAGGACCGTTTGCTTTGTCTAGACTAGGGTCTACCCTTGCTCCTCCTTTGTCCGCCGCAACCACTTCGCTGTCCTTCACACTAAACTATAGTGCGTCTGCCTGCTTCTTTTGTAACCACGCTGCACTCACGCCGCTTGCCGCGCTTGCCGCTGTCGCACTTTGCTTAGCGCTCCTCTGGTCCTGTCGTTGCTCGCAGCTACACTATCCTTCCCTGTCCAGTGGTTCCCTCGGGTTCCCTTACAGGCCTGCACATCCCCTTGTTCTCCCGGAACTTAGTTGGTGTCAGCTGTCTTCAAGACCTCGGCGTTACCACTACGTTCTCGGATCACGAGTGGAATGCTGTCTGTACCGAGGCCGCCTCAGGTTCCCCCCTTGTGACGTTCCCCCGGGACCCAGTGTCTAGCCTGTTTATACTGGACACTGCTCCCCCCCCGGGTGGGGCGTCCTCCCTGGGTCCTGCGTCTATCCAAGCCGCCGCTGTGTGCTCGTGTCGGTCGCTCACTCACCCGTCGCTTCTGTGGCACCACTGCCTAGGTCACCCCACACTCACGCGTCTGCGTCACATGTCCCAGCATGGTCTCGTCCTAGGTCTCCCTGCGTCGTTTCCTGCCCTCCCTCCCTCGCCTGCGCCGCCGTGTACGCCCTGCGTCGAGGGACACCATGCTCCTCACTCCTCCTCACTTCGCCCTGCCATTGCACCCCTCCAGACCCTGCACCTGAACGTTTGGGGCCCAGCCCCCGTCCCTGGACCACGTCGTGAGCACTACTTTCTAGTGCTCGTGGACGACTACACGCGCTATACCACGGTGTTTCCCTTGGAGCGGAAGGCCGGCATGCCTGACGTTCTTATCTCTTGGATCGTGGCTGCGCGCCTCCACCACGGTCTCCCTGCGCTGTGTCTCCGCTCCGACCGTGGCGGCGAGTTCGCCCCTGGTCGGCTTGGATAGTTATGTCGTGCGGAGGGCATCACCCAATCGTACACCCTACCGGACTCCCCACTTTCGAATGGGGTCGCTGAGCGACGCATCGGTTTGGTCATGGAGGTGGCTCGTACCTCCATGATTCATGCCGGTGCACTGCATTTTCTATGGCCGTTCGCTGTTCGCTATTCCGCTCACTAGCTTAACCTCTGGCCGCTCTCCCAGCGTGTCACAGGATCGAATGTCTCGAGAAAAGGTTGCACTATCGATCAGTATAATGCCCTTTTATACTTCCAAAGTACATCAGGTAACCAGGTCTATCCTATCTCAAGCGAATAGACCCTTCTAGAAAATAGAATCACCCCGCGTATAGCGACGCGAGGCTATTGGCTTTAAGGGATTACGGCAGGATTACGCTAGATATAGCGCGCCACTACACCCCGAGCCCGGTCGGTGATATAATGATAATAACAGGATAACTGAAAGGTTTATGGAAATGGAGGAATAGGAATCCAAATGGAATGAGACAAAGACCAAATGAATCAGGATAAAAGGAGGAATGTAATGGAAAGGGAATATGGAAAGGAGAAAAGAATGGAACGGGGTCGTACTCTCACACTTCCCCCCCTCAAAGCTGGGTGGTAGAAGTAACACCCTGCTTGACAAGGTAGTCACGAAGAGGACGACGAGCGTGATCCATCTCGGATTCAGAGACCCAGCTATCCTCTGAAGGATCATAACCCTTCCAACGGATGAGAAGCTCCACGTTGCCATTCCGTCAACGGCGGTGAGCAAGCACAGACTCGACTTCGTACGCGGGTTCATCATGGACGAGGACGGGCAGCGGCGGCGGAGGTTGGCGTTCAGAGAAGACCTTGTTGGGATCCCAGTAGGGCTACAAGAGTTGGACATGGAAGGCGTTGTGAATCTTCCAGGTAGCTGGCAGGTGTAAGCGGAAGGTAACCGGAGTGACCTGTGCTTCAACGAGAAAAGTCTCGCAGAGGCGAGGTCGCATTTTCGATGGGAGATGGCTGATGTCAAGATTGCGCGTGTCGAGCAGTACTTGGTCGCCCACGATGATGGCGTGGTCAGTGCGGTGGCGATCGGCCTGGCACTTCTGTTGTTGCTGAATGTCGAGAAGGCGCTTGTGGGTCCGATCCCAAAGTTTGTGCATGGTCGTGATGAAATCATGAGCCGGTTGGACTGTGGCTGGTATAGTTGGCTGTTGTGGTGTGAGCAGGTGGCGTCCGTAAAAGAGGAAGAACGGCATCTGTCCACTAGCGGCGTGAGTGGCATTGTTGTAGGCATACTCCAGGACGGGCAGATGCAAGTTCCACTTGGAGATTTTATCCTTGCAGGTTGCGTGGAGGAGTTGAGGCATGGCGAGTTTGGTTCCGAGTAGAGACATCAGTTCTCTCCTGAATTTACTGGTGAACTTAGGGTCTCGGTCGGAGATGAGTGTGGTTGGAATGCCATGTTGTGAGATGATGTAGCAAACAAAAGGTTGTGCTGTCTCCTCGGTACGTGCTATCGTGTGTGTCGGGATGAAGTGTCCTATTTTGGAGAACTTGTCAATGACGACGAGGATCGCGTCATGACCGCTTATGGTAGGTGGTGGCCCGGTGATGAAGTCTAGGCTGACCACTTGCCATGGCTGTTTTGGGACAAGAAGAGGCTGTAGCAGGCCTGCCTTTTTCTGCTTGCTGCTCTTCATCCGCTGACATGTAGTGCACGAGGTGACGAATTTCTGTACGTTATCTGCCATGTGGCGAATTAGGCGATACCGGTGAGCGTCTTGTTGCTACCGAAGTGTCCCGCGTACAGGACGTCGTGGTATTCTTCGAGTAGTAACTGACGCAATGGAGGGTAATTAGGTACCCAGATCTTCAGTGATCCTTTCCGGTATGTGATGTCGTTGTCCCACTGTAGCAGATGTCGTTTTTCTGCCAAGGGAATTTCGGGGTCGATGGTATACCCGTGTGTGAAGAGTCCCTTAAGGAGTGGATTCATCCCTTCAACTTGGATGGCGGCAACGTTTGCAGGCCGGCTAAGCATGTCTGCTTTGTTTTTGTGGCCGGGCTTGTACACGATGTCGTAGTGGAAGTGTGTCTTGAGGAAGTGAATCCATCGGACCTGTCGCCTGGAGAGGCTTGGTTTCGTCTTCAAATATTTTAGGCTGCAATGGTCAGTGTAGACTGTTGTTTTGCGTCCTTCGAGATAACATCTCCACGTTTTGAAGGCGATGATGATAGCAAGGGCCTCCTTGTCGTGTATCAGGTAGTTGAGTTTTGCTCCGTGTAATTTTTTGTTGAGGTAGGCAATTGGTTGCAATCCATTCCCCTGGTCTTGCATCAAGACTGCTCCCACTGCCTGGCCACTGGCGTCAGCTTCGATGACGTAGTCGCGTTCGGGGTCTGGCAAGATGAGTACATGTGCAGATGTGAGTGCTTGTTCTAGCTGTTCCGTGGCTTCCTGATGTCTTGGTTCCCAGTTATAGGGCGTGTTCTTCTTCAGCAGATTCGTGAGTGGTGCGGCGATTTTTGTGTATTGCAGCACGGACCTGTTGTAGTAGTTAGCGAAGCCAAGGAACTGCTGTAACTCCTTCATGTTCTCGGGTGTTTTCCACGTACGCACAGCTTGGATTTTCTTGGGGTCGACGTGAACTCCTTGAGTGCTTACGATATGTCAGAGGAATTGGACTTTCTTGAGGGCGAAGTCGCTCTTGGATAGTTTCACGTAGATTCGTTCTCGTCGAAGAATCTCGAAGACGCGTCGCAGGTGTTCGACATGTTGTTGCATGTCACGCGAGTAGACGAGGATGTCATCCAAGTACACCACCATGATTCGTCCAAGAGTGGGCGTAGGATATGATTCATCTATACTGGCGGAAAGAATTGTCCACATGTTTTGCAATTTTCAGAATTTCGACCGTTAAAGGGCATGTGTACATTAAGCCTTAATTGAAGGCCTTACCCACTATATGCAGGCCAATCTAGAGACACGAAACAATGCTTCACATTTGATGAAACTACAGTCGTTAACAGTAAAAAGCAGAAAAAACCAATCACCGTGCATGTGGACAATTAGTTCCAGGCGGAAGTATTTACTTGAACAACCCTTAAACTAGTACCTGGTCCACTGCCCTTTAGCCCTAATCACAGCTTTCACCCTCCTGGGCATGCTGTCGATCAAATTGGAGCACACCTCTGATGGGATCTTCTCCCACTCCTCTTGTTCACGCTCCCATAGGTCCACCATACCAGTGGGAGGTGTCTCATGCTTAACCAACTCCCTCTTAAGATGAGCCCAAAGATGCTCAATGGGGTTCAAATCAGGACTTCCTGCCGGCCACTCCAGGACCCCAAACTCCTGCTCCTGAAGCCACTGCTGCACCACACGGGACAAATGCTTGGGGTCGTTATCGTGCTGGAACATCACATCCGAGGGGGTTAGCTTGTAAAAATCAATGGTATTCTTCATCTCGTCTTGCAAAATGCTCAGATACAGTGGCCCGTCCATTCTACCATCGATTTTGCACATGAAACCCGCCCCCTCATACGTGACACAGCCCCAAATCATCAGGCCGCCGCCCCCGTGTTTGACGGTTTGCCTGATCCGGTGGTGTTGGAGAGCCGTACCTTCACGAACCCAGGCGTACGCGCGGCCGTCAGAGCAGAACCGACTGATCCTCGTTTCATCCGACCAGATCACCCGCCTCCAATCATCTATGGTCCAATCCGCATGGGCCCGTGCGAAGCTTCTTAGGCTACTGGATGGCGACAAGGCCGCTGGATTTGAGCGCATTACGCACCGTCCTAGGATGCACCGTGATGCCGTGCTGGGATTCGACGATCTGGGCCGCATGCCTCGAGGTTTTCGCCTCGCCGCTAGTGATCGCCCTGACAATCCCACGATGAATTTTATTCGTCAGTACGTGTGGACGACCAGCAGTGGTCATGGAAGGACGCACATACTCAAGAGTAGTATCTGAAATCGCCTTAAGTCCAACGTCGTGTACTGTGCTTTTCCCCACTCCAACCTCCTTCGCGATTCGCCGCGTGCTGTACCCCCTACGCAACAAAGTTATGATCCGGGCGCGACGAGCCTCCTCTATCGGTCTCATCTTAGCCTAGTCGAAGCCTCGGGTATAAAGTCTATCCTGACTAATCGACGATTACGGGAGGAACTACGAAGAGAATGCGGTAGTCGAAAACAGATCTAGGCTACTGCTTGGCCGAAACTGTCCGGATGCACTCACGCGACTGAAATCTTGTTCACGCTATTAGTGCGACCCCTTCAAATTGCAAACGTGTTACCATAATGCAACTTGCACTCGTTACGTACTAGCCAGCTTCGAAGATTCGGCGATACCTTGGTTGAAAGCATTCAAATAATTATTTGAACCTAAAATTGGATTTTATCCGAGTAATACTTTCCGCCAGTGTATGCTTGGAACATTGCAGGTGAGTTGGTGAGTCCGAACAGCATTACCAGATACTCGTACGATCCGTACTAAGTTCGGAAGGCAGTTTTGTGAACGGAATCGTCCGCCATTCTTATCTGCCAGTATCCAGACCGCAGATATACTTATGAAAATACCGTGGCTCCCCGAAGCTGGTCAAGCAGGTCATTGATTCGTGGGATTGGGTATTTGTTCTTGATGGTCTTCTTGTTGAGAGCTCGGTAGTCAATGCACATGCGCAGGCTTCCGTCTGGTTTCGGTGTAAAGAGTACTGGGGCACCGTATGGTGACGTAGATGGTCGGATGAGTCCATTGGCGAGGAGATACTCAATCTGTTTCTTCATGTCGGCTAGTTCTGTAGGGCTTAGCCGATATGGTGCTCGGAAGGTCGGTTTCGAACCTGGTTCCTCCACGATCTTGTATTGGTGCGTTCGGTATGGCGGCAGCTCGTCCGGGAGGTCGTTGGGAAGAATGTCTTGGAGCTCCTTCATTATTTCCTTGATTTCTCTTGGAGGTTCCGGGGTCTTCTCTTCCTCTCTTTCCATGTCTATTGCTAGCGCCAGGAACTCGGTGTTGATTCTTTCCACATCCTTCTCGAACCTGGCGGCTGTCTCCACTGGGATATCTCCTATATTGTCCCTGTTGGGTAGCTGGACTCTCCTTCCTTTCTTGTAGATGCTTGCGGTGCAGTTTACCCAGTTGATCTCGGGGTTGAATTTCTTGAGGAAGTCTCGTCCGAAGATCAGGTCAAGCCCTTTTATCTTGGTGATGGGGAGAGCAGGTTTCCAGCGCAGTGGCCCGATTTGTAGGTGTAGCACTGCTTCGCCGTACACTGGTAATTTGCTGCCGTCCACCATCGTTGCAGAAAACGCTGATGGCTTGTACTCTTCTCGAAGTCGGTCGATGGTTGCCTTGTCGCATACGGCGTGCAATGCTCCGCTGTCCACGAGTGCTTGGAGGCGTCGTCCTTTGCAGATGACCTCGAGCACGAGGGGCAAGTGTTGCTCCGAGTACCCAAAGATAATTTCATTGATTGGGTCATAGGGTACATCCCTATATTCGTTGCTTCCTACTCCTGAGCTGGAAGCTGGCTGAGGCTGCTTGGAGAAAGGCTGTTCTCTAGGGCCCAGAGTTTCCGTGACGAGTGTACGTGTCGTTGATGAAGTTGCCGAGTTGGATGCATCCGAAGAAGGAGTTCGGGGTTTTTGCAGCTTCTTGTAGACCCCCAGCAACCTCTTGAGCTGCTTCAACTCCACCGATGTCTTCCCTGGGGAACGGGTAGTCGCTGTGGGCTGGTGTCGGGAGAGGACGTTGACTCCATGGAAAGGTCGGCTTCTTTCCACACTCCTTAATTTGGTCCCCAAGTTCTCCGGTATCGGTATGGTCTCCACAATTTTATGCTTCTTCTGGAGTCCCCCCGAATTTTCTCCGAATTTTCTCCGAGAATTACAAGTTTTCATTAAAGCTTCTTTATAAGATAACTTTAACGAATCCTTATAATTTCTTGGGTCTTCAAGGAGTTTCTCCGTCTTGGCAGATTCCTTTTTCGCGGAGTTAGATTTTTCCTCTGCAATTTCCTCTGGCGAAGACTCGTCATGGGGTGGAGATTTTTCCCCATTATTTTCTCCTGTTCGCGTCGAATCAGCTGCGTCGAAGTTGATTTTTCCGGAACTCCGCGGCCGCTTTCAGATCTTTTCTTTTTCGCCAGCTAGGTCGGCAATCACTGGCGAGCCCCGTTTTTTTGCTTCTGATTAGCCGAAGGATTTCCGCCACTGTTGCGTGCCCGATACTCAGCGCGTGCGGCTTTCATTTTGTTGCAGTCGAAGATTCGATGACCCGGCACCCCGCAAAAATCACACGTGAAGTTGGTGTTTTACGGACGTGGCCGCCCTTCGAACCTGTCGACTTCCATCGGGTCGGCGAACGTGGGGTGAGCCGAGTGGTCGCCCTGTCGCGTACTGCCGACGTGCGCCCGTCGTGTCCCGGCGTTGACCATGTCGAAGTGTTCCGCTGCCGATACGACGTCACTGTAGCTCGCGTAGTTTGTCGCTGCTACCTATCGTTTGACTTTGGTCTTCAGCCTGGCGAGGTACGAATTTACTTTTTCCCCTTCGGTGAGATCGGGAATATGGTTATAAAATTCTTCCATCTGCTGCGTGTACTGTGCTACACTCCCGAACTGTCGATGGCGATGATTTTTTCCCGGGCAAGGAAACCCGAATTTATCGGCGCGAAACGTTTCAGCAGGTCGGTGCGAAACTGCTGCCACGTGGCTTTGCTGTGGATGAAGGTGCTGTTACCGCCGATCCACTCGAGTGCCGGTCCCCGCATCAATGTCGCTGCGAGTCGTACGCGTTGACCGTCCCAGCCTGGCGAGCTCCATCCGACGGCTCCGAAGTAGATCTCCATGCCGGCGATCCATCTGCGGATGTTGGCGATCCATCTGCGGACGTCGGAGTTTCGATCGCTTGGATCGAACAGCTCAGGTGGGCGCGGCTTTGGAGCCTCGAGAAAATCCTACGACTGCTGTGTCGTCGCCGTTGTCTTTTTGTGTTGCGCGCCGGCGAGTCGAGTTACTCGCTCTAACTCTTGTCGCCAAGCTTCGCGGTCCGCTCGCATCTCCTCCTGTAGGGCGGCGATGCTTGCTTGTGGCGATGCTTGCTTGCAGTGATGTTGGGTAACTTCGGCATTGTCGAAGTTTGCCATCCTGTTCAAAACACGCGTGGAGGGGGTAATTCGAAATAATGCGAGTTTGTGCTTACCAGAATCGGCGTCAAGTTGGTCGCCCCCGGCGGTTTTTCGAGGCAGGAGTCCCGCTGCTGCTGCTTAGCTTAGAGTGGCCGAGTGAGAAAAGCTCTGATTACCAAGTGTCACAAGATCGAATGTCTCGAGAAAAGGTTGCACTATCGATCCGTACAAGGCGCTTTATACTTCCAAAGTACATCAAGTAACCAGGTCTATCCTATCTCAAGGGAATAGACCCTTCTAGAAAATAGAATCACCCCGCGTATAGCCATGCGTGGCTATTGTCTTTAAGGGATTACGGAAGGATTACGCTAATGTAATGGAAAGGGAATATGGAAAGGAGAAAAGAATGGAACGGGGTTGTACTCTCACACAGCGGCCGCAGGTTTCGCCGACCCTTCTTTGGACCAGGTTCTCTGGTGACGTGTCTACATTCCACGTTTGGGTCTGCCTCACTCATGTTCATGCCTCTAGCACGGACAAGCTCATTGCCCGCACTGTCCCCTGTGTGTTCCTCGGTTTTCCCCTTGACTCGTCTGACTGGCACTTTTACCACCCGCCATCTCACCGCTCCTTTCACTCTCGTGATGCCACTTTCGACGAGTCTGTCTCCTTTTACCACCGCCTTCCCCACCGATGTCTCCTGGTTTCCCCTCCCCTGTTTCTGGTTCCCAATCCCTCGGTAGCCCCTACTCACCTCCCTCCCCGTCTTGCTCCGTCTCGTGTGCCTCAGGTCACTCCCCTCCCATTGGTTGTCCCGGTCGAGGATTCGGCTGACTCTGGTGGCCCGCAACGCAGTTCTCGCCACCTGTCTCTCCCCCGGTGTCTCCTCCTCCGCCGTCGCAGTCACCGCCGCAGCAAGAGCCGCCGCTGCCGCAGAACCAGCCGCTCATGGACTCTGGGGGTGCTGGAGTTGAGGAGGGTGCTAGTCCTAGGGTTCCTGTCGTGGCTTGTCCAGGCAGGCTCGAGGGTGGCACCGGTGCTGGAGAGGGTTCTCGCTCTAGAGGTGCTCGTTTTGAGGGTGCTGGAGTGGATTGTTCCGGAGGTAGCCGTGGTGCAGCTGGTGGTCAAGGTGTCGGCGTCCTGCAGCAGCAGCAGCATTCACCGCCAGTGTTTGCCCTTAGCTTGCTCGGCCTTCCCTCCCCTGACTGCTCGCTTGCGCCTCCCCTACTGCCTCCTCCCCTACCTGTCCATGGTCCTGTGTTTCCTCCGCCACAAACGTCCCCTGCTCGTTTCCCACTTCGTTCCTGTCTTGTTACACCACTGTCTCCTGAAGTGACGCCTCCGTCTCACGTCTGGTCTCGCCGTCCCTCTCGTGCTCGTCCTATCTCTCCTATTCAGGGCTCTCACCCTATACTGCTTCGTTCCCACACGTCGCGTCCTCCCGTCCTCCGTCGTTGCTCGCTGTCGCGCCTCCCCCTATGTCTGACTACCTTCGTACTACTTGTCCTCTTGTTCCTCGGGTCCTTGCCTCCCTTTTGTTTCCAACCTGTCTGTTCCTGTCTCGAGTCTAAACGCTCTTGTCGCTGTTATCGCTGACTTCACCTCTACCTGCCGCCTTGACTACGCCACCACTCTGGTCTTTGACCATGTCTGTCCTCCGTCCGTTGGGAGTGCTCCAGCCCTTGGCAGTGACGTCCTAGAGGACAGGCAATACAAGCTTGCTTTCCTGTCGAAGGCTGCTCCCCATCTCTGTTCCATGCTGCTAGTTCCTGAGGGTGACCTAGACGCCTTTGACATCCCGACCCCACGCACTTTCGTTGAGGCGACCTCGGAACCCTGGGCCTCTCAATGGATAGCTGCCATGGAGCCGGAGATGGCATCTTGGAGATCCACCGGCACCTACGTTGACGCAGTGTCCCCCACCTGGGGTGAACATAGTTAATGGCCGGTGGCACTTCAAGGTGAAGCGCCCCCCTAGAGAGCCGCCTGTGTTCAAGGCGCGCTACGTGGCTAGAGGCTTCAGTCAGCGAGAGGGGGTAGACTTCTTTCAGACCTTCGCTCCGACCCCAAAGATGACTACTCTTCGAGCGCTGCTACACGTAGCAGCAAAGCGTGACTAGGAACTCCACTTCCTCGAATTCTCCACTGGTTTTCTTCAGGGCGGCCTACACGAGCAGGTCTATCTGCGCCGTCCTCAGGGCTTGACCAGTACCTTCCCTCCTGAGACCGAGTGGCTCCTTCAGCGCCCGGTCTACGACCTGCGACAGGCGCCCCGTGAATTGCACGACATGCTGCATGCTACACTAGCTGATCTGCAATTCTTTCCATCCTCTGCTGACCCTTTGCTCTTCATTCGTGTTGGCCCGACTCTGTTCTACATCCTTGTCTACGTAGACGACCTAGTCTACTCTACTGCAGACAGAGACGCGCTGGCCTCCGTGAAGGCCGAGCTTCTGAGGATACACACATGTACTGACCTAGGAGAGCTGCGCCGCTACCTTGGCCTGCAGATCTCCAGGGACGGAGCAGCGCGCACCATCACTCTCACACAGTCACACTTGGTGTGCCAGGTCCTTCAGAGGTTCGGTCTTCAGTTCTCCTCCACATAGCCCACACCTCTGCCAGTAGATCACAGGATTTCAGCTCCCATTTCTGAGGAGTCAATAGAGCCCAGTGGTCCTTACGCAGAGCTGGTGGGTTGCCTCATGTACTTGATGACTTGCACTCGTCCAGATCTCGCATTCCCTCTCAGCATCTTGGCTCACTTTGTGGCCACAGGCAGACATTGACCATAGCACTGGTCGGCAGCTAAGAGGGTTATGCATTATCTAGCAAGTACATCGGGCATGGGGCTAGTGCTGGGAGGACGCAAGCCAGTGGCCTTTACTGGGCACATAGACGCTTCTTGGGCAGACGACGCTGAGACCCTTAGGTCCTCCCAAGGCTACTGCTTTAGCCTTGGTTTGGGTTACATCTCATGAAGGTCTACTCGCTCTTCGTCTGTTGCCCAGTCTAGCTGTGAGGCTGAGATCTACGCCGGTGCCATGGCGGCACAGGAACTCGGCTGGCTGACCTTCTTGCTTGCCGACTTAGGTGAGCGGCCTAGATCTGCCACGGTTTTGTACGCTGATAATAGGGCCATGATCCTCCTGTGTCAGGAGCCTCAACTTGAGGGCAGAGTGAAGCACATCCAGCTGCGGTACTTCCTCCTGCACGAGCTACAGTAGCGTCGCCGGGCCCGCATAGTACACTTGGCCTCCGGCGCCAACACAGCTGATGTCTTTACGAAGGCACTTGCGCCTAAAGATCATCAGCAGCACTGCTTGCAACTTGGTCTAGTTCCTGTAGACTCTCACTTGCTAGGACCTTGATTGGGTACTCCTCTATATTTATACCTTCCAGACTAGCCTTGAAGCTTTTCTTATAGTGGCCGGACTAGTAGTGCCGCCCTGGTTTGCTCTTGTTTTGTTTGTACTCTTGCTGACTGGTCTTCGGACCCTTGCCTCAGAGGTTGGACTAGTAGTGCCACGTTGAGCTGCGTGTTTCTTGCTCAGCACTACCCCTTATCTAGCCAAGGGGTTGTGTCAACTGATACATATGTTTGTATGTAGAAGTTATGGGCTCGATAGGTGCAGTTCTTAGAGGGTACATCTCCAACCCTATATCTCCCTTGTTCTCACTTGCTTCTAGTCATTCTTGTATTCTAACAGACGCCATGGTCCTGAAGACAACCGACACCAACTAGGTTTCTGGAGAATGTGTGGCAAGCGGCGTAAGCGTAGTGTGGTCGCAAAAGATGCAGGCTAACACACCAAAGTCCAGTGCAAAAGAGAGAGCAGCGGTAGCATCAACCGGAGGAGGTATGAGGGTGGAGCCAAGGCTAAATAAGGTAGGACGTCCTATGCCTGACGTAGCAGGGGAGCCTGGACTACACATGATGGACACACATGCAAATAAGGTCATCAGCATATATGGCATCCAAAGACACTATTATCTGATTCATATCCATCTCAAAGACCGGCACATGGCGACGTACCAGGCTGTGCTAGTCCGGGAGATCCGGCGCGGGCCCGAAACGGAGACGGAAGAAGCCGTCGAGGTGGCGGTAGCAGCGGGCGCCAGTGTGACCAGGACGGTCATGCACGGTGCCGCAGCAGGGGCCGGTCTTAAGCTGGTACTGGCAAGTCACCGCACCTGAGCCGGCACCTGACGTCTAGCAATGCAAGCCGCCACCGCGGCAGACGCCACCAAATCCGCTAGGCCACCATGGTGGCGGGGGTCCCCACGGCTGCTGCAGCAGCTGCTGCTGCTGGGGCTGCTGCTGCTGCTCCTGTTGTTGCTTTGGAGCATCAGCCTCGGCCCCCTCGTCTGCACCACCGGTACTCTCACCACCTCCGCCACCTCGCTCTCCACCACTCCCCCTTTTGGGGCGTCGGCCCTTATCCCGACGAGGCTGCGCTGAGGCTGCTGCAGCGGTCTTAGCAGCAGGGGCTGTCTCAATAGTAGCGGCAGCGTTGGAAGATAGGGACCAGTGCAGTACCGCTAGACTGAGCGATAGTGCACTGGCGGGTCTCTATCGCGGAGAGGGTGGTGATAAAGGCACTAAAGGTGAGGTCATCGATGTGGAGAGCAAGGAAGTGGTAGCGAGAGTGGCAAGGTGGTCGGGAAGGCGCGTAGCTAGGAAGTAGAGGGTAGTGCCGAGGGGGGGAGGCAGTATAGTGAGTTGAGCCTCATTGCTAGCAGTGTGGTAGCTAGTCTCGAGTGCGCGCAGGTGAGTGGGAAGATCAGCGACCATGGGGAAGGACACAAGATCAGGGAAGAGCAGGGGGAGTAGGAGATGGCCAGCAGAGGCGGAGGAAGGAGTGGAATAGCACGCAATGACTGCATCTAGGAACTCCTTCGCAGTCTCTTCAGCCTGAAAGTGGGGATGCACGGATAGGGGGAGGGCGTGACTGATAGCAAGCTGTGCAACCGGGTCGCGCGACTCCGAGAACAAACGGGCAAGCTCACCAGCAGCAAAGGCCTCACGCTCAGCAGGAGTGGGGGCAGTAGGGAGGGCAGCAGGCGGGTTGGGGCAGGGAAGCTTATCGTCAACGTGGACGGCCACGGACTAGCCATCCTGGCGCTGACCCTTCAGCTGGCAGTGGAGGTCAGCGAGCCATGCCTCAAAGTTGACCGCCCGACCCTCCGCGTCCAGGCGGAGCACTGAGTCCGCCATCACCACGGCTGCAGCAGATGACGAGCGCTAGAGGAGGAGGAGAGCGGTGAAGAGCGATGAGGAGCGGTGGAGAGCGGTGGAAAGCGGTGGAGAGCGGCAGAGGAGACAGCCGGCGGAAGCGCCGACTCGGAGTGGAACCAAAGCCGGCGGCGACGAGGGGCCAGCACGGTGGCACGGCAGATCAGGGCGGCACAGCGGAGCTGGGGCCGGCAGGAGCTGGGGCCAGAAAGAGCTGGGACCGGTGGGAGCTGAGGCCGGTGAGCAGGGGCCGGTACGAACAGGGGCCGGTACGAACAGGGGCCGGCAAGCCGAGGCCAGCGCGAACTTGGGCCGGCGAGTAGGGGCCCGCGCAAACTGGGGCCGGCGCGGAATGGGGCCAGCGGCGCTTGAAGGGGCCAGCAGGCGCGTGAAAGGGCCAGCAGGGCGAGCTAAGGCCAACGCGACGAGCGAGGGGCAGCTCGGCGAGCTAGGGCCAGCGGGGCAAGCTAGGGCCAGCGCGGCGAGCTAGGGCCGGCGTGACGAGTTAGGGGCCAGTGCGGCGAGCTGAGGGGCCAGCGCAGCGGGCTAGGAGCCAGCGCGGCGTGAAAAGGGCGGGGCACGCTCTAAGGGGCGGGGCGAGCTAAGGCCAACGCGACGAGCTAGGGCCAGTGCGGCGAGCAAGGGGCCAGCGCAGCGAGCTAGGGCCAGCGCGACGAGCTAGGGGCAAGCGCAGCGAGCTGAGGGGCAGGCCCCCAGATTCGTTTTAGACCCCAGATTAGTGTCGATCTCAAAAAACACCCTGAAAATCAGTTTTTTGCAGTGGTTTTCTTATTGGTTAGCCTTGGTTCTTTTGTTTTCAAGGTTTATTCATCAGGGTCGGTACAAGAGAACACCCTGAAAAAATAAGAGCAAAATCAGCGTAAAAGGCCTTATAACTATGGGCCTGCTGAGGGGCCAGCGGAGCGGGCTAGGAGCCAGCGCGGCGGGCTAGGGGCCAGCGCAGCACGGCGTCGCGGCGCGCGCGGCGCGGCAGGGCGCACTACAGTCAGCTAGGGCGGAAGGGCGGGTAGGTGGGATCTACCTACTCTGATAACTGTTACATTATATATTATATATATATAATTGTAGGCTTGGTATGCGTTACTAGATCCTACTGTAGAGGGAACAACCCCCCTTCTTGTATCCCTCTCTCTTCTAATCTCAACCTCTTCTCTCTCGATATTTTTCCTCGCCTAAATCTCTCGCCAGTCATGGCTCCTACTCCTCCTAGATTCTAGTATTCTAACATGGTATCAGAGCCGGAGGTCCGCCTCCTCACGCTTCCGCCGCGTACCCCCCCCCCCCCCCCTTTCTCGTTACTTTTGTGCCGCCGTGGCGGGCGTGTCGTGCTACCCTCGCGGCTTTGTCGTGCTGCCATTGCAGCCTCGACTTGGCGGCTTCGTCATGCCGCCGTTGTCAGGTCAGCGCATGGGCGGCAGTGGGCCGCGCACAGGTTTAGGCACCAGGCAGCAAGACCGCACTCCAACTCGCTGCGCCTCCCAAGCTCGTCGTGTCGGACCCTGCCCACCGCGTCGGACCCAGCTCGCCGCGTTGGTCCCAGCTCATAGCGTCGGTCCCAACTCGCGACGCCAGCTGGCTCCGCCCCGCCGCAGCTCAAGGATACCTAGCGCCTTCCTTCTCCGCAGTCACCTCTGCAGCAGGGTATGGGGGTGCTAGGCTTAGAGGTGTTGCATGTGGGGTGGGCTTGAGACTACCAAGCCTAGGGGGTGTGTTAAATGATATATTATATATATAATTGTAGGCTTGGTATGTGTTACTGGATCCTACTATAGAGGGGACAACCCCCCTTCTGGTATCCCTCTCCTCTAATATCAACCTCTTCTCTCTCGATATTTTTCCTAGTCTAAACCTCTCGCCATTCATGGCTCCTACTCCTAGATTCTAATATTCTAACAAAAGCATGTGAGCGTAATGAAGTGAACTATACAAGGGCATGCAAGGGTTCTTATGCTTTGGTGTTGTACTCTCTAAGAGCGTGTTCCTACCATGTGAGAGTACGACCCCGTTCCATTCCTTTCTATTCCATTCCTCTTTTTCTCCTCATCCATTTGGTTTTTATCCCATTCCATTTGGATTCCTATTTCTCCCTTTCCATAAACATTTGGTTTATCCTGTTATAATGATTATATCACCGACCAGGCTCGGGATGTACTGGTACGCTATCTCTAGCGTAATCCTGCCATAATCACTTAAAGCCAATTGCCTCGCGTGGCTATACGCACGGTGACTCTATTTTCTAGAAGGGTCTATTCCCTTGGGATAGGATAAACCTGGTTACCTGATGTACTTTGGAAGTATAAAAGCACCTTGTATCAATTGATAGTGCAACCTTTCCTCGACACATTCAATCCTGTGACACTTGGTAATCAGAGCTTTTCTCACTCGGCCGCGCTGAGCTAAGCAGCAGCAACGGGAAACCTGCCTCGCAAAACCGTCGGGAGCGACCAATTCGACGCCGATTCTGGTAAGCACCAGCTCCGCGTTTTTCAAATTACCCTCTCCGCGCATGTTTTGAACAGGATGGCGAACTTCGACAACGCCGAAGTTACCCAGCAGCTCTTCGCGCGCATCGCAGCCCTACAGGAGGAGATGCGAGCCGACCGCGAAGCTTGGCGACAAGAGTTCGAGCGAGTAACTCGACTCGCCGGCGCGCAACACGAAACGATAACGACGACGACGCAGCAGTCGCAGCAATTTTTCGAGCCTCCGAAACCGCACCCACCTGAGACGCTCGATCCGAGCGATCGAATTCCGACGTCCGCAGATGGATCGCCGGCATGGAGATCTACTTCGCAGCCGTCGGATGGAGCTCGCCGGTCTGGGACGGTCAACGCGTACGACTCGCTGCGACACTGATGCGAGGGCCGGCACTTGAGTGGATCGGCGGCAACAACACCTTCATCCACGGCGAAGCCACATGGCAGCAGTTCCGCACCGACCTGCTGAAACGTTTCGAGCCGATAAATTCAGGTTTCCGTGCCTGGGAAAAAATTCATCGCCATCGACAGTTCGGGAGTGTAGCACAGTACACGCAGCAGATGGAGGAATTTTATAACCGCATTCCCGACCTGACCGAAGGGGAAAAAGTACAGTCCTACCTCGTCAGGCTGAAGACCGAAGTCAAACGACAAGTGGCAGCGACAAACTACGCGAGCTACAGTGATTTCGTATCGGCCGCGGAACGCTTCGACATGGTCAACGCCAGGACACGACGGACGCACGTCGACAGTACGCGACAGGGCGACCGCTCGGCTCACCCCACGTTTGCCGACCCGATGGAAGTCGACAGGTTCGAAGGGCGGCCACGTCCGAAAAACACCAACTACACGTGTGATTTTTGCGGGGTGCCGGGTCATCGAATCTTCGACTGCAACAAAATGAAAGCCGCACGCGCTGAGTATTGGGCACGCAACAGTGGCGGAAATCCTTCGGCCAATCAAAAGCCAAAAAACGGGGCTCGCCTGGGATTGCGGATCTAGCTAGCGAAAAAGAAAAGATCTGAAAGCGGCTGCGTAGTTCCGGAAAAATCAACTTCGACGCAGCTGATTTGACGCGAACAGGAGAAAATGATGGGGAAAAATCTCCACCCCACGACCAGTCTTCGCCAGAGGAAATCGCCGAGAAAAAATCTTACTCCATGAAAAAGGACTCTGCCAAGACGGGGAAACTCCTTGAAGACCCAAAAAATTATAAGAATTCGTTAAAGTTATCTTATAAATATGCTTTAATGAAAACTTGTAATTCTCGAGTGGCTAGAGCCTTGGAGAAAATTTGGGAGGGACTCCAGAAGAAGCATAAAATTATGGAGATCATACCGGTACCGGAGAACTTGGGGACCAAATTAAGGAGTGGAAAAAAGCCGACCTTTCTACGGAGTCAACGTCCTATCTCGACACCAGCCCACAGCGACTACCCATTCCCTAGGGAAGACGTCGGTGGAGCTGAAGCAGCTCAAGAGGTTGCTGGGGGTCTACAAGAAGCTGCAAAAACCCCGAACTCCTTCTTCTTTGGATGCATCCAACTCGGTAGCTTCGTCAACGACACGAACAGTCGTCACGGAAACTCTGGGCCCTGGAGAAGAGCCTTTCTCCAAGCAGCCTCGGCCAGCTGCCAGCAGAGGAGTAGGAAGCAACGAATATTGGGATGTACCCTATGACCCAATCAATGAAACTATCTTTGGGTACTCCGAGCAACGCCTGCCCCTCATGCTCGAGGTCATCTGCAAAGGACGACGCCTCCAAGCACTCGTGGACAGCGGAGCATCGCACACCGTATGCGACAAGGCAACCATCAACCGACTTCGAGAAGAGTACAAGCCATCAGCGTTTTCTGCAACGATGGTGGACGGCAGCAAATTACCACTGTACAGCGAAGCAGTGCTACACCTACAAATCGGGCCACTGCGCTGGAAACCTGCTCTCCCCATCACCAAGATAAAAGGGCTTGACCTGATCTTCGGACGAGACTTCCTCAAGAAATTCAACCCCGAGATCAACTGGGTAAACTGCACCGCAAGCATCTACAAGAAAGGAAGGAGAGTCCTGCTACCCAACTGGGATGATACAGGAGATATCCCAGAGGAGACACTCACCAGGTTCGAGAAGGACGTCAAGCGAACCAACATCGGATTCCTGGCGATAGCAACAGAGGTGGAGAATGCCGGAGAGAAAGCCTCCGAACCTCCAGAAAAAAATAAAGGACTTACTGAAGGAGTTCCTGAAGGAGAAAGACATTCTTCCCGACGACCTCCCGGACGAGCTGCCGCCATACCGAACGCACCAACACGAGATCGTGGAAGAACCAGGTTCGAAACCAACCTTCTGAGCACCATATCGGCTACGCCCCACAGAACTAACCGGCATGAAGAAGCAGAAGCGGATCCCTCTTAGCCGTTTTGCGGACCCATCTCGAATCGGCAGGTGTCGACATCAATAAGGTTTCAAGCATCAGTACGGATGGGGCCAGCGTCATGAGGGGGCATCGACAGGGTCTGGTCGCCCGCCTTCGGCAGCTCGTGCCGCACCTCGTCTCTGCTCATTGCATTGCTCACAGGTGAGG
This sequence comes from Closterium sp. NIES-67, assembly GCA_027943415.1. Classification (NCBI taxonomy): domain Eukaryota; kingdom Viridiplantae; phylum Streptophyta; class Zygnematophyceae; order Desmidiales; family Closteriaceae; genus Closterium; species Closterium sp. NIES-67. The sequence continues at coordinate 730,821 of BQMB01000049.1, forward strand.
CGTAGTGCAGCACCACTTCCTTGCCAGGTTTCTCGACTTCATCGACTAGTTCTGATTTATGTTTCATGGTTTTGATGTATGATGTTCTGTGTTTGAGTAGGGAGGCTTTGGCAGCTAAGGACGCTGCCAAGAAGTTTCCCGACTTCAACATGATCGACGACATCATCAGGATGCTGGCCGAGATTTTGGGACGCTCCTCAGTATGGCACGACCGCTTCAGAGAGCTGCAGGAGATCCTGATGAAGACCTTCCTGGAGATGCAGTCTATCTTCGCCATCCGCTGGCTTTCACGCGCCGAGGCAATACTCCGCTTGGTCACAGTTCTTCCCGCCGCCATCTTGCTGCTGCACGAGTACGACCGGGATTCGTACGAGGTTGCAAGGGGCTATAAATTCCACTTCTGCATCTTCTTCCTCACCGACCTGCTGACAGAGCTCAATCGGCTTAACAAGAAGTTTTAGCGTCGCCAGGTAACGTATACGCTAACGGTTCTGATCGCGCACATGCATGTTCTATGCTGTGCTAAACATGCCTTGGCTATGTGATTTTCTCGTGCTACTTGCAGGTCGACATCACCAGGGTGGGAAGCATGGTGCAGAGCACCACCGAGGTGATTCGCGCACGGTACATCAACTGCGACTCTTCTTTCGGCGGCCCCAGAAGCAAGCACCTGCACAAGTTCTTGACATCCCATGAGCCTGAATGTCGTGTGGTCGTCGAGGGGGAGGCGAAGGATGGCGAGCCGGTCCGCCATGAGTACATCCTTCACACGAAGTCGATTTCGGACTCGGGGTTCAAGCACAACAAGAAGTCTTGCATCGTGTTGTGCCATGCCATGGCCCAAGAGACGATCGACTGCATCGAGTCAAGGTTCAGGGACCTGCAGCAGCTTGAAGGAACCAAGCTTTTTCTCTCAAGCGCCTATCCCACTGCGCGACCGGACCGCGAGAAGAAAGTGCTTGAGTGGCTGGCGCTTCTGAAAAAGTTATTCAACAACAAGCCCCTGCCTGGTAAGTTCTCTAGGCCAACATACTTTTCCAAGTGCTTTTCTGGATTACCCTTCTAATGTTTACTTAGAGTGCGTGTTACCTGAGTGCGATGCCATGCGTTATACTCATACTTTGCTGATTCCCTCCCCTCGCAATGTACCCCCCCCCTCCCCCCTCCCAAACGTTAGCTGGAAGCGCACCAAGGCAGAGCTGACCTCATTCGTCCATATCATGGACGCGCATCACAGGGAGATGGCGTACCACGTCAGCCTGCGGCACATGCTGGGGACACGCGACTGGGAAGATGCCTATCCAAATCTTGTTAAGATTTGGGTGGCAACCGCCGTGCTCCCGTTGAGTACGGTGGAGTGCGAGCGGGGATTTTCCCGCCAGAACGTCATTAAGAGCAGGTCTCGGGGCAGCCTCTGTGATGCCCGCTTGGGCGACCTTGTGTGCATCTCCCTCCTGCAGGATTACGACATGCAGTGGGATGAGATCGTTGACATGTGGAAGGCCGCCAAGCCAAGGCGGCCTAGCCAGGATGCAATTGCCCCCATTCTTGCCCCAATGTCCAGGAAGAAGAAGAGCAAGGCCGAGGCAAAGAAGAGAAGGAAGATCGCTGAGCTCGAGGCTCAGATCAGGAAGTGGAAGGGGATGGCTGTGGTTGAGGAGGATGGGCTGGAGGTGGAAGAGGAGGTGGAGGAGGAGGTAGAGGAGGAGCTGACGGAATTTGATGATGACGAGTAGGTACCGTAGATGTAGGGAGGGAGGGAATGGCCATCTGCCTGCATGCTAATTCGTTTGTAACTTGCAAGTAGTACTAACTTAATCAAAGTGCTAAACTGTATCTTCCATTGTCACACACAATAATAGACTATGTAGTTGAATTTCTCTGTATTTTCAGACAAAATTGCAAGCCGCGAAAAGTGTGCGCAGATTGGACGAGACCTGGGGCAAACTCAGTGGTTGCGAAATCACGAAGCTTGAGTTTTTTCGGGAAGCGAGGGGGGAAAATTTGTGGACCAATGAAAAACTTGCATTTTCAGGTCCCAAATTTGCACACCATGGGCTATCCCTCCCTTAGCCATTTTGTGCAGTTCCGCAGGGGCTCGTTCGGTTACAGCTTTCGCACGCCAGGTCTGACGCAATCCGTTTTTGTTAACGAATACGCTCGCGCCTTGCAACTTGGGACCTGGTGTAACAAGACGGAGGTGAAATCGTCACTTCCGACTTCGCCAACTGAACTCAATTTGATTTCGTGGTTGAAACCCAACCTCGGAACACGCCCTCGGGCAATTCGAAGGTTGAACCCAACCTCGAATTGTTCAACCAGTCAATCTGAGTTCCCAACCTTGGGAACAACTACAGAGAGCATGCAAGCCAGCCAAGCAGCGCAGCAGAATAATCGACAGCGCTGTTAGCGGAAAGCAACTAAAGCCATGGTTCCTACCAACACAACTATATCTCATTATTCTATGAATGTCGTCAGCAACAGCAGTACAAGGAAAACTCGTCTAGGCTGCAATAGTTAATTCCTAGACTATGCATGCTACTTTCTGGAATTCCAGCAAGGCTAAGTGTGTATGCATGTAATCATTACCTATGCTTTGCTGTTCTTCGCTTAGCAAAGGTGAGATGCGACTTGGGCGACCTTCTCGAGGTGCCTCAGTCATTTTCCTTGTATATAGTGGTGTGCTTCTTGATTGGAAGCCATCATATGATCTCTAGTAGAGCTACCTTGTTACTTTCACCTTTCAACTCTTCCAAGAATACCTCCTAACTCTACTATCTACTCCAAACAGCCTAGTGGCTCTTTCATTTGGTATTCAGAGCTATCTCCAACCCTCTTTTTATTAGAGCTCGTCATGACGACTAATGGCCCCCTTTCTCCCGACGATTGGGCTGGTTTATTTCAAACCTACTGAGCTCAAATCATTTCTGAGGTTAGAGAAAGCTTGCAGGCAGAATTGCAAGCCAGTATAGCTGCAGCTGGAATGGTGGCAGGCGTGAACCCTGCTGCACCATCAGATGTAAATCAGCGCGCTAGACCTGCTCTTCCTGATTTTTTCTTTCCCGGGAGAAATCAGCCGGTCGTGAGCCGATGGCTATTTCTCGTGGAGCAATACTTGCTGCTCAGCCACATAGCACCTGCTACATGGACTTCCTTCACCGGAACTCTTCTCCGTAGTTCTGCAATCGCATGGTGGCAATCTGCGCACGCATCTATCACCTCTTGGGAACACTTCAAGCGAGTCTTCACGTCAACATTTCAACCCGTGAACCCAAACATCAAGGCACGAGACTCCTTGGCTACCCTCAAGCAACTGAAATCAGTCCAAGAGCACGCTTCTTGCTTCCGTGACACCACTCAAGAAATTCCGGATCTCTCCCTTGCCGAACGAATGGATCACTTCAAGCGTGGATTGGAGCGGAACGTGCGCATGGAGATGGAGCTGAGAGACTGCACTACGCTTGAGGAAATGATACGCGTGGCTGAACGATATGACGCTGTTCACTTTGCCTATAGTAAGCCTCGCTTTCATCGCAGCCCGCTTCTTCCTTTTGCTCCCTCCTACCAGTCCTTCACTTCAACAGACACCAACCAGCAAGAACCCGCTCCTATGGACCTGAACCTGATCGAGAAAAGAAAGCGGAACCTGAGGCCACCAGTCGTGAGCTTCAAGTGCGGTAAGAAATGACACATCTGGAAGTTCTGCCGCGGGCGCACCAATCAACCGCCTCTTCTTTCAACACCGGGAGACGGAAGCCGCCAGTGAGTTCGGGGCAACTTCCTGGTAACAAAATCAGCCCCTCTATCTCTTCTCTTGAATATCATAGCCCTTCTAAACCTCTGCTTCTTCCCATGACTATCCGGAGTCAAAGAGTGAAAGCCTTAATTGACAGTGACGCTTCTTCAAATTTTATCTCTTCTTCTCTACTTTCCAAGCTTTCCCTTTTAACCCAACCTAAATCCCTACCTCAGACAGTGTTGATGGCAAATGGAACTTCAATTCCTTGTGGACCACTACGTTTCCCGGTCCCTTGTACTATCAGACCCTACAAAACAAAGATTCAATTTCAGCAAGCATCTCTTGGAGACCATGAAATAATTCTTGGGCGTGATTGGCTGTCTACAGCTAATCCCAAGATTGATTGGACCCTTGGAATTGATATCATCTCTAACTCTGGAAGAGACATAACCTTATCTACCCTTTCTTCCTCTCCTTCCATACCTACTTGCTGTAACCTTCTTTCAGCAAGACAGTTTAAAAAATCTTTAAAAGACCCAAGTGCTCAATTCTTTCTTTGTGTTTTGAAGAAAACCTGTGAAAGTCCTTCTTCCTCTTCCCCTTCCAAGGCTGCTGAGATCCCTCTTGAAATTCAACAGGTCTTGGATGACTTCAAAGACATCTTTCCCTCAGACCTTCCTTCTGGTCTTCCTCTCAAGAGAGCCATTGATCACCGCATCACTCTACTCCCTAGCTCCGAACCTACCGTCCGTGCTACCTACCGGATGAGTGCTACCGAACTGCAAGAAGTCCAGAAGCAGTTGGAAGAGCTTCTTGCGAAAGGCTTCATCCGAGTCAGCTCCTCTCCTTATGCAGCACCAATTCTCTTTGTGAAGAAAAAGGATGGCAGCATGCGGATGTGCATCGAATATCGTGTACTCAACAAGAACCACTACCCCCTGCCACGTGTGAAAGAACTCTTCGATCAACTCGACGAAGTGACAATTTTTAGCAAGCTGGATCTCCGAAAGCGGATATCATCAAGTTCGTCTCGCTAACGAAGACATAGAGAAAACTGCATTCAGAACTCGGTATGGGCATTTTGAATTCCTAGTTCTTCATTTTGGACTAACAAATGCCCCTGCCACTTTCATGTGCTTGATGCACAACGTCTTTCGTGATTTCTTGGACCGGTTTGTCATAATCTTCATTGATGACATTCTGATCTATAGCAAATCATTGAGAGAACATGTTGAGCATCTAACTCAGGTGTTCACTCGACTTCGTGAGCACCGCCTCTTCGTCAAACATAGCAAGTGTGAGTTTGCAAAGTCCTCAATTCCTTTCTTGGGCCATGTCATCTCACACAACCAGCTTGCCATGGATCCCTCCAAACTCAAAGCTGTCCAGGACTGGAAACCTCCAACTTTTATGAAAGAAGTACAAGCCTTCCTTGGCTTTGCTAACTACTAACGCAAATTCATCTGGCACTTTGCTGCTATCACCTCCCCCCTATCCAGTCTGCTCCGCAAGAATGAAGGATTCCATTGGGATTCGGACCAGCAAAAAGCCTTTGACTCTATCAAGTGTGCACTAACCTCCTCTCCTACCCTAGTCCTACCCAACCCTTCCCTCCCTTATGTGATATGGACTGATGCCTCTCAGATTGCAACGGGTGCAATCCTTTGTCAGGGCCAAGGACATGGCCTCCAACCCATTGCTTTTGAATCTCGGAAGCTCAAGCCTGCTGTGTGCAACTATGCTACTCACGATCGTGAGGCGCTGGCCATCGTCCATGCAATCAAGAAGTGGCGTTGCTATTGTATGTCCATATGCAACCCGTCACTGTTCTTACTTCTCACTGCACCCTGCAATACCTCAAGACACAACCCCATCTTACCCCTAGACAGGCCCGATGGATGGAGTACCTGGAGCAGTACATACCTGAGCTGAAAATTGAGTACCGCGCTGGCCGCCTCAACCCTGCTGATTCTCTAACCCGGCCTCTGCAATCTCAATTCACCACCATCGGCAGTGTTACATGGGATGAAAGCTTCATCGACAAGTTCATCAAAGGGTATCGTCGTGACCCTTTCTATCTCAATCTTGCTGCTAACGATCCATCTGTCTACTATGAATCCCCTTTCTGGTATAAGGCACATTCCCAAGCCATCTGCGTTCCAACCGACCGCAAGTTGCGTTACCTCCTGCTACGCGAGCATCATGACCAGAATGCACACTTTGGAGTGGACAAAACGCTTGCAGCCATCTCTGCAAATTTCTTCTGGCCCAAGCTCTCTCGTGACGTCCGCTCCTACGTACGCAGCTGTCATACTTGTCAGTGCAACAAAGCTCGCAACGCAGCACCCTACGGCTTGCTTCACCCCTTGGAGATACCTCAACTTCCCTGGTCTCATGTCACAATCGACTTTATCACCGATCTCCCTCGCACCTCCTCCCACCACAACGCTATCCTTACTGTAGTCGACAAGCTCAGCAAGATGGCTCACTTCCTTCCTACTTCTACTAATGCAACTGCTGAAGCTGTAGCGGATCTCTTCTTCAAGGAAGTGGTTCGTCTTCATGGCATTCCTTGCGTCCTAATCAGTGACCGTGACTCGCAATTTGTTGGCAGATTCTGGCAGTCCCTCTTTCAACGATTGGCCAGCAAGATTCGCCTCTCTACTGCTTATCATCCTCAGTCCGATGGGCAGACAGGGAGAATGAATCGAACCCTTGAAGATGCCCTTCGTGCATGTGTGAATGCACGGCAGAATGACAGGGACATACACCTGCCTTCAATCGAATTCTCCTACAACAGCATTGTGAATCTTGCCACCGGCCAAACTCCTTTCTTCCTCGCCACAGGACAGCAACCTCGCACACCAGCCTCCCTTGTCCGCACTCCTGACACTCAAGCAGCAGCTTCCTTCCTTTCCACTTGCGAGATGGTTATTGTAGCAGCTCGAGCATCCTTGCTGAAAGCACAAGCACGTATGATCCGGTATGTTGATCAACATCGTTGCAACATCCAGTTTCATGAAGGTGACCAAGTTCTTCTCTCAACTGCAAATCTGCCCTACTTAAATCTGGTCTTACCTATAAACTTGCTCATCGTTTCATAGGCCCTTTCCCCATCACTCAAGTCCTCTCTCCAGTTACCTATCGCTTGAAACTACCTCCATACATCCATCCGGTTTTCCATGTACAGCTACTCCGTCCTTATCATCTCCCACCAGCCCATTTTCCTCTCACTCAACCTCAACGTCCTCCTATGTTCACCCCAAGCCCTGACCTTTTTAAAGTTGAAAAAATCCTCTCTCATGAAACCTCTCCTCATGGTACTTTCTTCCTTGTTAAGTGGCGTGGCCATGATTCCTCTCACAACCTCTGGATTCCTGAGACTAGCCTCCAGCATGCTCAACATGCCAACTACTTAGCAGCTGCCCAAGCACCGAGGATGGTGCTTGCTTGGGAGGGGAGTATTGTAACAAGACGGAGGTGAAATCGTCACTTCCGATTTCGCCAACTGAACTCAATTTGAATTCGAGGTTGAAACCCAACCTCGGAACACACCCTTGGGCAATTCGAAGGTTGAATCCAACCTCGAATTGTTCAACCAGTCAATCTGAGTTCCCAACCTTGGGAACAACTACAGAGAGCACACAAGCCAGCCAAGCAGCGCAGCAGAATAATCGACAGCGCTGTTAGCGGAGAGCAACTAAAGCCATAGTTCATACCAACACTATATCTCATTATTCTATGAATGTCGTCAGCAACAGCAGTACAAGGAAAACTCGTCTAGGCTGCAATAGTTAATTCCTAGACTATGCATGCTACTTTCTGGAATTCCAGCAAGGCTAAGTGTGTATGCATGTAATCACTACCTATGCTTTGCTGTTCTTAGCTTAGCAAAGGTGAGATGCGACTTGGGCGACCTTCTCGAGGTGCCTCAGTCATTTTCCTTGTATATAGTGGTGTGCTTCTTGATTGGAAGCCATCATATGATCTCTAGTAAAGCTACCTTGCTAGTTTCACATTTCAAATCTTCCAAGAATACCTCCTAACTCTACTATCGACTCCAAACAGCCTCGTGACTGTTTCACCTGGGCTCTAATTTCCACCTCATATGCAGTCAGAAGCTAAAATGGAGGGGATCTTAGTTGTGCCCCATACCTTCACAGGGCTTGTTTTTACCCATTCATAGTGCAGCACGTGGTCAGTGGCAGCACGGGTTCAGTGGCAGCAGTTCCAGAAGATGTACATCTGGACCTTGATCTCCCTTATCAGCTGCGCCCTCCTATCCGCTTCTAGACGGTTTGAATCGTGCAGGCCTGCCGATGGTCCAAACTTGTGGTGCTGCTCTTGAACTTGCTGCTGCACTTGGTGCTGGTGTTGGTGCTGGTGCTGGTGCTGGTGCTGGTGCTGGTACTGGTGCTGGCGCTGGTGCTGGTGCTGGCGCTGGTGCTGATGGTGCTCGTGCTGGTGTTGATGCCTCTGCTGCTGCTGATGCACCTGCTGCTGCTGCTGCTGCTGCTGCTGCTGCTTCTGATGAGGATGTGGACCAGTGCACTGCAGTGTTTTCGAGCAAGGGCTTGGGATTTCATCCCTGTGCACACTTGGAGCGGCGTGGTCGCAACCTGATGGCTCCAGTCCAACGGAACGAACGCCAAGGGCGGCTTCAACCTGCTGACCCAGCACCAGCTCACCAGCCCCACAGGGAAGCAGGTTCAAGTCAGGGATGGATCGAGTGGCAAATGCAGTGCCTTCACGAGGACACTCGGTGCTGTCGTCACCAGGACGCGAGGATGCATCAGCTTCTGCCAGCTTGGCCATGACTGTGTCTAGAGTGAAGTTGAAGTTTGTGCCGCTGCTGCTCCTGCTGCTGCTGCTGCTGCTGCTGCTGCTGCTGCTGCTGCTGCTGCTGCTGCTGCTGCTGCTGCTGCTGGACTCTGTGGGGCGCTCACGAGGATTTTCTGGGAATATCTGCAGCCCTTGCAGTTCCTTGGCTCGGAAGTAAGCTGCCGGCCTCGCGCTGAAGGATCCACCGCCAGCAGCAGCAGCAGCAGCAGCAGCAGTAGCAGAAGCAGGAGCAGTGGCATCAAGAGTGGCAGCAGGAGTAGAGGCGGCAGCAGCAAGAGCCATTAAGCCTGGAGCAGCATCAGTAGTAGCTGGATCCGTGGCAGCAGCATGAGCCGTTAGGTCTGGAGCACCAACAGCTGCTTCACTCTGCGACCTGTTCCAAACCTCCCCCAGTTGATTCTCCACCATCCCTTTCTTGGGTTCCAGCACACCGCAACTGAGGTGCCCCGGGGTTGCTCCTGCGGGCCTGCCTGCTATGCGCTGTGAACACATCTCGTGCGTGGAAGGTGCCGGCATTGCTGCATGGGGCCTAGGGCTCTTGAAGCCACGCGCCTGACAGCCATAGTTGGCAGCAGCACGAGTAACATCAGCAGTAGCAGCAGCTCTTGCAGCCGCATCGAGAGAGTCATAGTCACAATCGTCCTTGCAGCGGCTGCGCTTCTTCACCCGTGTGTCCTCCCAGTGTGAGTCGCTGGAGTCGTGTCTGCTATCTCCCGGCGGAACCCCGTATGCTGCCACCAGCTGCTTGGCCCACTGGCTGCGAGGCACCGGCAGTGCGGCCAGCGGTGCCGCCTCCATGTGACTGACAGAGTCTGTAGGATAGAGCTCTGGCGTCCGGTCCGGGATCCCTCAACGATGGGCCGATGATTGTGTGGCAACACAGATACCAAGGGATCTCTGATTAGGGGCACCGAGCTCTGTGATGGGACCCACGAGCTCAGCTCTGATACGACCCAGATCTGAATCTTTCCTCCGGTTTTGATTCAATCTCCGCAAGCTCCTGTAGAAGTCCTCGCAGGCGTCTCTCCCTCTGGGAGATAGGGGCGGGTGACAGGGCCCCTGTCAGAGACGAAGGGCTCCTGAGCCGAACTCCGCGGTGCTGACTTTGGTGGCTGCACGCCCAACCTCCTTCTTTAGACAGAACTCCTCATGACTAAGACAGAACTCCTCGTGACTCAGACAGAACTCCTCCTGACTCAGACGGAACTCCTCCTGACTCAGGCAGAACTCCTCCTGACTCAGACAGAGCCCCTCCGGACTCAGACAGAACTCCTCCTGACTGAGACAACCCCTCCAAAATCAGGGAGAGAGCTCGTTGACACCTTGAAGGTCCAGGTGGCCTGAGCTTGTTCCGGCAATGGGCCCCGAGAACGGTTCACTCGGGCCTTCTGGTGCTGGCCGTTGTTGCCGGCGTTGTCGCCTTACACCTGAAAGTGCTTCATTACTGATGAAAAAGCGCCTAGTTCTGGTAATATCAGCACTGCTACTGGTAGTAGTACGAGTGAGAGGCTCGCTCTGGCGGGAATGCAGGTGGGCTGGGACTAGGAACGAGCGGCGAGCTACTAATGCCAAACAAGCTCTGGAAGGGGAGATGATATATGCTGATCCACTCTTCCCCCCCCTCCCCTCTAAAAGCCCACTCCATGCCCGCCCCCCAGTGCCCCCTCCATCCCACTCAGTGGCATTCAGGGCTGCTCTAGCTGGGCTAGGATGCCGCAGTGGCTTGGCTGCCCCGCAGTGTGCTTCCCTGTGCTGTCACAACAGTACAAGGGAGGACGCCGCAGGGCCAATGGGAGGGGGGTCAGGTTGGATCACGGCACGTGAGAGCTAACCTTTAGCGAGACACGGCCTTTGAAGGCACTGGTGCGCCGGTAGTAGTAGTAGATGTGGCAGCAACACCGTCGATTCTCAGAATGCGATGAGTCATATCATAATGCGGTGATTCCCAACGTGGACGGTCTGAGCCAATCAAAGCTCAGAGCATTGGTGAGTTACAGCTGTGCGACGTGCTGGGAATGCGACGCACCGAGCTTGGGACGCAAACTTGCCATTGCGCGTGCGCGCGAACAGGACAAGGGCTCGCTGGATCTGTTACTGTAGCACACAACAAGAAAGCTGCTCACTGCTGTGAATCTCGGATTGCTGCTGCCTATGAATCTGGGAGTTCATTGGGCTCTGCGCCAGGTGGGAAGACCGACGACGGTTCGACGAGGCCTTGCTAGCGATCATGCGACGAGTCACGCGAGGCGACTCTGAAACGAATCCCATCGGACGATTCCGATCGCCAACGATTCCGATCGACGATTTATTCTGAAGTTTCGAATGGATCACGTGATCGTCCGACGATTCCGTTCATTTTCAGCGGGAATCGCCGCAACGAGAACAAGAGATCGAGATCGAGATTGAGCCGTTGGATCGGAGCTGGCGGTGTCAGATTCTGAGGCGAGGGTGCTGCTAAAGTGAACTGTCGTACTGAACGTGACTGGTTTCTCTGATATACTAGGAGTGACGGGCTTTAAGATTCCTCTACCCCTCTCTACCTCCTAGAGCTCCCTTTTCCGTCATGCGGCATGGCGAAAGCAGCGACTCAACTCGCCTCACATGTCACAACGGCGTAGCTGGAACCGCTGACGTGTCATAGACAGTGCGAAATTTGAGGGGCTCTGAACTGAAAGCTCGAGTCAGGCAAGGCAATACGACAGCAGGTGCTGGAAATTGCAGTGCACGCGTGATTTTTGGGGAAAGAACGGCCTTGGCGGATTCCTACGCGCCACAAAACCATTTCTAGCTGGTGTTGCAAGACTCTAACGTTCCGATGGGAAGCAGGGGCGCGTGAGGAAATTACGACAGGCAAATGCCGCCATTACTGTGTGCTGACTGAGGATGGAAGGTCTGACAAGATCAAGGTATTGCGTTCAGTACCGAACTGAATGCTCCTCATAACCTCAGGTTCAAGAAGAACATGAGGGGTGGATTGATGGGTGTGAGGGTTGATGCTGGATCCTTGCTATTTGGGACAATCCGGGCCTGCCTTTCAACCACCCTTTCAAAAACGAGTCGCTCGAAATATTTCCTCAACTGATCCGGTTCGGAAGCAGAAATAGCCTGATAGCCTGCCACGGCCAGTTTTTGCGGGGCATCAATGTGCGGGATGACCGGGGAGAGGGGGATTGAAAACATCGGGACGCACCGAACATAAATAGGTCCGGGTCCACCCCACCTACGTGCGTGGATCTGTGTTTTAAAAACCGGCCAACACAACTAGAGTCGCTATGGAAAAAAATCTTTGAGAACTGGTTTGTTCAGAGTGATTGCCCTACTAGCGCAGCTGCTACAGCGGGTATGCCATTAAGTCCTCGACATTGTTATCTAGATACTATCCTACCGTCCATAATTCGGTAGGAGCCAACACGCTGTACTCCGTTCGTACGGCGTACAACTAGTATAGTGCGTTCGGTCAACATAGCTACTGTAAACGCCCTGTCTGCCAATGAAATTTCTGACGAGGTCCCTTGCGATTTGGGAGTGGCTAGATGAAAGTGGCCAATTATTTTCCCGAAATCCACTACCGCCTTGCATACCACACAGTTGCTATGAAATGGGGTCGCAATCCAGATGGCGATCCAACGGCCAATTAAATGTTGCTAATTAGACTTCCGGCAAACTGTACGCAGGCACGTGTACTGTGTAAACATTTCCATCCATCTTGTCTTACGAAAACAGTCATGTTCAAATCCTCGTGTCAGCAGCATTCGAGGCATCTGTCATTTTTGAGAACTAATTACGTACATTTTCAGGCTTCCCGAATAATACGAACAAGGGCGTCCAGAATACGGAACCACGACCCTAGTTTCCCCAATCCCCATGAACAACTCCACATTTCGAAAATGATTTTCTCAAGAGGGTCTCTTTCGATGTCGTGAAAATGTGTGGTTGGTTAACGAAGAGGGTCAATAAATTCGTCAATATTTCGTTCCATTTGCCCTTTTCGTAAGACCACGAACAAAGGTTTTTATGTTTATTTAGTTTGCGCGTTTGGAGCCTACGCAGATTCGGGGAGGCTCGCTAACGAGGTGTGCCTTTTTTCGTCCGCGAGATTTTCTGACCAGACGAAATATTTGTTGTGCATGTTTGTAGAGGCCACACGACCCCTCACATGACACGTGACGGATTCACTGGTAACCTGGATCAAGTGGCCAATACGCCAAGGCACCCATCGTGAACAGAACGAGTAAAACCGCCCACACCACCCCACCTAAAATCAATAGTGCTACTCTATTACAGTACAGATCATATGCCTTGTAGACGACCCCCTTTTACGCCCAGAAGTATTTCATAGGCAATTTATCCTTAAGGGCCTCTCCTTGTACGCAAAGTGTACCCGCCTCAACTCAACAGTAAAGTAGACAGACAATTCGTCTGATCCAAGGGCGGCCAATCGGATTGCTCTTGTGTTTTCAGAGCGACCACACCTAGTGGTCGGTGAGCCTAAAAAAATCCAGATGTATCAGGCTCGCCAACCAATGTCGAGGCAAAAATCCACATGATGCGCTAGATACGACCAGCTCGTAGACGGTCCAGTACAATTGCGCTAGCCATTCCAATGGAATCCGTCGGCGTTGCCCCAGGAAAATCCGTCCACCCACTGCCAATACGAGCGCGCTACGGAAGCATCAGAGGGGTCCCAATATCGTTCCCCCCGCCACCGGTTCCGACACCCCGGGGTTATTTATACGCCCCAAACAGCGACCTCATCACGACACAAGGAACGAGCCCGCCAAACCCACAAAGTCGTCCAAATGGCACCTGTGCGGCGAGTTGCGCTCGCCATCGGGCAGAAGGTTGCAATCTGCCAATACGCCAAGAAGAACACAACCTTGCGGCTCGAAGACATTGGGCGATGGTGCCACACCAGATACGGCCTGTGGCCGGATCGCAGTACAGTCGGGCTAGTTTTGCAAACCGAACAGAAGTGGCGGGCCATCGGGCCCGAACGCGCCAAGTTCAAAAGGGTGCGTAACCCACATTGGCCTCTACTAGAAGCTCGACTCAAGAGCTGGCTGAAAAGCACGAATGGTGCTGGCTTGCCAGTTTCGACGGCTCTAATCCAGCAGCGTGCGATACTGCTAGTCCCCGAGTGCAACGTCCCTAGTGACTTTAAAGCTTCTGTTGGATGGGTGCAGAAAGCACTGCGCCGAATGGGATTCAAGTTGCTTAAGATGAGCGGCGAAGCGAAATCTGCCGACGAGGCCGCCGCTCTGACCGCGCAACTACACTGGCGGAAAGTATTGGCCACATGTTTGTCACTTGGACAAATTTTGGAATATTAAGGGGTCATGCACATTAAGCCATAATCTTTTGGTGTGCCCAGTGTATGTAGGTTGGGGTAAGGCTATAGGCCCATGCCTTACATTTCTCGATGTTTACAGCACATAGCACAAATTAACAATCATGGTACATCCGGACAATTTGTGCCAGGCGCAAGCAGCAAGTTTCAACAACCCCAAACTAGTACCTAGTCCTTTCGGCCTTTCACTTTAATCACCGCTCTCTCCCTCCTGGGCATGCTTTCCACCAGGTGGGTGCACAAATCCGATGATATCTTCTCCCTTTCCTTCTGGACACGCTTCCACAGGTCCAGCATACCAGGGGGAGGCCTCTCGTACTTGGGTAACCACACATTGAGATGAGCCCATAGATGCTCTATTGGGTTGAGTTCGGGTGAGGATGATGGCCACTCCACCACCCCAAACTCCTGTTCTCGAGGCCATTCATGCACGATACGCGACTTGTGCTTGGGGTCGTTGTCGTGCTGGAAGATAACTTCCGAGGGTGCAAGTTGGTAAAACTCGATCGTACTATTGAGCTCGTCCTGCAATATACTTAGAGAGAGCAGTCCGTCCATCCTACCATATGTTTTGCTCATGAAACTCGCTCCCTTATACGATATGCAGTCGCAAATTATCAAGCAATCGCCTCCGTGTTTGACGGTCTGCTTGATTTGGTGTCTTTGGAGGGCAGTCCCTTCGTGAACGCAGACGTATGAGAGTCTGTCGGATGCAAAACGACCGATCTTGGTCTCATCCGACCAGATCACTCACTTCCAGTCGTCAAACGTCCAGTCCGCGTGGGCACGGGCCCATTCTAGCCTATCGCGTATGTTTTTCCGAGAGTGTCGCGGCTTGGTGGGATGCTTGATTGCGACAAGTTCGCTGCCATTCAAAGCGTTACGCACTGTCTTAGGATGCAACGTGATGCTGTGCTGCTTCTCGACGATCAACGCCACGTGAGCGGAGATTTTTGCCTCCTCGCTGGTAATCGGCCGAACTATGTCGGGCCGGACTCTCTCTGTCACTAAGCGAGGGCGACCGGCTGAGGGCATCGTAGGACGCACGTCATCGCGGCAAGACTCTACAATCGCCTTGATGGACCGAACTCTACCCTATGCCTAGCTGTTTAGCGATTCGACTAGTGCTATACCCCCTCCGCAACAAGGTAATGATCCGTGCATAGAGCGCCTCACCTAACGGCTTCATGATGGCCTAATCATAGTAGCGGTCCTAGCCTATCACCTGACTACTCCAAAGTCGCGAGGGCAAGAAAGTAGAATGAGGGAGGGTAGGATATAGATCTAGTATGCCGCTTGGCATTAATTGTCCGGATGCACCTACGCGAACCAAATCTCGTCCCCTTTAAAAAATCGACCCCTATAAATCTGAAACCCATAACCGCTACACACAACACATAACTACTTTACAACCGAGGCCGAAATATGAATCGTAACTATACAAAAATGGCACCAAAAAAGTACGTAAACATTTTTCAGGCAATTATTCGGGCAATACTTTCCGCCACTGTACATTTCCCGAGGCTATGCGACCAGCTTGGCCTGACCCCGAAAAACCTGTTCAATTTCAACGAGACCTGCGTCTACTACAGTCTCCTCCCCGACCACACATTCTGCATCGACCCTACCCCGGGCAAGAAGGTCTGCAAGGACCGGCTTACAGTCGCGCTGCTGGTGAATGCGGACGGCTCTAAACTTTTCAAGCCGCTCATCATTCACAAGTTTGAACGGCCCCGTTGCTTCGCGAAGCAGAAATTTGACCCTGCGAAGTACTGCTACTGGCGCGCGAACACCTCCGGATGGATGACGGCAGAGGTACGTGCCTCGCTTTCCATTGCTTGCATGCACCGTGCCCAAATGTGAACGATGAAATATGTGGCGTGTGATACAAATAACACTCTGTTACACACCCGTCTATCCCATACGCCCCGCGCAGGTTTTCACGGCGTTCTTTGAGCACGTTAATGCGTGCTGCATGGCGAAAGGACGCAGCATCATCGTCATGCTCGACAACGCGTCGAGTCACCTCCTCCAATCCCCTCTCACGACGTCAGCCGACACCTGCGGGTTTCAGACCCGCGCGCTCTCGCACGTGCGCCTCGTGTACTTGCCGCCGAACACGACCCCGTTCACTCAGCCTCTGGACCAGGGCCTCATCGCCGCTCTGAAGGCACGTTACAAGGTGGAGCTGCTACAGGCAGTTCTCGCAAAGTGGCAGATCCCGGGCGTCACAGTCGCCGCTATTCTGAAGTGGAAGCTCGAGATGTGGCAGGTGGTGACATGGGTGTCGGATGCGTTTCTTGGCTTGGACACCGCAACCATCCAGAAGTGCTTCTGGCGGACGCGAATGCTGCCCGCCACCTGGCAGCCACTGCTACCTCTCCTTGGCGCCACCTCTGAAGAGCAGGAGCCACAGCTAGATTCAGAGATTGAGCCGGTGCAGTGGATCATGCTCGCCTTGCCATTCGGCGTGGGCGACATGAGTTCCGCCGCTCACTTCGTCACCACCGAGCGTGACGACAAGACGAGCGAGCCAAGCAGGTGGATCCGCTTGATGTAGTGCCGCTTGGCCCGGCCCAGCGGGATTCGTGGTGGGCGAACGCGCCTCCCCCCCCCGGCTCCGAACGACTCAGCGCGGAACCGGCGGAATCTGTCGCGCATGGCGACAGAGATGCAAATCGGCTACGCCTAGTCCATTGGCTTGGCGCCGCACGATCTCCGAGTGCTTTTCGACATCCGCGAACCAGCGGTTATTAATCGCCTGGAGCGCGCATCCCCCCGCCTGGACACTAACAATGCGCCCGGTGCGGCGGAGGCAGAGTACCTCACTCATGTTGGCGGAGCCACTGCGGTTATGACCGGATATCCAGACGCCGGCGAGTGGATGACATTTGGCACGCAGCTGGCTATGTATCGCGGGTACTAGGCGGTTGATGATGCACTTCGGGCTCAGGACACGATGTCTTATAGCGTGTATGTGGAGGCGCGAGAAGGCATGTGCTTTGCCTATGACCTTAGCGGCGCGTGGGCTGTGCTGCGTTGCAAAGAGTTGGGCAGTGTCGGTCAACGTAAGCATTGTTTTTGGTTGGTGTGAAATTTCGAGTCTAGTCCAGTATCGAGTGCTGTCTTTGTCGAATCAACTCTGTTTGTTGCTTGATTGATGTCCATGTTTGTCACCTTTGGAATCATTTCTGAAAATCACTTGAAACGCAAAGTTGAAACACAGATGACGAGGCTTGCGACGTGGCGATGTTTCCTCAGTCGCTGCATACGCCAGTCAAGCCGCCCATGCACAGTACACAAAAACAACTCCCCATTTCTTGGGAAAACCCCATAGTCTACGTTGCCCCTACCGTACGGCCACTATTCGTTAAAAGGGAAATCTGCCGAGTCGCCCCCCGGGTGCAAAGGGAATATGACCTGTATCCAGTTTGCCCGTTGCGTACCGCCCGTATTTGTCGATAACGGAATACCCGTTATATTGGGAATTCGATCGAGATCGTTGCCTCCAGTTTCGAAATTCGAATGGGCAAGTGAGGGAGATACCTCAAATGTAAATCCCATCTCCAGAAGTGAGGACAAGAGAATTGTCCTCCGCCAATTTCTGAGGTGGCAAGTTCTCAGGTTTTGTCGCTTCCCTGGATCAACTGACAGGAGCTCCTCAAAAGTTATGGGGAAAGTTCAGCTCACTTTGCCATGTCAGCTACCAACAGGGCAGCTTCGCAAAATCGCAGCCGTTGATGAGAGCTGAGGCTCCTCCCAACTCGAAAGGGTGTGATAGCGTGTTTATACACGTGGGCTGTCGCGATGAGCCGATGAGGATTCTACCCTTCTCATAACCGTTCGACTCTCAAAGCTGCTGAGTCATCTAAATTTGTTGTGTGCACCCAGTCAACACTCTGGTTGGCGCTAATTTCTCCACCTCCCACTAACGATAAGCTACAGTGACAATAACGACAAGATACAATGAACTGAGAAATGGCGGATGACATGTGTACCGTATTTACTCAAAGGTGGATATTGGTCGTTTGAAACCTGCACTTAGTATAGGTCAACCTCTAATGCAACGACCCCTAAGGCAAACATTCGCACCGGGCAACTATTCGATAGCAGCCTGTACGATGTTCCACCAATCGTATAAGTGTATACAATAAACGTCGCAACCAAAGGCACTCACATACAGTGACGGAAATTTTTTTCCACATGTTTTGTCTTTTTTTTTTGCATTTTGATGAGTGCAGCGGCGTAAATATTAAGCCTTAATTTATGATGTGCATACACGTGGAGAAGATAATTTAGAGCACTCATTCAAGTCGACAAACAACAGAGTAGTATAATACATGGTCCTTAAACACCTAAGCATATCATAAGAGCACATCCGGACAATTTGTACCGAGGACAGGCAACAAACTAGATTCTTGAAAAACTAGTACCTAGTCCAGCGTCCCTTTGCGCAAATCACTGCCTTGATCCTCCTCCGCATACTGTCGATGAGGTTTGAACACACCTCCGCCGGTATCTTGTCCCATTCCTCCTGCACCCTCTCCCACAGCTCCAGCATTCCACTGTGTGGTTTTTCGTACGCCGCCAGCTGCCTTTTCAAGTGTGCCCACAGGTGCTCTATCGGGTTAAGGTCCGGGGAGGACAAGGGCCATTCCAGCACCGTGTACTCCTGCTCCCCAAGCCAGTCTTGGACCAGACGGGACCTGTGCTTGGGATCATTGTCGTGTTGGAAAATGACCTCTGAGGGGGGGAGCTTGAAAAAATCGATGGTCTGTTTGAGGTCATCTTGCAAGATGCTACGATACAGTGGCCCATCCATCCTGCCCATCTATCTTGCGCATGAACCCCACCCCCTCATACGTCATGCAACCCCACACCATCACAGAACCGCCCCCATGCTTAACTGTCTGTTGGACTTGATGGCTCTGGAGGCTGGTGCCCTCGCGAATCCAGGCGTACGCACGTCCGTCGGAGCAGTAACGGTTTATCGTAGTCTCATCAGACCAAATCACCCGCTTCCAGTCCTCCAACATCCAGTCGGCATGCGGCCTCGCGGAATCGAGACGATCACGTATGTTTTTCGGTGAGAGCATGGGTTTCTTGGGTTGCTGCACGGCGATCAAGCCCGCGGATCGTAACGAGTTCCTGACCGTCTTCGAGTCTACAGCCAGACCGTGCTTCTCCTGCAACATCTTTGCGGCGTCTATACTGCTTTTCGCCGCGCCTCTTGTAATCGCTCAGACTATTCCGCGCTGAAGCCGGGTTGAGATTAAGCGGGGGCGGCCGGCCATGGGCATCGTGGGTCGCACCTCATCGAGACTAGTCTCGGCAATCACCTTCAAACCGTAATCGTGCACGGTGCTCTTGCCTATGCCAAGAACTTTGGCTATTTTCCTAATCGAATGCCCTTTGCGCAACATGCTTATGATTCGCGCGCTCTTCTTGTCATCTACCGGCTTCATGGCGATGCGGTCGTAGGTTCGCTTCAGGACTAACTCCTAGACTAGCAGCTGTTGCGCGTGATGATGTGCACACCAAGTGACGGGCGAAAATAGATCTAGTCTGTCGCTCGGTATGAACTGTCCGCATCGACAGCCAAGGAGTAAATCTCAACCCCGCTTTCCGGTTGTGTCACAATCGCGCCAAGCAAGAAATGGTTGCGGCAGAACATGAAAACCTTGTAACAAGACGGGAAAAAAATTGTGTTACTATTCTCGAAACAAGTGTGGTATAGCGATATGTTTCAAAGTGCTAAACATCCGGGCAATTTTTTCCGCCACTGTAAATATGGTCAAGACCGCATCTCATTTGTCGGCAATCTCAATGACCCACTCATGCCCCCCTTCCCAAACCATTGATGAAAAACTAATCCACATATTGACGCTGACTAACCCAAGAACCAATCGAAGGAAGACAGTTAATTCCATTTGTTGTTTCCAAACCAGACAGGCTCGGATCCGAAGCTGGAACCATACGCGAATCTGCACACCCCCCTAACATGAAATTTGATGAAGCATTGCTCAGAGGGGTGACGTAACGCGTAGCCTGTTCCACGGCTCGCGTCAGACATGACATCGCGTAATAATCGTGACGAACCTATCGGCACCGCATCGAGTCCAGACAGAAATTCTGTGCAGTGCGCGTAACTGCATGATTCAGACGCGTGGTCCTATGAGGCTTCGTTTTAGAAAAAAATCCCTTAGTCCAGCCAATGGTCAGCATTCTTTGCACCAATTTTGATATTTCAATGTGTTTCGCAACTCTAGCGTTAGGATATCGGCCAATTACAGCTGTACATACTGTAGCTCCACCACACTTACTTGTCCGGCAGTTCCCTCAGGCTTTCTTACAGGTCTGCGCATCCCCTCGTTCTCCAGTGTGAGAGTACGACCCCGTTACACCAATTTCCCCTTTCCATATTTCCTTTCTATTTCATTCCTCTTTTTATCATGATTCCTTTGGTCTTTATCTCATCTCATTTGATTTCCTAGTCCTCCTTTTCCATTATCCTTTGGTTTATTCTGTTATTATGATTATATCACCGACCAGGCTAGGGATGTACTGGCGCGCTATATCTAGCGTAATCCTGCCATAATCCCTTAAAGCCGATAGCCTCGCGTGGCTATACGCATGATGATTCTATTTCTAGAAGGGTCTATTCCCTTTGGATAGGATAAACTTGGTTACCTGATGTACTCTGGAAGTATAAAAGCACCTTGTACTGATTGATAGTCCAACATTGAGCTAAACCTCATTCGAAACTATGACATCCAAGAACCTGGTTGGTGTCGGCAATCTTCAGGACCTCAGCGTCACCACAATGTTTCCTGGACACGAACGGTACACAGTCTGTACTCAGGCCGCCACTAGTGCCCCCCTCACCACGTGAGACAGAAAGCCTCCCAAATCAGGGAGAACTCCTCCCAAATCAGACAGAACTCCTCCCAAATCAAAGAGCTTGAGAGTGCTCGTTGACACCTATCACGTCACAAAAATGTGGATCTCACCTATATTGTAGGTATAGTTGTTCGTATAGCAAGGCTACTCCGTAGTAGACGTATCTATGCCATACCTACTGTATACCTACTCCGTATTTCTGGTCCTCATATTTTGGGACGCATGTGGCTTGAGCTTGTTCCGAGAATTGGGGGCCTTAAAACGGCTCTCTCGAGCTGTAAGTGGCGGCCGTTGTTGCTGGCAGCATTGCCTCACACCTGAAACTGCTTCATTGAACCAGCATAGTGCTGTTAGTACCAGCACTACTACTCGTAGTGGGTGGAAGGCTTGCTCTCGAGGGAACGCAGGTGGATTGTGAGAGCTCAGGGGAATGGGCGAAGCTAGGAATGAGCGGCGAGAGGGCTAAGTGCCAACAATGTGGGAGTGGGAGATTTATCACCTGATCCATGAACCCGGGCCCCCCTTCGCCACAAACCCCCCCCCCCTTCCATGCCTCCTCCACGCCCCCTCCACGCTCCCTCCATGGCCCCTCCATCCCAATCAGGGGCATTCAGGGCTGCTCTGGCTGGGCTAGGATGCCGCTGGTGGATTGGCTGCCATGCAATGTGCTTCCGCGAGAGGGTTACTGTACAAGCTCTACCACCTCCCGGTACTGTACTGTACTAGGGAGGAAGTTGAAGGAACAAGGAGGGGGCTTGGGGTTGGATCCAGAGACTGCCAGTGGTGCGCTGCTGGTACTCGATTCTTGTGCATCTCAAACAGTGGCGATTCCCACAAGATCCACAGACATTAGCAATATCATTGCCACTAGCTGGCAGCTTTCGCGAAGGTCGTTACTAAGGCTTTCTGGCAGGGCAGGAGATCTCGCAAACTAGGGGCCGTAGCTGCCAGTGGGGCACTCTCCCACGCTCCACGTGGAACGGTCTGAGCCAATCAAAGTGCTCAGTACTTGAGGGGTTACAGCTGTACCACACTGCATGTGCTGGGAATGCGATACAGCGCAGCTTGGGACACAAACTTGCAATTCCGCGTGCGCGCGAACAAGACAAGGGCTGGCTGTAACTGTCACTATCGCACACAATGAGAGTTGCTCACTGCTGTGAATCTCGGATTGCTGTAGCCACTGAATCTGGGGGTTTTGTTCGTCTGGCTTTGCGGCAGTTGAACTCATCGACGGTTCGACGACTCGGAGGCCAACTTTGGGATCATGCGATGAGCCGAGGAAACGACATATCTACACCCAAATCAAAACGTATTTGACATAAATGCACCGGAATCTTCAAATCTGCAATTGCTGTGGAATCGCCCAAATTTGACACAGTCAGCCACATGTTGGGCGATATGTACGTACAGTAATTCTGCGCAGCCGACCAAACGGCGACATAAACGTACAGTAGTTCTGCGCAGCCGACAAAGCAATAAACCTATAGGGACCCAGCATGTGACTCGGGGTGCATCAACCCTAAACTCGAAAAAGGGCCGCGGTTTTAAGGTTGATGCCATCTCGAACGGCATGTCGGGCCCCTATGAATTCTATTTACTTGCCCAAAACGCTGCCTAAAATGTCATTGTCTAATTTGACATTTTTTGCCGAATTGCAGCGCAACAAATTTTGCTGGGGATTTTGTCGCGAATGCACAGCTCTACACGTCAGTCCGAAACAGCTGACTGCGCATGCGTAAGAATCTCGCCTCTCATTGGCGCGAAATATTTTGGTACATTGCTGTCGGATTTGTTTTGATTCGGGTGTATATTTGACGATTGTGACACGAATTTCAGAGGAGTGTGCAGTGCAGTCATCATAGCATTTCATATCTCAATGATACAGCACACTCATAGTTAGAAGTACATGGATGTTCTAAAGGACGAAGCTAAACAGGCAGATGCCGACTAGGAAAGTGGGAGAGGGAAGTGGGAGCAATCAGAGAAGAGAAATGAGAATGAGACTAGGTGGCAGGTCCATCAGACCTACGAGAATGTGAAGGAGCCTTTCTCATTTACAGCAAAACTCCTCTTCAAATCGAATCACAAGCTGTTAATTTTTTTATTCCTAAAAAATTATTCATTCTCCTCTGATGAGCCACGGGTTCGGGTGCATTACAGTGTCGACTCTGGACTGGAATGAATCCGATCGACGATTCATGATGGCAGATGAATGACCGACTGTTTCATATGAATCCCATGATCGTCCAATGACGATTCCGATCATTCCCAATGAGATGGAGATCCAGATCAAGATTTAGCCGTTGAGTCTGAGCTGCCACCTGGTGGCATCAGATACTGAGCCGGGGCTCAGCCGCTGAGGGAGGCGAGGGTCCTACAGAATGACTGTAGTACTGAGGGCGTGTATCTTTAGCTCTCGAACGCGGGGGGGGGGCCGAACGGACGTGGGGGGTAGAGTGATTTTAAAGACGGTTTAGACTTTATTCGGTTAGGCAATTGCGCGATACAGTGCGGTGGAACTTCGTCCGAAATTTGTTCGAGAGCTTAGGTTCCACGCCATGACTCTTTTGTATCGAAAGATGTAAGACCCTCCCTCACCCCCCCCCCCCTCCTTCTCTCTCTCTCCCCCCCCCGCCCTCCTTTCCTGAGGCAGGACAAAACGACGGCTGCTGCCAAAAGAGCAGCGCACGGTTGCTTTTCAGGGGAAACGACCTTGGCAGATTCGTACGCACCGGAAAACCATTCCTAGCTAGTGTCGCAAGACTCCGACGTTCTAGTAGGAATCAGTGGCCAGTGTAAAAAATAACTACAGGCAAATGCCGCCATCGCAATACACCGTTTCTCCTATTTAGTCCCACGGTTTTTGCATGCGGCTCGAGCCCGTAAGCAAGAAATGGTTAAGCACGGGCAAACATGACCTTGAAGGGGAAAAACCACAGTACTCTGACACTTGGTTACAAAATCTTGCTCATGCACTAGATTAGTTGCCTGCGTAACGTCCCAGCTCTGAAACTCGCAATTGTCGAAACAAGACTTGGTTGTTCGCTATCGTTCAAACTGCAGCCAATCAGGTTCCGTGTCAACGCGAGTCATGCTAAGAACCTGGTAGGTGGGATTGCATTTTGGACTTTTTTCGGGTGGGACAATAGAGGGGAAAAGGTGTACACATGTTCCACGCTATGGTACTCAGAAGAACAGTCCAAATTGCAATTCTTGCCTGATATTGTCGCCACTAGGATCTCAATTGCAATTCTCGCCTGCTCGTGTCCTTCTATGTCCAGTCCCAGCCACCAGGTACTGAGTTGAACCGCATTGACCCCCAAATCCTTGTCGAAATGTTTAAAGCCCGACCGGCAGGTTGCAAGTCCCCTTTTGGCGGGTTGCAAGATGCTGCACCTTGAGGCCCCCCAAATGCTCCCAAAGGGTTTCCAACCTGGCAGGGCTGGGGACGTCTCGGAACTTGGCAGTGCCAACCTGCCAAGTTCTTCGAGGGGAGAAATGGGGCGGGTTGAGTGGGGGGTAGAAACCTACAATTGTACTCGCAGTTTGGGTGGGAATCGCGAAAGAAATATGTGCTTCGATTTTTTTGTGTCGCATATTATCAAACTGTTGAGCGTTCCAAACCGCATCCCATTTTTGTTTTCGAAACTGGCCAAGACGAGGTGCTGGTTGTGATGTCAACAGCCAACAATCACCTTGCAAACTTGGCAGAGCTAGGGAGGTGGTTCTCTGCCAGAGTGAGAGCTTCAAAACTTGGCACCCCTGCCAAGTTTCCAGCCCCGCTACCTTGCGCGAACAAATGCTGACTCTGCGAAGCCTTCTTTTTGCCCGAATTATTCGTTTCGATCATATTTCGCTGGCCAATCAGATTCGGCTGCCCCACCCACCTGAACAGTGCAAAAATGCAACCTGCCTGGGAGTTACTGTGCATTTTCCGAGCTATTGTCCCGTTTGTCCGCGGTTTGAAATTTCTGGGGAACAGGCCCTAGCCTCTTGAAAAAACCCGTCCCTTTAGCGTGGAACATGCGTACTGCATCTCTAAAAAGTGAGGTCCCCAAAGGCTCCCGAAACTGTCCTGCAGGGTTCTTTTACGACGGTGCCGGGACATTGGCGTTAGGACAGTTGTGAGACCAAGGGTAGGATAGTACCTAGATGGGTTTGGGGAATACTTCAAGGTCAGTCCAGAGAGCCAATGAGGATCTACCCGGGACCGCCCAAGGATGCCTGTGGTACCGTTACAGGACACCTGCAGGATTGTTTGCAATGGCAGAGAGAACATTATGTACACTTTATAAGGTGACCGAGTACCATATAGTGGTGGTAAAACTGTATAAAGGTACACTATGACAAGAATCCAACAAACATACAGACAGTTCATAACTGGCAAATGGCAAAACATGCCACGCTGGGGTGGCACATTCCCGCAGGGGGGCGGACTCCAACAGCCCATTCTCTAACACCCTGCAATGTCCATGGCCGCCAATGTGGCACAGAGACACATCCAAGAATATCCTGCCCCCTACTAAACAGCCATGATCCTGTCAAATGCAACCATATGTTGGAATCAAGCTGTGGGGTCAAGATCCCCGGCATGCCTTGCAGAGGGCGTGGGGGGCGTCATCCACAGAGACAAAGAAACCTCTGGTAGGCGGCCTGTAATTGGATCCCAAACGAGCTTGAAGTCCTCCGGTCCTGACTTGTTCACATACAGCCCCTGCTCACCGCGCTTGTAAGCCCTCATACTCTTATCATACCACACCTCCTTGCAGATCCGGAGCCACTGCTTCACCACCATCTAGACTAATTCCGCCGCGTCTGCAGCAGCCTGCTCTTTGGCCAGGGGGATGGGGGAGAGCGTTATCTGCTTGCCCGGCATGTTGGTCAGTGGGAAGTCGAACTGCACAAGGGCTCAAGGGCGGATTACAAGGCGTAATTAACTACAGCCAACAGGAACGCCGAGACCCGTGCACAACAGAACAGTGCAATTAAATCGTGGGATGCCCCCAGGATGCATCAGCAGACCTACCGACATCATCATCCAGCCTATGTGGTACGGGACGAGGACGAGCACCCCGTCACACACTCACTCCTTGTACGCCAATACACAGGTGTCCCAGAACACCTCCCCTGTGGACGGGCGCAGGTCACAGGTCGCATGGCTCCAACAGCCGACAACCTGCTGCAGGTTGGCCTCTGTGAAGCTCGGGGTGGCGGGCATGGGAAGGGTTTGACATGCTAGCGTGATGTGTGCGGGACGCCCATGCGAAAAACACTCCTAGAGCAAACACCACCAACCAGAGACGGGTGCGGATTGCACGGGCGGAACAAACACAGAGCGGCGGGCACATGCATGACGGCAACCGATGGGGGTACACTCACGCGGGCCATGCTTCTTCTAGAGGTGGTCCTTGAGCTCCTTGGGAATCTTGATCTTGTATATCCCGTACGTCCCAACCTTGATGCGGAGGCCGTCCAAGATAGCCCAGTTGGCATCTTGATCGCCCGTCACGCCCCTGGCCGAGCAACGACAGAGCAGCAGCTCGATCGCCGCTTTCACAAAGGTTTGCCAAGGCAGAACAAGGACATGGCAGAATGCAGGGCGGAAGAGACAAGAAACATGTTACAGCACCCGCACGGCAGGCGATCCCATCATCCCCACCGTATGCGTCCCCGCAGGCACGAATATGGCGACCCCGCATGGGTGAGAGTACGAACCCGTTACACTTCATTCTCATTTCCATCCTTTTCCTCTACCTCATTCTTCTAATTATCCTAATTCCTTTGATCTTTATCTCACCCCATTTTGTTTCCTATTCCTCCTTTCTCATTATCCTTTGGGTTATCCTATTATTATAATTATATCACCAACCAGGCTCGGGATGTACTGGCGCACTATATATAGCGTAATCCAGTCGTAATCCCTTAAAGCCAATAGCCTCTCATGGCTATACGCATGGTGATTCTATTACTAGAATGGTCTATTCCCTTTGGATAGGATAAACCCGGTTACCTGATGTATTATGAAAGTATAAAAGCACCTTGTACTGATTGATAGTGCAACATTGAGCAAACCTCATTCAATCCCGTAACACTTGGTAATCAGAGCCAAGGTTTCAGCTCAATGCTTAACCGCTGGGCCCCCAGGAGCACGCTGAGGATGGAGTGAAAACTTCAATTCCTGTAAGTACAATGCTCTTTCATATTAAGTTTCGACTAACCTCGCGCAGTTGCACCTAGGGTCCCCTTCGAAGGCAAGATGCCTCGCCAACCGTTCGATGGACTGCATCGACGGAGCCAATTTTTTTGCGGGGGTAAACGGTCTCGACCTCGCGAACACGCCAGTTTTGGTGGAACAGTCCCTGTGACATTCCGAGAAGTTCGCAGTTCGCCACAACTCTTGGAGTTGCGCGGAAATGTGCGGAGCTTCGACCGACGACACCCGTCCGATGGAGATTCGAAGCTTCAGATCGACCGAGGCGAAAACAAAATCCTTCTGAGCGAGTTCGAGTTTCAGCGCGAATGGAAGCGGGACCTCGCAAGCCACGAAATTCGACGGAGCGTCCGATCGTTCGACAATCCGAATCGACGACCGAGAATTGCTGCATGAAACGAGTCAACCCGGGCACCGAAAGCTGCTGAGCGCGACTCAAGAATATCTTCAGATCACTTGGAGTTTGGACCGTCGGATCAACTTCTGCTTCAACGGACGAAATGGAGTGCGACTTCTGCACAAAGGGAGAATGACACGCAAAACCAGAAATCAGCTGCCTTTGCCACCGCTGACATCATCTGGACAACCAAATTCGAATTCCTTCATTTGGTGACGAATTTGGTGCGCAAATCATCTGCAAAGGTCAGAATTCTGCCAGAGTATTACCTACTTGGTAATAGCTGCAAGCAGATAACTGACAGGAGAACGTGGATCGTCGGATCGTTGCGGAATCAACGACACTAAGCAAAATCATCATCATGGCGACAACATTCGTGACCAGTGACTGCACAATCGACGCATCTTCTAAGTAGTGTCGATAACGATCAACTTATTTTGACGAAGTCATCTTCGTTAAAAATGGATCGACATCAACACAGTGGATCTTCACCCCAGAATAACAATAGAGCTGTGTGAAGATATGTTCTCCATCCATGAGACAATTCATCTCATAAATTTGATCGTCAACCTATGGGATTGCAGAGAAGTAGCCGTTTTCTCTTGCAATGCTCCCAAGTTCAAGTTGTTGCGAAGGAGCAGATTCGCACGCAACGACGACGCAGTGAACCCGTCTCGTCAAGGCCAGCGAGACACTAATTCATAACAGGAGCTGATCGATTTGTCTTCATCAAGAATCTCAGCCATCCGAAGTGATTGATTGGAGCAGTCTCAACATCAACCTTTCGAGGCGACACACCAATTATGCGTTGCGATTCAGGGTGTTAATGACCTGCGTGGAAAAACATTCCGTGCATGTCACGATGCTTGAAAGATTGAGGAGTAGTAAACCTCAAATCTGGCAAGTATTCGTTCACTAGCGACCCTACGGCACATGCATTGGAGATTCTACCAGAAGCCGAAGCATTACAAGCATTAGCATAAATTCAACGATGTAGGAGAATTCCAAGCAACACGAGCTGTCAATACATGATGGAGATGCGGACTACTAGAACATGATCACGCGCTCTACCGACCATACATCGGAGGCACGGATGAGCATACCAGGAATTGCTACCCGTGGATACATTGAGGGGAGAAGCAAAAATCTCTTCATACCCTCAAATGAAACAATCACCGGCAGCAATGGAGCAACACATGTGTACGTATGTGCACATGTTCCTGGTAGTTACGCCTGTTACACCCATCAGGAACACTCTACTGGGAAGAGGGAGTTGATGGATTCTCCTTCAACCATTACGAGTTAAGAGAATTCTCAGTAGCAGCTGCCGCCGCCGCCATCGTCGCAACCGCCGCAGCAGAAGACTCGACACAACAGTCATATCCAAACCCTGATGGATGATTCTCCGCTCAATGGAGATAATGCTCAATTATATTTGAGTGGATCGTAACGTCCCGGCCAGGCACAATAGTATGATTTCAAGCTAGTGGAAAAGAGACACCACTATGCGAAGAAACAACATGGCAATGCCATATACCCTCAAGAGCAGAAGATATTTGCTCTTATGAGGATGGGAGGACAACGTTACTCTACCGGTATACAAGTACTCATGGCCTATGGCTTTCCTTAAAGTCATAAAACCTGCGTCGCAACCAATCCATCACCAGCACCACCTCTATGGAAGCAAATAGGCATGAAATGGAGTGCCGACGCCACTCCGGATAGTGGACTCCGCTTATCTCCAACAACACCTCTGTTTGCCGAAATGGAGCAGACTTCAACACCGATGCTGAGTAGCTGAGACATCTTCGACATCAAAGCTACTTCAAGGATAGTAACAGAATGAGACAACACATGATGGCACCAGAAGACCTATCCCAATATGTGCGCCCAGACACCAATGCCTACCGATGGCCTCCGTGCTAAACTGGAAGTGCATAAGGTCATACTGGATTGGCTATCAGCAATGCTCATTTGGAAATGGGAGAGGATTATTTGGGAATACCCCTAACATTCCCAGATGTCCTAACCCATCACCGTGGGATATCTACACAGCTGAGATTCCTTGCTAGAGCAACCACTGATGGAATATTTATGCGCCGATTCTGGAAGTTACCAGCTCCGCGTTTATGGTACCAACCCCTCGCATGGTTCTGAACACAAGGGATACGCTGAACAGCACTTCGCATGGGCTGTTGTACTCAAGGTAGTTTGACTAGCAGACCGCGTGGTGGACATGGTTACTACTAGTGATTCTGCTCTCCATCCCGCAGCACTACGATGCCGAGAGGGTACGACTCGCGACAACACTAAGGCATGGACCAGCATTTGACAGAAGCTGCATGTATTGGATACAATACTGCTACATAAGCAGTACTATGACACGACTGCCATACCACCAACACTTGGTGATCTTCAGGCGTGGACGAGATGCAGGTGATCTTCAGCCATGCATAGAACAGAAAGCATAGCCATTCATCTGCACGTTACACAATATGGCATTCCAATCACACTCATCTCCGACCGAGACCCCAACTTCACCAGCAAGTTCTGGAAGGAACTAATGTCTCTTCTCGGGACCAAACTCGCCATATCATCCGCCTACCATTTGCGGACAGATGTACAGAGCGAGCGCCTCAGCCGAATTGTAGAGCAACTCCTCCGCGCAGCATGCAACGACGAAATCTCTAAATGGGACTTGCATCTGCCCGTCCTGGAGTTTGCCTACAACAACGCCACTCACGCCGCTACTGGACAAATGCCGTTCTTCCTTTGCTACGGACGCCACCTACTCACGCCACAAAAACCGACAGCATTAGCCATAGTCCAAACCGCACACGACTTCATCACGACCATGCATCAGCTTTTGGATCGGACCCACAAGCGCCTCCTCGACATTCAACAGCAACAGAAGCGCCATGCCGATCGCCACCACACTGACCACACCATCACCGTGGGAGGCCAGGTTCTACTCGATACCCGCAATATCAACATCACTCATCTCCCATCCAAACTGTGACCTCTCTTCTGCGGGCCGTTTCTCGTTGAAGCACAGGTCACCCCGGTTACCTTCCGCGTACGCCTACCAGCTACCAGGAAGATTCACAACGCCTTCCATGTCCAACTCCTGAAGCCATATCAAGATCCTAACACAGTCTTCACCGGACGCCAACCCCCGCCGCCGCCGCCCGTCCTCGTCCACGCTGAACCCCAGTACAAGTTCCAGTCCGTGCTCGCACATCGCGGTCGTTGGAATGGCACCATGGAGCTTCTCATTCGTTCGAAGGGTTATGATCCTTCTGAGGATAGTTGGGTTCCTGAATCCGAGATGGGTAACGCTCATCGTCCTCTTCGCGACTACCTTGTCAAGCAGGATGTTACTTCTACCACCTAGCTTTGAGGGGGGGAAGTGTGAGAGTACAACCCCGTTACTCTTCTTTCTCATTTCCATCTTTTTCCTCTACCTCATTCTTCTAATTATCCTAATTCCTTTGATCTTTATCTCATCCCATTTGGTTTCCTATTCCTTCTTACTCATTATCATTTGGTTCATCTTATCATTATAATTATATCACCAACCGGGCTCGGGATGTGCCCTGCGCCCGCCATGTCCGCCACGTCCATCCCGGTCCCCACGTCCGTCCTCGCCGTCTTCCGTGCCTTCCGTGGGTAGAGAGCCTGCACCACGAACGTGACACAAGGCGTCACGCTTGCACTCTTCCTCGCTCTTGTGATCGCTTCCAGAAGCGACCCACTCCATGTCCTCACTGTTTTCCCCACTCCCACGGTCGGACGACTCGGGAGATGAGTGCCTCGAGGACGAGTTTTGAGTGCACGACAAGAGAGACGCCTCGAGAAGAACAGCGTGGTAGTTATGCCACGCAGCTGGTCCCACAGGCGCAAATTGTGGCCCGTCGTGTTTAGTGTGCATGGATAACGTGGCGGCGGGCGCGCTAGCATCCGGCGTGTCGTCCTTGATGTCCCTTGGCCCTGCACCTGGTCACACGGATTAGACATTATCACCCCATCAGTATATTGTCGTTATGGTTCAATTTCTTAAAAACGAAACATAGCAAGCGTAAGATTGGTTAAAAAAACGGTGCATCCGGCTTGCTCACCGCCGGCTGCTGACGTTGGGTGTGGAGTGCGTGGCGACAAATCAGGGGCAAGAGCTCTGCGATGGCGACCGTGTTGATCCTGCTTTAACAGCTTCGCCTCAACACTCTCACTATAAGGGAGAGCGGGTGGCCGCTCTGACGCCCCTCGTCCATCTCGCGCTTGTCGCGCAGTTGAGGGTGGGAGGTGTCCGTCCGATGTCAGCGTTTGGTGGCAGTAAGCTCTGACTAACAGGCGGATTTGCGCAACTGCTTACGTCCAGTTCCTGTTAGACTATCTGGTACGAACAGTAGTCAAAACGAAATCATTGGAGACGAGGATTGCCGACGGAGGGGCTATACGACGTGGGCGCCCTGCAACTGAAGACATGGCGGAAACTCGGATGATCTAAATACTGAGAGACCATTTAGAGCAGCACGAGAAACGGCAAGACTAGCGCCCCCAAAAGAATGAAAGACAGCCAAGAGGAGAGAGAGAGGTGCATTGCCAAAGAGGTGACTGTCGATGCCGCAGTGCTATCTGTTAAACCATGCTGCGAACCTGGCCCGTCGATATTAAAGAGAGCGCAGTATGGTGAGTTGTAGATGCTTGGTGTAGGCTAGGGTTTCAGAGAGATGTATGCATTTTTTTGGTCCAAGTCGACGAGGATTCTCGGCTACACGAAACCACGGAATTTGCCATGCTGGCATCCTAGCGCTACCTCCAATTGGTCTTTACACTTGACGGTTCATGCCGCATACACCGCAATACCAGCCAGCTGGACGGGCACAGTAGCGTGCTTCCACAACCATTATTATTTACATATGAGGGTTTCGTTAGGACTGCGACAATTTTGCGATCACGCTATAACGGGCCGTCAAAATACAGGGGATGTCAACACCCTCTCTGGTTTCACAAAATCATCCTTTGACTTAGCATTTCGAAGGAGCTTCTTCATTGCAAGAATGGTAAATCCTAGCTGGAGCTTACTTATGCTTCATAAAGGGGTTTGCTAGAGCTCCTTCACTGCAGTGTGGACTCATTCTGTTTGGCCTTCTTCTCGTTAATATCCGACTGAATGTCGTCGCTCATGTCATGCACCTCTCACCCAAGGCGCACTGCAGCTTGATCGTTCTCGTAAACGACAAGCTCGAGGGTGATCAGTACCTTCCGCGACCATCCAAGATATACCATGCCAACTCCAAGAGGAAGCACTCGGGATTTCAAGGGCTCATCCGCAGGTTAGGCACGTGCATGCCGTTTTTGTTTTCGTAGCCGTTTGAAGCATCCTCTCCTCCCGTGTGTGTGCATCTCATTTTGTGCAGGTTTTTAAGGTTCCAGTTGCTGGGTCTCCGCCCGTGGGCGTCGGAAAGCCAGGCCGACGCGTGGGAGGTTGCTATCACCTTCCATCAGATCGAGGTACCCGAAATTATACGCCATTCATACGCCCTAAGTTGTTTGAGCGGTTACATGTATTTGGCCCAATGCATAAGAAGGCATTTTGATTAACCGTGTTTCTAATACCAAACCCTCTTTCCAGGCCACAAAGCAAATACAAGACCATGACTGCGGGATTTTTGTGATTAAGTACATGCAAGTGCTTGTCGAGACTGGGTTTGAGGATCTCAAAAAGATACAGCTCTATGGGGACTCCACGCAATGGAGGGAGGAGGTGCAGTTGGATTTCTTGCTGTGGTGCATGCACTGCACGAAAAGCACAACGGATACTAGGGTTTATTTGTGTTTAGACATGCTCTCAGTGTGACGCACCTTTGCACAGCGTTAGGCAGATTATACAACATTCACATCAGTGTTACATTGTTCATAGTGGGGAAAGAACAATCAGTTTTGCTGAGCACACAAAAAAATACATGATAATGGTGCCACAACGGTGCACAACAACTTGACCTATATGAACCCCGCGTTCACCTCTTACCGAGGCAATTCATAGCTCATCGACCATCTTCATCACGCATGGGCTTAAATCCGTTGACCCAAAATGTACAAGATTATTCAAGATGAATCAGGCAAAAAGTTGAGCTGGAGAAAGAATAGGGATGTGGAGTAGTGGTGTGAGGGTGGCGAGAGTGGGCGAACACAGCATATTACAAAGACCAATCAGAGCGAGCAAACAAAACTAGAACAGACATTCGCAAACGACGGTTGGGGGAAATCGAGGTTCGGGAAAGGGAAAGCGGGGGCACGCGCAAGGCGCTGGGGGGTAGTGGGGGAAGAATACCAGAGTGGCAGAGCGGCACACGGCACGGACTGTATGGGGTGCTTGCGAAGGGATTTATTTGTCAGGGGCGTAATCTATTGCTCCGTTCCAATCCATGTTTCCGGGTTTTGTCGGTTTGAACATGCGCCATGAAATTGTCTGTGTTGCTTTTTCGTAGTAGGTTACTAGTGTAACGCAACTACATAATTCGTGTTGAACACGCCCCGCAGGGCTCGACTGTGGGCTAGGTTTTGCTCTCCCAAAAGTCCCAAATTGTGTGTGCGCACTTTCAAGTTTCATGCTGCTCAATCGCCAGCTGTATCGGGGGGTTGAGCGGGATATGTTGGGGGTGGCACGCGCGCTGCATCTGAATCCCGTTGTTTTGGGCTGCGAATTCTATTGCAACTCTCGCTTTGGGGTACTGGGTTACCGCTCGGGGGTGTTCAAGGTTAATAATCTTGAAACACAATTTCTGTAATTTGGGTCAACGGCTTTAAGGTAGGGCCGTCCACACTGCAGTGAAGGAGCTCTGGCAAACCCTAGGTCACTACGATGGCAGAACGTCGCGGTGTTCTCCCCCCCCTGCCGCGGCTCGTAAGTTGGGCGCTCACTTAGGTCGGGCGCATGTCATGGTGCCTGACACGGAGGACCAGTATCTGATGGATTCAATGAAGCTTGACTGTTCTTTTCTACACCCAATGTTCAATCCGCTGGCGCGACCGGCCCGCTTTTCAAAGGACAGCACGCAACCGCTAGCCGGATAGGGCTAGGCGGAAAGCGAGGAGGATGCAGAGGAGACAGAGGATGGAGAGAGGGGCCATGCCGTGGCTGCAGACCCACTAGATGCCGAGACCGAGCTGCAGGCGACGGACGAGATGGAACGTGTCTTGCCATCACCCAATGAGAACACGCCCCGTGCGACAAGTTTAAGACATGATGTGCATGCTGCGTATTCACTGCGTTTCAGCCTGTCTATCCTCCTTCTTACATGCGTGATGTAGTCCCATGTGCAGTGCCCTCCCCCCCCCCCCCACCATTCAAGGGGCGTGGACGTCGTGGCGGATTGTGCGGTGGTGGATGCGCGCTGCAGAAGTCTCGCAACGTGCACGACACGACGCATGGGGCGGGATCCAGTGGCGTGCCCTCCCCAGAGCAGGAGGGGGCATCGCCGTGCCAATGTCAAGAACCTCCACCCACCTCCACTAACCCCGCAGTTGGAGGTACTGTAAATACTATGTGACACAGGCGGGGTTGTTGTATCGTGACACACTGCTGGAGTAAAACCCAAGCTGGGTTGTTTCCTCACTTTGAGCCGCATATCCCCTTGAGCCTCACTTTATGCTGCAGAGACGGGTGCGACACGGGAGGCCTCGCCTCACGTACCTCCCCCACCCACCGCAACCACTGCAAACGCTGAGCCGACCTGTTAGCGCGAATGACATTCACGTTGGTGTGTTCCAAGGTGAGCTCTGATGCGTGAACGGCATTCACGCATACCCTCCCTCAATTGTTGCTCACTTATCTGACACGGGGGGTGTGAGAACTGCTTGTGCAAGGGTGCGGGGGTGTTCATCACCCATTCAGCGTTTGACGTCCCCGACTACGAGACACTTAAAGCGAGTGGTCAAAATAATGAAGGTGGGTCCAACTTGAAAGGGCCCAGAAGTTCGTCGTAGCGACAAGGGGACTAACTGGTTGGGGCAGAGGGGTTCACTGTCGAGACATGCGAGCAGGGGAAACTGCACGAGCATGAGCAATGACTTGATTGGTTGGCGGGAAACCCTGTGTCGTTTGGTGGGAAACGTGGCATGAGCAGCACTTGGCGCGAACAGACTCAAGTCGCAAACAGCACGCCACCAGTCGCACAAACCCTACTGCCCGCAAGTTGAACCAAGTGGGCCCAACTTGAATTTCAAGCTGGATGGGGGTTCATTACTCCTGCTGAACCAAGGTTGGTTGCCGATTGGTTGAAATTGTTGTTTGCGCATGCCAATGGTCGTACGATCTGTTACGATATCATTCCTGTCGGTTTCGTGGCCCAAGGCAAGGTAAAAAATCCGGGCTGCTGCCTGGTGCGAAACAAAATATTTGCTCAAGGGTCGTTTCTAGTTGGGCCGAACTAGAAAGAGGGGTCACTATTATAACCTCTCGCTTTAAATTGTTTCTTCGAATTGTTGACCGCCCTATTCTGGAAGGGCCACCCAAGCGGCCACGGTTAAACAAGGATCATGAGCTTTATCACCAGATGCTCTGGTGTGGCTGCTAGGCAGACTGATGAATGGGGTTGCAATATTGTTGTGAAGCTCGCAACGCACGACTTCACCTGGAACACACTTTACTCGAGTGTGCTGTGCTTCGGCACACAAAGTGAGGTCCCAATAATACCATGATACCTAATCCATCATAGAAAAGGTTCTTCATTGTGATAACAATTATTGCACATAGATTGGTGTCGGATCCAACGTTCGAACATCATCGTGACACGCGTAACCCTGAGCCACCATTGTAACATCATCTAGCAACACCATCCGAAGGAGATGACTATGTTTGGACACAAAGTAGAGTACCCTCAATTGCCTGCATAGTGAGTAGCAACCATCTCCGACTCCGGCAAAGTGTGCGCGACGCGGATCTGGGGTCCTCGGTCCACAGTGTAGCATCAATGCCCCTAGAGACGTGCGACTTCTGTGGTTGCGGCTGCGCAGCCACCACGCGACGAATAGAAAATGTCTGGCGGAGTAGGAGCGGCAGGCATATTGGACGGTATTTTAGAGCTCCGGAGGGCGTTATTCTCGTGGTTACACGTAGCCCTATGCCGCAGTTCAATCATGTGGCTGAACATGTTAATGACTCCCAGCCGAGGGCAGCACGAGCGAGAGGGTTCAGAAGACTCTAATGGAATCCCACCAGCGGTCCACTGCCTTCGAGCGATGACGACTTTAGCTTGTCCTCGTTCGGGATGGACATCCGCGGACGGATATCGGTATTGGCACGGACGCACATGCTCACGAATGCCGCCATTACTGATGTTATCCAGTTGTTCAAGATTCAAGAAGCCCCACCCGCGAAACTAGCAGGATGGGAGACCCACCAGGATCTAGAGGCGTTCGAACAGGACTTTCCAGAGCTGGACGGATCGTGGGAGACCATCGAAATCAAGCTCGCCGGGGATCTCGGCGTCCTGGTGCTGTAGTACCGGCCCATCGTGGAGGTGAGTTACCGAGAATCTGCCCCTCGTTCTTCCCAATCGTGTTTCTTCTGCATCCAAAAACTTGAGACCCTGTCCATCCTTCGGTTACCTCATCGGTTCACGTGGTAGGTGTTCAGCGCATGTGGAAGGTCATGTCCGCAGTTGATGGATTTGCGACAGCACCAGTCCTGAACGAGGTCGCGGGGGTACGTCGGTACTTCAGGGCGGTGGACGGTACCTGGTTTCACCATGCCCATGTAAGTGCACGCCTTCTCAGATGGACCACCCTGTTTCCCCCCCCCTCAACTTGCATCCGTGTGCTGGATTGTCGTCAGTTTGGACAATTAAGTTACTCGTAGGTCCGGCTTCTTGGGTCACACAGGACGCGGTGAAGAAGGAGGAGATCGTCGCGGTTGTATCCTTTTCAGCGATTCAACTCACCTGACTTGCAACGGCCGGCAGCTAGTGCACCCGATGCTGTTCGCATCCTGAGGAAATGCGTTGGCTGGAGGGGGACGCGGAGATGGTGGCTCTCCTCCCTCCGATGCCGTCTGATCTGACTTCCAAGGAGAAGACCACCGTGTTCCAGGAGGTGTAACGCATCGTGCTCGAACAGCTCATGGCCGTCTCAACACTGGAGATGTACTTACGACATAATGGGATAGTCTCCTGGCTCTTACCCCAGCCATATGCTTGGCTGCCGTGCTAAGCTTGGGAAGAAGGTGCTGTGGAGTCTGGAAGAGGAGACCAGCTGCATCAAGGACCTGTGACAGCTGCCCATCATCCCTTGGAATGGGAAGACTCCAACAGCAGCAACGGCAGCAGCGGCAAAGGTAACAGCAGGAGGAGATGCAACTGCACCAACTGATGGAGTCCTGGAAGCAGTCAAGAAAGTGCAGCAGCAGCAGACACATGGTGAGGTGCTTGCTGGTGTGGTTGCGAGTGCGGCATGGGCTAAGGCTTCATCAAGGAGTGGTGAGGCCGATTGGGAGACATGGCATGAGAGGCTGTGTCATGTGAACTTCCCTATGCTGCAGAAGTTGGTGAAGGATGGGAGCCTGAAAGGATTGGAGGTCAAGGTGAGGAGTGAAGGAGATTGGGAGCTGCCCTACATGCTTGGAGACCAAGTTCTCCAACTTCCCCTTCAACAGCACTACAGGACCAGCCAAGACCCCACTTGCACTTGTGCACATGGATGTGGTGGGGCCCACAAGAGCCCCTTCCCTCTCAGGCAGCCGCAATTTCTTGACTATTGTGGATGACCACACTCGGGCAGTGTGGGTTTACCCTTTGAAGAGCAAGGGGGAGGTGGCAGCGGCTGTCCTTAAGGAGTGGATGCCTAGAGCTCAGAGAAAATGCGGACACAAGGTGAAGGTGATCCGCAGTGATAACGGTGGGGAGTTAATTGGAGCTGATTTTGAGGGGGAGTTGAAGAGGAAGGGGATCCAACATCAACTGACTGTGCCCTACAACCCGCAGCGGAATGGCGTGGCTGAGAGGTTCAACAGGACCCTGCAGTAGGGGACACGCACTCTCCTTGGGCGTGCAGGGCTGCCTGATCCGTTTTGGGTGTCTGCACTGAGGCAGGTCGCCCTTGTGAAGAACAGGGTGCTGGCTACAGTTGGGGATAAGGAGTGGATCCCATATACTAAGTGGTATGGGAGTGCTCCAGCTGTGAACATGCTGAGGGCATTTGGGTGCATGGTGGTGTTTCATGTGCCCAAGGAGAAAAGGGGGAAGTTGGAGGCTTCTGGAAGATGGGGTGTGCACTTGGGGATTGCGAAGGATCACAAAGGGTGGTTTCTATGGAACTTGACCACCCAAAAGCTGACTGTGTCAAGGGTGTGAAGTTTCTTGAGTCCCTGTACTACAAGGAATGGAAGCAGCAGCAACAGAAGCTTCCATCTACACCGCTAATTGTGGAGGCAGATGAGATGCAACGGCCTTCAAGACAGGTGGAGGTTGCAGTGTCTGAGAAAGAGATGTCTGGAGTGACTGAGGAAGGGGGAGCAGCTGAAGTAGAGCAGCAGCAGCATGAGTCTCCAACTCGAGTTCCACACCCGCCTGAGCGACCTAGGAGGGATGTGCACCCTCCGGTGAGGCTGACCTATGGGGGAAGAGGCAAGCCGAATGTGGTGCAGGCTGGGAGTATGGTTGAGTAGATTGAGGAAGATGAGATCGCTCACTGCTACTGGGTACCAATCCCTGAGCCCAAGACTCGAGAAGAGGCCTTGAATGGACCAAATGGGGAGAAGTGGAAGGCTACTGAGGATGAGGAGTTCGGGTCCCTGATTGAGAAGGAGACATGGGACCTGTGTGACTTGCCTCCTGGGAAGAAGGCAATCACTTCCAAGATGATCTACAGGCACAAGTATGGACCTAAAGGTGAGCTGACCCGCTACAAGTCTAGGCTTGTGGCACGGGGGTTTCAGCAGACAAAGGGGAAGGACTATGATGAGGTGTTTGCTCCTGTGGGGAAAGGAACAACACTGAGGGTGCTGTTGGCGATAGCTGCACTCCTAGGATGGAAGATACGGCAGATGGACATTGTGACTGCCTTTCTGAATGGGATCATTCTGGAGGAGGTGTACATGAAGCAGCCAGAGGGGCTGGATGATGGGAGCGGCAGGGTCTGCAAGCTGAAGAAGGCCATCTATGGCCTTAATCAGGCGCCTCGTGCATGGTATCATAAGTTGGAGGAGGCGCTGTTGGTTGGGGGTTTCAAGAAGAATGAGTGTGACCCCAGCCTGTTCCTGCTGCAGGAGAAGGATGAAATCCTCATGCTCTTGGTGTATGTGGATGATATCCTTCTCATTTCTGCATCAATTGCTTTGCTGGACAGCGCAGAGCAGATGCTGGAGATGCAGTTCAAGTGTTCCAAGATGGGTGAGGTGAAGTACTACCTGGGGATGCATGTGGAGAGAGATGTGGAAAAGGGTGTGCTGAGGTTACACCAGAGGAAGTACTGTGAAGGGCTGGCTGAGAAGTATGGGCTGCAAAATGGGGGAAAGCCAGCAACACCACTACCTTCGGGGTTTGCTGTGGAGCTATGTGGTGATGAGGAGGTAGTGGGTGAGAGTGACAGGAAGCTGTTTCATTCGATGGTTGGGTCGCTAAACTATGCTGCTAATCATACACGGCCTGACATTGCATTTGCTACATCATGGCTGGCTAGCGTGGTTTCACGCCCTAGTCATGAGCAGCTGGAAGCGGCAAAGAGGTTGGTCCGCTATGTGAGTGCTATGGCATCAGTGGGATTGGAGTACAGTGGAGTGAGGCAGCGGTTGCAGAGAGGTGCTGCAGATGTGAAGAGTGGAGAGATGCTCTTCAGTTGCTATACGGACACTAGCTTCAACTCTGTGAAAGTGGATGGCACCAGCATTGGGGGTTATGTGTGCTTGCTAGGAGGTGGTGCTGTGAGCTGGCGCAGCAAGAAGCAGAATGAGGTGGGATTGTCCTCATGTGAGACTGAGTACATGGCCTTACACCATGGGGCCAATGAAGTGGTGTGGCTGAGGCGCTTGTTGGAGGAGTTGGGAGTTGGTCAAGAGGAGCCGACAGTTGTGTTCTTTGACAATGAGTCTGTAGTGAAGCTTGCCAAGAATGCTTGCCTGCATGGGCTGACAAAACACATAAGGCCTAAGTGGCATTGGGTGAGGAGACTCCTTGATAAGGAGGTGCGGCTGGAGATAGTGAAGACCCATCAACAGGCAGCAGATATTTTCACTAATCGTCTGGCAAAGGCGGATCATTAGAAGGGCATGAAGCTTGCTGGGATGAGTGTGCATTGAGTATGTATGCTTGAGATGTTGGTATGGTGGATAATGGTTGGCAGCCAGAGGGGGAGATTGTTGTGTGATGTCATCACATTCTGTCTGCCTCCCATCCCATGTTTTCAACTTGCATGTGTGGTTTGACCGTGTGCAAGAATTTGTGTGTGGTGTGTTCTGGAGTTTGGGAATGTGTTTTGTGTTATTTTTTCTGAGCATGTATTTTGTGATAGATCTTGAGAAGATCTTTCCGACGCAACGAGAATCTCTTCAATCGGAGCAAGAACGCGAAAGCTATGAAGATTCAAAGTTCATGAGCTTGCGTTTCAATTGCGGCGGTTACAAAGTGAAGTTGTGGGGTGACTCTATATGGAGTTGGGACCTTTGGGGTTGGGGACATTTGTCACTCTACTGTAACAGCTGCAAATTGGTTGGGAACAACCAAGCTAGGTTGGCAAGGGTGACCAACTTGGATGGATTGGTTGGGAAGGGACAAATGTCAAAGTTGGGGTTCCTATAGGGGGGGAATCTTTGTGCTTATGGGGTTTCCTTGGTTGGGGAATCTCTTAGGACATTCCCTCTCATCTCTCTCTTCTATCCCAACCTTTCTCTTGCTCCTCTATTTCGTTGTGAGATTCTTGAAGTTTGATTGAACTTCTGAGATAAAGTTAAGTTCTCCTCCTACAGCTTACTCCCTAGTGCGTCGAAAGACATAGCGTCGCCAGTACTCCATTAATCGACGTGATTTAAATTGAGAACGGTAGCTAAGATTACAAGCTACAACATATCCGATTTTCGCGACATTCCAACAGCTAGGTTTTGGTCGACGTTGTTTCTTGTGAAGACGACTTTTCTGTCCAGAATTTCGGATGTATATTCTGAGTAATTCTAGCTCCTAAGTTCACCTAGACTCCGTCCTTAATCCTAACTCGAACTTCGGATGATGTTCATGGTGTGTCTGTCATGTACATTGGTGTTATGGATGCGCACTGCCGCCTTTGTTGTTTCCATCGTATACTTGAGGCTATTTGTCGTCCCAGATGTTGGTCGCCTGTCGCAGGCACCGTTTCGGGCGTCGAATTGTTTTTTCCGCTTCACAAATTGCCCCGAAAGTGTCGCGCATAACAACCCATTTTGTTTCCAAGTTTTCAAGAGTGCCCATCTTCAAGGGCGGCGTTCTTGAAGCCCCCCCTATGCTATTTTAGCCTGTGGTTTAGGGTGCGAAATGATTTTTGTGCTTTCGCAATGCAATTTGTGAATTCGCTGATGTGGCGGAATTCACCCTATAGTTCGCCGCTTTCTCTTGGTTTGTTTCTGTGCTTTCTTGCGCGTGCGAGATGCGTCCGCACAGAGGTGCCAACCTGAGCAATTCCATCGCCGTGGCGATGTGCTATTGGTGGCAACGAATTTCCTTTTGGTAGCATGTACTTAAAAAAAAAAAAAAGAGTGTCGACTAAATCGTCTTAGGGTTGCGGAGCTATCTTTGCCAGTTTGACAAATTGAATACTGTTATTTTGCATTTTACATCGAGATTATGACTATTATCATTTGATGTGATATTATTTTACAATTCTGCATCAAGTCTTATTATATTTTGCTAATATACATCCTTGTTTCTCATAACTGTGCATCTGATGTTTTAATAGCGCAACACTTTTTTTCTTCCAGATTTGACAGAGCCAGCTTGGAACTCGAGGGATGCAAAATCAAAATCCAAGTGAATCGAACCCGGGACTTCCGAACAAGTAATCTGTGCTACCCAAAGACGCAAATTGAGTATCTTTGTATTTATATTTTGTTTGTTTTTGCGACGAATCAGAATGTTCCCTAGGGTTTCTTCTTTTTCTCACCTCCTCCCCACCCTCGCTTCTCACGTTGAGGTTTCAGTCACGCCACCTCGCCACAAGTTTCCTACCCAAGGTAAGTCGTTCTATGTGTTCCCTTATCTATTTTTAAATTTGTTTTTCCGTCTCTTTTAGTAAGGGGTTTCAATCTCGTCTTTGACGGGGGAAATAGCAACAGGATTGACAGGGGGAATGGCAACGGAATTGACGGGGGGGGTGGCGACGGGATTGATGGGGGGGATGGCGACGTGATTGACGGGTGGAATGGCGACGGGATTGACGGGGGAATGGCGACGGGATTGGCGACGGAATTGACGGGGGATTGGCGACGGCGGCATTAACAGCGGGGGACGACGGGATTGATGAGGGGGATGGCGGGGACTCTCTCTCGCTCTTTCACTACCTCTTTTTCCACCTCTTTCTCTCTCTCTCTCTCTCTCTCTCTCTCTCTCTCTCTCTCTCTCTCTCTCTCTCTCTCTCTCTCTTTCTCTCTCTCTCTTTCTCTCTCTCTCTCTCTCTCTCTCTCTCTCTCTCTCTCTCTCTCTCTCTCCCTCTCTCTCTCTCTCTTTCTCTCTCTCTCTCTCTCTCTCTCTCTCTCTCTCTCTCTCTCTCTCTCTCTCTCTCTCTCTCTCTCTCTCTCTCCCTCTCTCTCTCTCTCTTTCTCTCTCTCTCTCTCCTCTCTCTCTCTCTCTCTCTCTCTCTCTCTCTCTCTCTCTCTCTCTCTCTCTCTCTCTCTCTCTCTCTCTCTCTCTACCTCTCTTTCTCCTCTCTATACCTCTCTTTGTACCCCTTTCTTGATCTCCCTCTCTCTCTCTCTCTCTCTCTCTCTCTCTCTCTCTCTCTCTCTCTCTCTCTCTCTCTCTCTCTCTCTCTCTCTCTACCTCTCTTGTTCATTTTTTACCTCGA
The DNA here is from genome assembly GCA_027943415.1 of Closterium sp. NIES-67. Taxonomy (NCBI): domain Eukaryota; kingdom Viridiplantae; phylum Streptophyta; class Zygnematophyceae; order Desmidiales; family Closteriaceae; genus Closterium; species Closterium sp. NIES-67. Next base: position 774,283 of record BQMB01000049.1, read on the forward strand.
TCTCATGTGTCGTTCACTTCTTCAATCCCCATTTCCATTTCCGGAGTTCCACCATGCATTATCTTCTCAACTAAACTTGTGTTGTTTTCATGTTCTCCTTTTTTTTTGCCATTTGTATTGGTGATTCAGGAATGCCGCTAGAATGGATCTCTGGTTTCCAACAGTGCTATTCTTCTACAGTAGACTGTCACATCACATAACACGTTTCAATTGCTTTCTACTTGTTGCTTTTCTTTCTCGTGATGCATCTTGAAGTCCAACTATTGTGTCGCTGCTATTTGCTTTCCGTTGCCGCCCTTCTCCATTCTGCTGCTGCTTGCTTGATACACGGGTAGTTCATTTTGTGTATGCAATAAGAAGGATTGTACTGATCGTCTCGAGTAAGGTTCGTTGACTTTCCACCTTGAGTGCAGTCACTTGAACTGGAGATGATAAGTGCAATTTATTTTCTTGTAATCGCAAAATGCATTGCCTAAAAATATGTGTGATTTGACCATTAGGCTTTTCAACTTCCCCCTCTTAGCTGGGGAAGCGATCGCCTATTTTTGTCGCCGACAAAAATACCCCACGCAAAATGATGGAAAGCTTTTGCATTTTTGCTTTTGTTTTCCATCATTTTGTTTTATTTTCCAATACCATAGTGTAATGACTACATTCCCTATTACACGTTTAAATTACTCACTTCCACATATTGGAAAATTATGAAAAACATGAACTCTTTTCCATCATTATTTATTCAAATAGTATGCCGTACTGGTGATATGACACATGTTTCAAAAAAATTCCAGGCGAAGCTAATGAAGCTATGTAGTTTAGGTGAGCTATCCACAGTATATTGCCAATATTCCCCATCATTTTGCTTCAAATAATATCAAAAATTTTACTAAAACTTGAAAAAAAAAATCTCGTCCGATCGATCGCAATAGGTTGCTCCGCAACCCCAAAAAAAAAAGCACGTGCTGCATGGTCTGACATGAGGCAGCCAATACAAGGAACCTCGAATCTAACGCGAGGTTAGTCTGACCTGAGGCTGTAGGAATTTGCCCTAACAAGCTTCAGTTCGTTCCATGCTGATATGAATGCGAGGGAAATTCAAGAATTCCTCTCATGAGGCCTCTCGTGGTGTAATTTCTCAGAGCAACCGAATAACTAGAATGAAGGCATATATGGTTGGGTGTTGTACTCTCTAAGAGTATGAACCCTTCTAGCCTATAACTGCTACATATAAAAATTGGAATAGGTGTAACTTGACACACCCCCTAGGCTAGACAAGGGGCAGTGCCTAGAGAGAGACCCGCAGCTCAGGGCGGCACTACTAGTCCAACCTCTGAGATAAGGGTCGAAAGACCAATCAGCAAGAGTACAAGCTAAACAAAAGTTACCCAGGGCATCAGTACTAGTCCAGCCACTAGAATAAGAGCCATAAGGCCAGTCAAGATAACATAAAGAGTAGTACACAATCAGGGTCCTAGCAAGTGAGGAGCTGCTGGAACTAGACCAAGCTGTACACCGTGCCGCTGTTGATCTTTAGGCGTGAGTGCCTTAGTCAAGATATCAGCTGTGTTGGCATCGGAGACCATTGTACTACGCAGGCCTGGCGGCGCTGCTGTAGCTCGTGCAGGAGGAAGTACCGCAACTGAATGTGCTTTGCTCTGCCCTCTAGTCGCGGCTCTTGACACAGGAGGATCATGGCCTTGTTGTCAGCGTACAGGATCGGGGAAGACCTAGGCCACTCACCTAAGTCAGTGAGAAAGAACGTCAGTCAGCGGAGCTCACCTTGTGCTGCCATGGCACCAACGTAGATCTCACCCTCATAGCTGGATAGGGCAACAGACGACAAGCGGGTGGACCTCCACGAGATGGTAGCCCTGGGAGGACCTAAGCGAGTCAGCGTCGTCTGCCCATGAAGCGTATGTGTGCCTAGTAAGGACCACTTGCATGCGTCCTCCCACCACCCGATGTACTTGCTAGATACTGCAAAACCCTCTTGGTGGCCGATCAGTGCTGACGTCGTTGCATATTTGATGCCACAAAGCGAGCCAGGATACTAAGAGGGCATGCAAGATCTGGACGAGTGCAAGTGATCAGGTACATGAGGCAGCCAACAAGCTCTGCGTACAGACCATTGGGCTCAACCGACTCGTCAGGGACTGGAGTCTAGAGCCTGTGGTCTATTGGCAGAGGCGTAGGCCGTGTGGAGGAGAACTGAAGGCCGAACCTCTGAAGGACCTGGCGCACCAAGGGTGACTGTGTGAGAGTGATGGTGCGCACTGCTCTGCAGGCCAATGCAGCGGCGCAGCTCTCGTAGGTCAGTGCAAGTGTGTCTTCTCAATAGCTCCGCTTTCACTGAGGCCACTGCGTCTCTGTCTGCAGTAGCGAAGACCACGTCGTCTACGTAGACTAGGATGTAGAACGGAGTCAAGCCTGAGCGAACGAAGAGTGAAAGGTCAGCGGAGGATGGAAAGAACTGCAGGTCTACTAACGTAGCACGCAACGTGTCATGCCACTAGCAGGGCACCTGACGTAGGCCGTAAACCGAGCGCCGGAGGAGCCCCTCGGTCTCAGGAGGGAAAGAGCCAGAGAAGCCTAGCGGTTGGCATAGGTAGACCTGCTCGTGCAGACTACCCTGGAGAAATGATATGGAGAAGTCGAGAGAGTGCAACTCGTTGTCGCGCTGTGTTGCTACGTGAAGCAGTGCGCGAAGAGTGGTCATCTTCGAGGTCGGGGTGAAGATCTGAAAGAACTCAATACCCTCGTGCTGACTGAAGCCTCTAGCAACGTAGCATGCCTTGAACACCGCCGACCCTCGACGAAGGGCGTGCACGGAGGCGCCGTCGAGGGAGGGAGGGCAGGAAGCGACGTAGGGAGACCTAAGACAAGACCGTGCTATGACATGTGATGCAGACGCGGGAGAGCGGAGTGACCTAGGTGGTGGTGCCACAACATGGACGTGTGAGTGAGCGACCGACACGAGCAAGCCGCAACGACCTGAGTAGGTGTGGCCACTTGGGGGGACGCTCCCATCGGCGGGGACGTGGTGTTGAGCGTGAACAAACCACACACCAAGTCCATAGGGAACATGGTGAGGGGGGCACCAATGGCGGCCTCAGTACAGACTGCGTACCACTCTGTCCAAGGAACATAGTGGTGATAGCGAGGTCCTGAAGACAGCCGACACCAACTAGGTTCCTGGAGAACGAGGGGATGTACAAGTCTGTGAGGGAGCCCGAGTGAACCGACGGATACGGAAGGGTGGTGGAGCTAGGTGCAACTACCGGACCTGAGGAGGGGTCAGCAAGTGCTATAGCAGCAGGGGCGGCAAGCGGCACGAGCGTAATGTGGTCGCGAAAGGAACATGCACACGCACCAGAGACGAGCGTGAAGGAGAGCGCGGCGATAGCGGCAGGCGGCTGGGGCGTTAGCGTGGAGGCTAGGCTAAACAAGGCAGGGGATCCTATGCTTAACACAGCATGGGAGCCTAGACGATACATAGTGGACACACCTATGCCACCTGACGCTGAGCGGCGCGTGCCGCCACCGCGACCACCTCCAACAAAAACGTCCGGCCACTACGGCGGCGGAGGTCTCCACGGCTGCTGCTGCTGCTGCCGCTGCTGCGGCTGCTGCTCCTAATGCTGTGTCGGAGCATCAGCCCTGGTCCCCTCATCTGCACCACCGGCACCCGCGCCACCTCCGCCACTGCCGCCACCCCTCCCTCTTCCATGCCCCTCCATTGGGGCGGCGCCCCCTATCCGGACAAGGTTGCGCTGAGGCCGCCGCGACGGCCTCAGCAGATGGGGCTGTCTCAGCGACAGTGGCAGAAACGTGAGAGTAAGTGCACTGGGAGGGGGCACAGCCTTGCAAGATAAGGACCGCCACAGTACCGCTAGACTGAGCGATAGCACGCTGGCGGATCTCTATTATGGACAGGGTGGCGAGGAACTCGGTAAGGGTGAGGTCAGCAGGGTGGAGACCAAGGAAGTGGTCGCGGGCAGTGGCTTGGCGGTCGGGAAGGCGTGTTGCAAGAAAGTACAGGGTAGCGCCGAGGGGTGAATACAGTACAGTAAGCTGGGCCTCAGTGCTAACAGCGTGGTAGCTAGCCTCAAGTGCACGCAGGTGAGTGGCAAGATCAGAGACAGTGGGGAAGGACGCAAGATCAGGAAAGAGCAGGGGGAGAAGTAGACAGTCAGCAGAGGCTGAGAAAGGAGTGTAATAGTGCACAATGACAGCATCTAAGTAGTCTTGCGCAGTCTCTACCGTCTGAAAGCAGAGACGCTCGAACAGATGGAGGGCTCGACCGATAGCAAGCTGAGCAACTGCGTCGTGCGACTCCCGGACAGAGCGGGCGAGCTCAGCATCTGCAAAGGCCTCACGCTCTGCGGGCGTGGGGGCATCAGGGAGGGCAGCAGGCGGATCGGGGCAGGGGAGCTTACCGTCAACGTGGACGGCCAGGGACTGGCTGTCATGGTGCTAACCCTTCAGCTGGTGGCGGAGGTCAGCGAGCCACGCCTTGAAGTCGACTGCACGACCCTTCGCGTCCGGGCGGAGAAGAGCGTCCGCCATCACCCTGGCCGTTGCGGCTGACGGCGACATGGCGGCACGATGGCACAGCAGCGCTGTGGTACGCCGGCACGGCGACACGGCGGCACGGGGACACGACGGCCCAGCGGTAGGGTGGCACGGTGGCACGGTAGCATGGCGGCACAGCAAGCTGTGGCGGCAAGAACAGCGGCCGACGGCGTCACGAACTTGGGCCGGCGAGCTGGGGCGAGCAAGCTAGGGGCCGGCGAGCTAGGGGTTGGCGAATGAGGGGCCGGCGAGCTAGGGGCCGGCGAGCGAGGAGTCGAGGAGCAAGGGGCCGGCTAGCGAGGGGACGGCGAGCGCGAAGCCGGTGAGCGCGAGGCCGGCGAGTGAGGGGTCGGCTAGCGTGGGACCGGCCAGCACAGAGCGAGGGGTCAGCGAGCGCAGGGCCGACGAGCGCAGGGCCGACGAGCTCGGGCCGGCGAGCTCGGGGCCTGTGAGCGCGGGGCCAGTGAGCTCGGGGGCTGGCGAGCGAGGGGCCGGCGAATGCGGGGCTAGCGAGTGAGGGGGCGGCAAGCATGGGGCCAGCGAGCGCGGGGCCAACGATCTACAACGGCTAGGGCGGGCAAGGGTGGCTAGGGCGGGCTAGGGCGGCTAGGGCGAGCTAGGGCGGCTAGGGCGGAAGCACGGATGGGCGGACCTAACCTAGCTGATACCATATCAGAGTAATCGAATGACTACAATGAAGGCATACAAGGGAATATATGGTTGGGTGTTGTACATAATTCTATTACCGTAAGCATCCGCATTTTTGAGCCTAGGGTGTAATCTCATATACTAGTGGATTTTGGGGGTGAGTCTTATATGGATACCTAAAAAATATGTACCCAGATTATATCTCGTACGCACGTGGAATACAAATTTCTGCATATAGTTTTGTTCCTCGTTTACATTCCTGACTCATTGTCGAGTATTCAGGCCCATTCTAAGCCTTTTCAGTATAAAATGTAAAATGCGAATCTGATTGGTTTGACCTTTGTGCTTCCCAATCGAAATGGCCATTTCATATCGCGAGAAAATCCTAGAGAAACCAAATCGAAAGTGATAGTTTATCGACGGTCAAGATTTTGTCTTCAACCCTTACACGGCAGCATAACAAGTTCACGACTGTAAGAACGCACTTGACTTCGTCCTGATTGGACGGCATTCAGAGCGATCGAGCCCTCGCCCCCAACCCTTACCCATTTCTTTCTGGTTTCCCCTTCTAACATTTCCTTAGTGTAAGGAATTACCATTCCTTACTAGGGCTTGCCACAGCGAGTACACGCAAACCTCTCGGTTCCGCAGGCTTGGCCCTCAAGTCACGCGCCAAACCAGCCCCCGTCGACCTTTTCGGCCCCAACCTCATCCCGAGTCGCCCCGAACCCATTTTGATCCCGTCACCCCTGGGACTATCGAGCCCTTGACTGGTCCAACCCTCGACATTCGGCCCTGGTCAACAAACCTACATATTGCCTAGGCCTCATTATTCTGGACAACTCTGTAATCACGTTCGCCTATAGTATTATGCGCTATACTCTGAGTTATAACTCATAGGGGGTGTGTAAATTTGGAACAGAAGCTCCGCTTCGCTCCCAGACTCCTTCTTTTTTCTGCCCGGTCGGTTTTTTCCCGAAGCAACACAAGTTTGGAGACTACACCACCAGGACGAAACCAATGCACCTGAAATTTCAAAATCTCGTATTTCGGGATTGTAACTAGCGAGGGCAATGTCTCGCAATTTTTGCCTGCGCGAGAAACAACCTTGGTGCTCTGGCGACTTGCGAGGCACATGCATTTCATGCTGGCCGAGTTGCCCAGTTGGCACCGTCATTGGAATTGGCGAAATGCGTTTGCAATTCTGGTGCTGAGTTGTTCTGGTGCGGGTACAACGAGCGGTATTTTTTTTTCCAACGTGCTGGAAGCTAAGGTGGGAATTATTTTTGGCACGAATCCACACATTTTTACACACTAGGTCCGTGCATCCGATTGGCCTACAGTTACAAACGGACATAAAAATGGAGCTCCGTCCCAATTTTACACACCCCCTTACATCTCCTTTTCTCTATCCTCCCGAAAGTTTTTCGCTCGACTTCTCCGTGCTCCCGCTTTTGTGTGTTGTTTTTGCTCGCTACACAGGGTGCACACCTAAAGCCCAGCTCAATACGTGGCCCAATCAGAAACCATCGCCCATTAGCTTTGGCACACGGGCAACGGCCCACTCAACGTGGGCCGTGAACAGAGCCAACAGTGCAGCGTCATCATGACAGCGGTGACGAACATGCGGCACAAGACGAAAGATGTGCGCCGCAACCGTTTTCGCCACAAACTTCCAGCCCCGCTCAGAATAGCGCTCCGGCGAAGCTCAGCGAGCCTTTCCTTGAGCTCGCACAGGTGCGCACGCCTTGCTGGGTTTGTTTGTGACTTGAGCATCGCCGCATGAAACCGAACGCTGACTTGGCAGCGAAATGGAGTCGCGATGTCCTGATGCCAGGGGTCGTTCTCAACATCCGACAACCAACCAAGGAACAAACTCGAAAACAAATTCCCACAATCCACGCAACAGTTATTTTTGTGACACGAACCTTCAATTCGTAATGTCATAAATCTTTAAAACACGCCCCTAACACTTGGAACTGAAATGCGACTCCAAACCATCGCCACATTTCACTGAATATGAAAGGGAGCAAACCAAACCAGAGAAACTCACTCAACATCTCACCCGCCAACCACCACTCTGGTGCTACACCAGAGAAACTCACTCTTGCTTGAAAGCACCGAAATTTAACACAGGGTAACTAAGTGAACAATGGCTCGCCAAAATATGCCATTCAAACCTACCCCGCAAAACATCAAAACGGTAACCTTTGTGCCCGTGCGAAAGGCCCACATGCCCGTGACGATGCCGTGCGAAACCCCTGCATGTTTTTGTCTACCGGCACCCTGAAAAGTTGTGTTCCTCTGTCAGGCTCAAGGTGTACTCAATATTTTTCCACATTGCTGCGGAATGGCACGAAAAAAAAAAAAAAAAAAAAAAAAAAAAAAACGGAGTGGTCTTAACCCATGTACATTTGAAATGGTAGGGTCTACTTAGACGACGACCACAACTAAAGACCCACCCGCCAAAAGGACCCAATGGGTTCTCAACCGAACCAGTCCTATATCCGGGCGCTTACGCTACAGTGGCTGGTAGTGTAAGAACTGAGCATGTGTGCTCTCCAATCATTTTTCGCTACTCTGTACCCAATAATTTCACACGACTTCCGCTTTGCTTTCACAGCCCAATCTGCCCCCCCCCCCACTGAAGCATAAACGGGTCATATTCTACTTGTGCAAGCTCTGCGAATGTAGGAAACTGCGCGTAGCAAATACCCCGGTGCGACCCGAGCATAAATGTTTAAAACACTTCCGAGGTTGTAGGAGCGTTGTCGCTTCTGTAATGTAGAGGGGCGAGAAGCCTGTCTGATGCGTCGACCATGTGCACATAGGAACGTCGCCCAGATTTCGCAGGGAGATTCAAAGACTGGTTTCATCGGTGCACATAATTTTGGTCATCACATCAACAACAACACAATTGAAACACCTCAATGTTTTTTTCTCGATTACAGTCTCGTTCGACAAAAAACAGACCATACACGGTAATATTAATTGATTAAACCCAACCAAACATCAGTACGCAAACCACCATCAGCACACACTGTTGTCCGTACTATATGTTCAACACCGAGAAGTAGACAGGTCCCACTCAAACATGAAGAGAGGGTTGCCATGGTATGCGAGTACCCCCAAAGGTCATCTATTCATCGACGTCGGGGTACCCGGTCATCACCACGGTGGCGCACAGCACCTGAGCGCGATACCTATCGTTCAAAATAGCCGGGGTAGCACTGACGCCGAGGCAGGGAGATGCGCGCTCCAGACGCTCGCACACAAGGGGATCGCGGATGTCGAAGAGAACGCGAAGGTCTCGCGGAGCGAGCGCGAGGCTACGCGCGTAACCGATGAGCATTTCCGTCGCCATGCATGACATGCCCCGCATGTCACCCATGGACGCATCGGGGTTGGTGGGGGTGGGAGGGGCGCATTAGACCACCACGCGAATCGGACAGGCGGCCCCGTGGGCTCCAATTCTAGCGGGTCGTCGGCTCCCTCCTCGTCGGTCGATGCTTCGTGTTATGCATAGACAAATTGGACCGCGACCTCGACTTCGCCAGGCAAGCCGAATGGCAGCGTATCCATGGCGCCCTGCACCTGATGAAAATCCTCGTCGAGCAAGTGCACGTCCTCGGACAAGGGTTTGGCGAGGAGCGTCAACAACGGCTTCTAGCTGGGCGGCAGGAGATGCACTTTAAGTGTTTGTTTTGCATATCCGGAAGTTGGCGGAACACAAAGGGCTTATACGCGCGACTCACATCGGCGATCATCCAGCCTTTCGCATTTGCCTGCCACGCGCAGTACCCTGCAAGGTTGAAATTCTCGCGTGCGGAACAGCGGGGGCGCTTGTAGCGATGGATTATGAGGGGTTTGAACACTTCGACCCGTCGGCATTCATGAGTTTTGCAACGGTGAGTCTCTCCTTGGTGGTTTTCATGCCTGGCATCGCATCCTCGTTGAACTTGTGGTCTGGGAGCATCGGCCAGTACACGCACGTTTCGTCGAAGTTGAACAGTTGCTCGAACTAGAGGTTGAGCGCGTCACAGAACCTGAGGAAGTGCAATTCAGCGAAGAGCGCCGCTTGAGCGTCTGCGGATCTCGCCTCGCCAGCCATTTTGCGCCACTTAAACCCCATGCACCTAAGGGCCTTCTGCACCCATCCAGCACTGACTTTGAAATCCTTGTGCACGTTGTAGTCGGGTGCAAGGACGAGAGCGCGCTGCTGGATCAGCGCGATGGTGACTAGCAAGCCAGCGCCGTTCACGCCCCGTAGCCAGGTTCCGAAACGGTCCTCTTGCACAGGCCAGAAGGCGTTTCTGAGCCTTTTGTGCTTAGTGCTCTCAGGCCCGAGTGCCTTCCAACGCACTTCGTCTTTGATAATCTTGGAGATTGTCCTTGGGTTCGGCCACTCTGCTCGTAATTTTTACCTACAACGGTACGATGAAGACTATCCATGATAAGACGAGACCAATCAATTTATGGCATCTTTGGCCACACCTCAGCATGGCTAGTCTTAGAGATAACATTCAACATGAAATCGTGCATAGTACACTTGCATACGTTCAAATACTTCTTGATTTTCCTAGTGCTCACCCCCTTATGCAAAAGCGTGGGTCCAGGAAGAGTGCGAGAAGATCCCTGTAAAGGTTTGCACTAACCTCGTAGATAACATGCCTAAGAGGGTGTAGGTGGTGATCAAGGCCAAGTGTCGGTTGACTAGGTACTAGTTTTGCTAGTAACTAGTTTGCTGCCTGTCCTCGGTACAAATTGTCCGGATGTGCTGTTATTAAATGTTGTCATGTTGAAGGACCATGAAATATACTACTCTGGTTTTAGGAGATTTGAGTGAGTGCTCTAACTGCTCCTCCCTACGTGTATGGCCCTCATGAATTAAGGCTTAATGTTTATAGCGTACAGCTCGTCAAAATGTAAAAATATGCTACACATGTGGACAATTTTTCCTGCCACTGTATCTACCTTCCCCGGGGAAAGCCTCCCCAGTACCCTCCCTAGACAAAGAGAGAGGATTGACAGGGTTATCCCATTACTGTGCTCCTCTTTCCTCCTCTTTTACAGCTTGAAATTATGTGAGCTAAATTTCAAAAGGGAGTCATTGCTGTACTGTACAGTAAAACCTTTGCTGTGATGCAATTGGGTTTTTAGTTGTTAGGTTACTATTACTAGGGCTCTGTGCACTGTAGTCACTGTTAAGTCACCAGGAGGAGGGTTTTGTCCAGTTCGGAGCTCTGAAGGGCATTGTAGCGTTCATTCTGAACCCATCCAACAGAAGCTTTAAACTCGCTAGGCAGGTTACACTCGGGGGCTAGCAGTATCGCGCGCTGCTGGTTAGAGCCGTCGAAACTGGCAAGCCAGCACCATTCGTGCTTTTCAGCCAGCTCTTGAGTCGAGCTTCAAGTAGAGGCCAATGTGGGTTACGCACCCTTTTGAACTTGGCGCGTTCGGGCCCGATGGCCCGCCACTTCTGTTCTGTTTGCAGAACTCGCCCGACTGTGCTGCGATCCGGCCACAGACCGTTATCTAGTGTGGCATCATCGCCCAATGTCTTCGAGGCGCAACGCCGGGTTCTTCTTGGCGTATTGGCAGATTGCAACCTTCTGCCCAACGGCTAGCGCAACACAGTGTACAGGTGCCATGAGGACGGCTTTGTGGGTTTGGCGGGCTCGTTCCTTGTGTCGTGAAGAGGTCGCTGTTTGGGGCGTATAAATAACCCTGAGGTGTCGGAACTGCTGGCGGGGGGAACGATGTTGGGACCCCTCTGCAGCTTCCGTGGCGAGCTCGTATTGGCATTGGGCGGACGGATTTTCCAGGGGCAACACCGACGGATTCTGTTGGAATGGCTGGCGCAATTTTACTGGACCGCCTACGAGCTGCTCGTATCTAACGCTTCATGTGGATTTTTGCGTCGACATTGGTTGGCGAGCCTGGCACATTTGGATTTTTTTTGGCTCGCCAACCACTAGGTGTGGTCGCTCTGAAAACACTAGAGCAATCCGATTGGACGCCCTTGGATCAGTTGAATTGACTGTCTATATTACTGTTGAGTTGAGACGGGTACACTTTGCGTATAGGGAGAGGCCCTTAAGGATAAATTGCATGGGCGTAAAAGGGGGTCGTATACAAGGCATATGGCGTGTAGTTATAGCGTTTTTTATTGGAGCATTTGGCACAATATCATTGGGTAAAAACTGTACCATATCGGGCTGCAAATTTGCCCACGCTCATCCTTATTTTTTCTACCCAGCTCGGATGGCCAAGTGGGAGTTCCGGATTTCCATTGATTTCAGAATCACTGTTGCCGATTTTCCAGTCAGCATATAGTTCAGAATCTGTGACTGTGACTGTTGCGCTAACTGTGACTACAGTGCACAGAGTCCTAGTAACAGTAACCTAACAACTAAAAACCCGATGCAATTTGAACTCGAATGAAGAGATACATCATACAGTTTACGTAACAGATGAAGACACAGGCTCATTTTGTTTGGGGAGCCACTCATTCGCAACGAGCAGCTCTGATTGGTGGGTTTTCGACAGACATGGAAGGAGGTGGTTGTATTCGCCTGGAAGGGGACGGAATCGCCTCTGGATCACCCGTTCACAGATGGAATCCCCGCAAAAAAGCCCGTTACCGAAAGGAATCGGCCCTACAAATTCGGCTAGCAAGGAATCAAGGGTGGGGGGGGGGGGGGGGGGGGGGGGGAGTTTGGGGGGTGGGTTGGGGTTTTGGCGAAAGGGGGGTTGTGGGGAGGGGGCTGGGGGGGTGGTGGGGGGCGGGGGTGGCTCCCCCCTCCAAATTGCCCAACTACAAGTATGGCCTGTACGGATAAAAAAAAAAAAAAAAAAAAAAAAAAAAACGTACTCGTTGGTAAAGGAATCGCGCGAAATCATTTCCGTAAGCTGGACGGACTCGGAAAGAAATTGCACCGTGGAAAATGAAAACGCTGGAGAATTTACTCTTAATTTCTCTACGGGTAATTACTATGTCTCGAGAGGCCTCGTTCCCGACTAGTCCGCCAGATGGCAGCAGCATGAAGAAAGAAGCCTGTTGCTGACAGGCCTACACAAGTCGCACCGATATCGAGATGGATTCGGCGGTGAAGGTGAGCTACACCGTGAAATTAAAGCCCGCGTCTCATATTTCCTGAGGGGATACGCTTGGTACTGGGTAACGTAGCTGCTCTTTGTGCAAGGGCTCGCCAGTGTTTCTGAACATGGGCTGGGTACACGAAATCAGGACCCGAAAGTGACTCAAAGCAGCAAATTTTGGCGCAAACTCAACACTGGAATTGCAACTGCTTGGGAGTCTTTGAGAACCCAACCCCCACCATCTAGCCCTCAACGTTTCGTGGGCTCAAACCACTAGGTATTACGGGCCCGCAGAAATATGAGACTGGAAGCCTCATCAAAGTTGGACCTTCCAGGATTTCCAAAATTGTCGCAACCCTCGCCCACTCTCTTTCAAAATTTCGCCCGTCGTCCCCCAATCAGACCCTCTCCCACTAAAGGTAATACCTTTGGTTGGTAGGAAATATGAGATGCGGGTTTTAAGACAGGTGAAAGGGGGGATGGGGGAGAGGGGAGGGGTGGGGGGAGGGGGGGGGGGTGGGTGATGGTGGGAAGGAGGGGGGGTGGGGGGGGGGGGGGGTGGGGGTGCGGGACGGGCAGGGGGTGGTAGTACACATGGGGTGGGACGATTCGTTTTTTTGTTTTTGTTTTTTTTTTTTTTTTTTTTTTTCGTTTTGGCATGCTCGCTGATCGGACAGCAGGGTGACCCGTTGCATCCAATGGTCAACTCAACCCCAAACCCGTTTCGATGGGCTCGGGCGGGAGGGGACATGTGCTTCACAAGTGACAGGTTTGCAGTGACATTCACGGGGTGATCTTGCAAGCAAGGCAGTGAATTCTCCACTTTTTTGGAATACCGAGCGGTGCATGTGGGCAAGTTGAAAACTCTTTGTTTTGTTGCCAATGACGTGAGGGGCGCGTCGTGTACTGGAGGGTGCGCTGTGTTGGTCGGAAGAAAGGGCGGGGGGTGGGGGGGGGGGGGGAGGGAGGGAGAGGGGTGGGTTGGGGGTGGTCCCTCTCTCCCTTCAGGTCCGGTCGGGATAGAGGGCAAAGTGGGGCTCGCTTTGCCTCAGATCTGGGCTGGGGACAGCGGGAAGTGGGAGACAGCCTGGCGGTGTGTACACCTTGAGCCTGACAGAGGAACACAACTTTTCAGGGTGCCGGTAGACAAAAACGCGCACGGGTTTCGCACGGCATCGTCACGGGCATGTAGGCCTTTCGCACGGCATGAAGGTTACCATTTTGATGTTTTGCGGGGTAGGTTTGAGTGGCATATTTTGGCGAGCCACTGTTCACTTAGTTACCCTGTGTTAAGTTTCTACGCTTTCAGGCGAGAGTGAGTTTCTCTGGTGTAGCACCAGAGTGGTGGTTGGCGGGTGAGATGTTGAGTGAGTTTTTCTGGTTTGGTTTGCTCCCTTTTATACTCAGTAAAATGGGGCGAGGGTTTGGAGTCGCATTTCAGTTCCAAATGTTACGGGCGTGTTCTAAACATTTCTTACATTACGAATTGAACATTCGTGTCGCAACAATAACTGCTGAGTGGATTGTGGGAATTTGATTTCGAGTCTGTTCCTGGGTTGGCTGTCGGATGTTGAGAACGAACCCTGGCATCAGGACATCGCGACTCCATTTCGTTGCCAAGTCAGCGTTCGTTTTCATGCGGCGACGCTCAAGCCACAAACAAACCCAGCGAGGCGTGTGTACTTTTGCGAGCTCAACGAAAGGCTCGCTGCGCTTCGTCGGAGCACTATTCCGAGCGCGGCTGGAATTTTGTGGCGAAAATGGTTGAGGCGCACATCTTTTGTCTTGTGCCGCATGTTTGTCACCGCTGTTATGATAACAATGCACTGTTGGCTCTGTTCACGGCCCACGTTGAGTGGGCCGTTGCCCGTGTGACAACGCTAATGGGCGATGCTTTCTGATTGGGCCACGTATTGGGCTGGGCCTCCGGTGCGCACCATGTATACACTAACCGAGAAGCTCACGTCTCGCGGCTGGGATTGGAGCACGCAACGCTGCACCGAGTTCTATCGCGACTGTTCCTGAAAATTTGGGATTGCGGCGGCTGCGAATGAAAGGCCTTCGCGGCGACAATCGCACTGCCGTTCACTCTTGATCTTGACCTAGTTCAGCCACCGTCGGGAATTGTACCCTAGAACGTCCCTGTTTCGAATTCGGATCCACTATATATTCCGATCTTGCTGTGGCAGTGCAGTGCATTACCGCATCGCATTGTAGTACCGCATTACCTCGTTCAAACTATCGCATTCACCGTGACGGCCCGTGGCCGGGCCACCGGCATTGACGGCATTGACTGCATTGACGGCTTTGACGGCGGTGTGCGGCATTTGTGCGCGGTGCCAGCTCGGGCGTCGACGAGTCAGCCTGACACGCGGACTACAAGCACGCTGGTCGCGTGGTGTAACGTCTGCGGACGGAGTCACCCTAGAGTGTAGAAACGCATTCCGCTGCGCCTCTGGGTAACCTCGTTTTGACCCAGTGGGTAGCGAGGTATTACACTGGTACCAGAGCTTAGGGTTCGAACCCCGGCTGGACACATTTTCCGCGCACGGCTGAGGTCGTGGCGAGAACTCGAATGTGCGAAAATACAGCTGCGGTTGTATCCAGTCGCGAACCCAGCGAACGATCCTGGTAACCGCTGTGCATCACCAGCGAAGTCGCTGACTTGGTCTACCAGCGAATCTCGAGGTCCTTGTGGGGGCCGACTCCCTGAACCCAACGAGGACGTTGGCACCAGGGGGGGACGAGTTAACGTCTGCGGACGGAATCACCCTAGAGTGTAGAAACGCATTCCGCTGCGCCTCTGGGTAACCTTGTTTTGACCCAGTGGGTAGCGAGGTGTTACACGTGGTCTTGCCGCGGTCACTGCGCGCCGACGAACAGCCCGTGCCGCTGCCTGCCGCGGCGTCGCGGCGGTACTGCTACGAGGCCTTCGGCTCTGACGCGGATTTCCTGCCCGAATGGAGCTCTGAGCTTTCCCCTTGATGAGGTGAATCGCCGCGCGAGGAGATGATGCTCCGCACGCCACCGCGTCTTGCGCCGCCACTGCCGCCGATGGCGGCGCCACCGCCACCGCCGGTGCCTACTGCTGTCGCTGCTGCTGCAGGTTGGATGGTAAAATTTGAGCCTGAGACGTCAAACTTCGATGGGAGGTGTTGGGATGAGCAATGTGCGGCCGCATTGCAGCAGTCGCAGCAGCAGTCGCATCAGCAGAAGCAGCAGCAGCAGCAGCAGCACCAGCAGGAGCAGCAGGAGCAATGTGCCGCCGCATTGCAGCAAGAGCAGCAGCAGCAGCGGCAGCAGGAGAAATGTGCCGCATTGCAGGAAGATCAACAGCAGGAGCAGCAATGTGACAGTGGGTCGCAGTGCGAGCATCACTACCAGCCTCTGACTTGGACCAGCCTGCCGCTCTGCTGCACAAAGCAGTTGGAGCCGCAGCGGCAGCTGTTCCAGCTGCCGCAGCCGCAGCACCAGCACCAGCAGCCGCAGCCGCAGCACCGGCACCAGCAGCCGCAGCCGCAGCACCAGCACCAGCAGCCGCAGCACCAGCAGCAGCAGCAGCCGCAGCCGCAGCAGCAGCAGCAGCAGCAGCACGAGCAGCCGCAGCAGCAACAAACATCGTACTGCGAGCAGCGCAATGGCCGAAACAAGGGGTACAAATGGAAGAAGACGTCGCACAAACGAATAGCGGGTCAGCCTGTGAAGAGGTGAGAAGATCCTCGGCCATGCCGTTATCGCAACGTCTCTCCTGCCATCACCTTTGGTCGGCTCTGGTCTGGTCGGCTCTGGTCAGGTCAGCTCTGTTCCGGTCGACACTTGTCTGGTCGGCTCTGGTCTGATCGGCTCAGCTAGGTCGGTTTGGGTCAGTTTGGGTCGGCTTGGGTCGGCTGAAGAAAACTGATGCGCCTCGCTTGCTCCCTTCCCATCCAGCGTGCCAGGCTTCTGAAGGGTCTCCCCAACCTCTGTGTACGCGTGCGCCCTCTTTCTCCCTCCTCCCCGCAGGCTCTACTTCGTCTGTGCGTCTAAGCACGTCATGGGTTGCCCGGCAAGAAAGATTGAGGATCGAGTGGCTGGCGAGGCCCGTCACCCGCGCCGGCTCAAGCTGACAGGCAGCGTTGGAAAAAATGCAGCCGTGGGGAAAACCACAACTGCCGCAACAGATGCAGCTACAACCAGAGCCAGAGCTACAGCTGCAGCTGCTTCCGAAGCTGCAGCTACAACCGGAGTGGCTGTAGCAGGACGTGCAGAAGAAGTCGACACGGCGTCGGACAGGACAGAGATGCGTGTGGTGGTGCGAGTGGCATATTTTGGCTCGCACAACCACCCACCGCCCGTGTTGGAAGCTTCTAAAGCTCTTCTCTCTGGTCCTTCTGCCATCAGCCTCCTTCCCACATTAACTTGCCCCTCTGCCGCTACAGCCTCCATCTCTGCTACAACCTGCACTCCCGCTACAACCTGTGCTCCCGCTGCAACCTGCGCTCCCGCAACGAACAGCCTTTCCACCCCAACTTCTCCTGCCTTCCTGCCGCCTCTTCCCCTTTCCTTTGCTCCTTTGCCTGCCCCCGCTTCCGCCCCTCTGGCTGTTGACGCACCCCAAGCGGCGTGCTTCCAGACTTCCCACTCTCCGTTGGGGTCCATCCCCGTGGAGCCAACGCACGGGTATCCCGCCGCACCCTCCTGTGATTCTCCTGCTTCGCTGGATTCTGCTCCTGCCGCGCTGGCTTCTGCTCCTGCCGCAGCAGCTGACCACGCCACCTATGCTCCTGCCGCGACAAGCCCCCCGTACAGCAGCCAAGCCTCCTCCCCCCTGCTCCATCGCCTTTCTCCTCTCCCTCCTCTCTCCACTACTCACCCCCCTCCTCTCCCTCCTCTTGCTCCGTCCTTCGCACATTCTTCTGACATCACCAACAGCAACAGCAACATCAACAGCAGGTGCGTTGTCATAAGCCAGTTGCCAGTGGCGGCAGCAGCATCGGCAGTGGCAGCACCAGCAACAGCAAAAGGAAACGCCTGTGCTGACAGCCCAAGGCTGGGCGTGCTGGAACCACATCCACTGCAACAGCAGCAGCAGCAGTACCAACAGCAGCAGCAGCAGCAGCAGCAGCAGCAGCAGCAGCAGCAGCAGCAACAGCAGCATCAGCAGCAGCAGCAGCAGCAGCAGCAGCAGCAGCAGCAGCAGCAGCAGCAGCAGCAGCAGCAGCAGCAGCAGCAGCAGCAGCAGCAGCAGCAGCATCAGGATCAGCAGTATCAGCAGTGTCAGCAGCATCAGCAGCATCAGCAGAAGCAGCATCAGCAGCATCAGCAGCAGCAGCATCAGCAGCATCAGCAGCATCAGCAGCAGCAGCATCAGCAGCATCAGCAGCATCAGCATCGGCAGCATCAGCAGCATCAGCATCAGCAGCATCAGCAGCAGCAGCATCAGCAGCATCAGCAGCAGCAGCATCAGCAGCATCATCAGCAGCATCAGGAGCAGCCCCAGCAACAATACCAGCACCAGCATCATCAGCACTTGCAGCGGCAGGTGCCTGCATCTCTTCTTTGCAGCGAGCAACTACCAATGCACATGACTGGATTTGCTCCCAATGTCACCGCTCACGCTGCAGACCTTACAACTCACTCACCTGACATAACCGCTCATGCTACTGACGTTACAACTCATTCACCTGACGTGACCGCTCATGCTACTGACGTTACAACTCATTCTCCTGATGTAACCGCTCATACAGCTGACCTTACGACTCCTTCCCCTGACTTAACTGCTCACTCTGCTGACATTACAACTCATTCTCCTGATGTAGCCGCTCGCGCTGCTGGCGTTACAACTCTTTCTCCTGATGTAGCAGCTCGCGCTGCTGGCGTTACAACTCATTCTCCTGATGTAACCGCTCACGCTGCTAACCCTGCTCCTACCTCTCAGGGGAGTGACGTTCAACCTCCTGTGGTCCCAACTTTGCAGCGAAGCAACACGTTGCTATGGCCAGCTGATGGTGTTGCCATGTCAGCACGTGATGGCATCGCCACGTCAGCTTGCAATGGTGCTGCCACATCGGCATGTGTAGCCACTGCAACAAATTGCGTTGCCGTGTCAGCATGTTGTGCCGAGGCTGGCCAATATGGGGCCGGCCAACAAGGGGCCGGCCAACAAGAGATGGAGTATGGGCAGAGGTCAGCATCTACTCAATCTCAGGAGAAACCGAGTCAAGGGGTGCAGGAGTACCAACTGCCTTCGTTCAAAGCGTACTTGCAGCAGTGCTACCAGCCGCCACAACAGCAACTGCAGCAGCAAACTGGCTGCTTGGTGGGTGGTGGGGGAAGCAGCAACGGCCGTACCATCAGCTGCCGAGGCTATACAGTGGAGTTTGACACGGAACAGTGCAGCCTGTTTTCTGTACCCCCTATAAGCAGGTTTGACAGTAGCAGTGCTTGCGGCACCAACACCAGCAAGATGCAGTCTGATGGTAGGAGCAGCAGGCTCTCGACTTACTGTAGCAGCACCAGCAGCAGTCTCCCTCAACTGTGCAATCGACTCTGCACTGACAATGGTGTCATTATCAACAGCCGCACGATTGGCCCTATTAACCGGGTAAACCGTATTAACAAGATTAATGGGGTTAATTGGACTGACCAGAGCCACCCTACGGACCCTATAGACGGGCACAACAGCATGGTGAGCAGTGGCAGCAGCATGAGCATCGTAAGTAACATAAGCAGCATCAATGGCTGCTTCATGGATCCATGGCCGGATACCTACACAGCAGCCATCGGACAGCACCTGGAAGCTCCCTCTGCTGCTGGTGTGTGCCTAGATGACCTGTACTTGGTACCAGATGACGTCACCAAGGTCCCGGGCGGCATCGGCAACATGAGGGAGTGCCAAGTCATCATAGGGTTTGGAGATTCAGATCTGATGCACTTGTTTGCTGCGCATGGCTGCGATGACATGGATCTTGTACTGTTTGATTGCTCATGCTAGGTGTTGCTTCAAAGCGGTGTAAAACTGTCGTGACGATACTATGTTAGTAATCTTTTGCATTAGGTTCATGGCTTACCGTATTCCCCCGGATAAAACACCCTAGGGTGGCACTAAATTTTGATGCAAAATTTAGTGGGGGCGTAATTAGTGGCACTTTTTGGACAACACCCGGGGGCTATGGAATGACATTGTTCTGTTATAAAACCACGATTAAGATGTGTCGTCTTGGAGCCGCGTCGTCTGGCGAAAAAAAATCGCCCGTAGCATGTGATTTCACGCCGTAACGTCCTCCCACCCTTCCCATCGCAGCCAGCCCTCCTGCTGCTTGCACGGGTCGCTGTCCATGCTGCCCGCTGCTCGCACTGCTCGCGCTCGCACTGCTCCCTGCCGCTGGCCGCTGTCCCCTGCTCGTGCTGCCCGCTGCCGCCCGCTGATCGCGCTGCCCACTGTCCGCTGCTTGCCGCCCGCTACGCGCCGCCCGCTGCTTGCCGCCCGCTGCTTGCCGCCCGCTGCGCGCCACCCACTGCTAGCTGCCCGCTGCGCGCCGCACACTACTCGCCGCCTGCTGCCCGCCGCCCGCTGCTCGCCGGCTGCCCGCCTGCTGCCCGCCCGCTCGCGCGCGCGCAGCCGCCAGCGCAGCCGCCGCAGCCGCAGTTGCAGCCACGGGAATGGGAAGGATAGAGGACGGATAGGGGAAGGAAAGAGAGGTGGCGAAGGTGAAGGAGAGAGGACGGGAAGGGGAAGGAGAGAGAGGGTGGGAAGGGGAAGGAGAGAGGGCGGGAAGGGGAAGGAGAGAGGGTGGGAAGGGGAAGGATAGAGGGTGGGAAGGGAAGGAGAGAGGGCGGGAAGGGAAGGAGAGAGGTCGGGAAGGGGAAGGAGAGGGCAGGGAGAGGTAGAGAGAAATAAAATGAGGTGAGTGGAGAGGGCAGAGAGAGAGAGAGAGAGAGAGAGAGAGAGAGAGAGAGAGAGAGAGAGAGAGAGAGAGAGAGAGCGAGAGAGAGAGAGAGAGAGAGAGAGAGAGAGAGAGAGAGAGAGAGAGAGAGAGAGAGAGGAGAGAGAGAGAGAGAGAGAGAGAGAGCGAGAGAGAGAGAGAGAGAGAGAGAGAGAGCATGAGTCCCTCCCTAGCTATTTAAACCCTCTCCCTAGCTCATTCTCCTTGTTTAGTTTTCTGCTCTTCATTTTCTCCCACCCTTGGTGGCGGCTAGAGAGAGAGGAGAGAGAGAGCGAGAGAGAGAGAGAGAGCATGAGTCCCTCCCTAGCTATTTAAGCCCTCTCCCTAGCTCATTCTCCTTGTTTAATTTTCTGCTCTTCATTTTCTCCCACCCTTGGTGGCGGCTCGCGTCAGCGGCCTCCGGCCGCGCGTGAGGGGACGGCAAGCGCACAAGGATATAATATCCACTAGGACAACAGCAAGGACACAAATACGGCGCCTACATCCCGCCCACGCTACACTCAGCAGGCCAGCCTGGAGAGCCTCACCGAGCTTACCAGAGCGCTCACGCTGGGGCGCACTTCACCAACAAGGACCTATACACGACGGGAGCCTGTCACGCGACTTGGTCCGCTCCAGCTTCCTCTAGCAGGGCCTTCACGTAGTCCACCAGGAGCATCAGCGCTGACACGGCGCCGCCAACGATGTCTACAGCTGCAGCCAAGTCTACGCTCGCCGATACTCCCCGCATCACGGCGAGCAGGCGCGGGTCCAACACGGTTCCCGGGGCGGGCGCAGGCTGCACTCGCGTTGACACGACAGCCAGATCAGCTGCAGCCATCGCGCAGCGGTGGAGAGGATCATGAGGCATCTTGCACGGGCTCGCTGAGCTCCGTAAAACGGAGTGCGAGTCTGTCAGCATCTCCACAGCATACCCCATCGCCCGCTGCACGTGCCAGAGCCGACGAAGCGTGGCGACTAGGATCGCAGTCTCCGCCAGGCGCTCCCTCCCACGCAGGCCCTCCAGCTGTGCTCTCTGCGGCATCCGCAGCCCAGCCGATCGACGCCGCCCCTGGTCCCCAGGGGGCGAGTCCTCACCCGTGGACTCAGCCCCCCCATCTCCGCTGCTTCTGCCCCCCCCTCAACTCCAGTTGACGACTCCAGCGCGCGACGTGGGGGGACAAATGGCGCCGTCGCCATATCGCCGAAGGACGCTGGCACCACCATTGGCGGCTGACGGCCGGACCAACCCACCACGGATGCCTCCAGGGGCGGCAGCTGCCAGCGTGGCAGAGTCTCCGAGGGCTGCACGTTCATCTGGTGCGGCACCACTCGTGGTTGGTGCGGAAGGAAAGGAGCGGCAGGGGGGAAGTCTGGCGGAGGATGAGTGGACGGAAGAGGCGGTGGAGGCTGTTGTTACGGTGGGAGTAGCGGAAGCGCCGCATTGCGCGGCGGGACCGCCAGCGCTGACATCTGCTGCGGTGGGAGATGCGTTTGTCGCTGATGCACCTGGTGATACTGCTGCGACGCCGGAGGCTGGGGGGGATACTCCATTGGCTGCTGCGGTGGGGCGACAGAGCAGAACAGGCTCTCGAGTGTCGTGGCAGCCCGCCCTAAACGCCTCTCTGCAGCCGATCCGCGGTTACTCCCCCCGCCGGCCCTCCAGCCTTGGTGCTGGCCAGAACGCCCGCGCTGCGCCTGCGGTGTCCGGTGCTGCTGCGCCGGCTGCGCCTGCGGGCGGCGCTGAGGTGTCCCACGGCGGGGAGGGGGCTGTGGCTGGGGCTGCACCTGCGGGCGGCGCTGAGGTGTCCCCCGGCAGGGAGGGGGCTGTGGCTGGGGCTGCTGACCCGCCGCGCTCTGGACGCCGTGCACCACTGGTCCGCGGTCAGGGTCCAGGGCGCGCTCGGGAGTCTTCTCCTCGCGACGCCGCGGGGTGGACGGCCGACTCCCCGACCGCCCGCGCATCCGCTCGGGGGTCTGCTGACGGGCAGGCGAGGGAACGGAGAGCCCGCACTCCCAATCGCGGTTCAACCAGGCTGGGGCCTTGGGGGGGCACACTCTCCCCAGTGCTCTCCATGTCGGCGGAGCGCTCACGCGGGGGCCGGCCCAGCTCGAGCCCCAGTGGCTGGTCCATCAGGAAGAGATGCGCCGCGCTCAGCCACGACCCGACAAGAACGACAGACGGCGGACAGGGCAGCCCCGAGAGGAGTTCGGGGAGGAGGGGGCAGGAGAAACTCTGGGCAAGCAGCACGGGGTCACGGACGCGGGCGAGCCAGGCAAAGCGACCTGTCCTCTGACGGGGGTCCGCTGAACGGTTTCCAGCTCGCAGCCATAGGATTGCAAGGAACTACTAGTGAGGAGGAGCGGGCTGACAGAACTTATGTACCTGGGGAGCAGAGGGAATCTACAACAGACGCGTCTAGTGAGGAGCGAGACGAGGAGACTCACAGGCTCTCCAGAAACGGAACTGCTGTCCCAACTCCCAGATCTGGGGGACGCAGGTCCTGCAGCAGGCGTAATGCCTGTGTACCGCTGGACACCCATCCCCAGTCATTCTCGCAGCTGTCCCCAGAAGAGCTGGCGAGCGACGCCTCTCGATTCGTCGGGATCGCCAGCTGGGACATCGCGATATTATGCGACACCCCCCAACCCCCACTCTCCCGCCGGTTACCTCCCCAAATTCGTCAAATTTTCGCGCTCGCCCTGCTGACACCCGTCCTTTTCTTCGTAAAAAATCCAACCTCCACGGAGGGTTGGATCTTGTTACTTTTTCTCCCGCGTCTCACCCTTTGCCTACCATTACCAAGACGTCCTGATTGGCCCGCGGCAGAAAAATGCCTCCGACAATTCCTCGCGGGCCAGTGGGACGCTCTGTACCACTCGGGCCAGCGAGCGCGGGGCCAACGATCTACAACGGCTAGGGCGGGCAAGGGTGGCTAGGGCGGGCTAGGGCGGCTAGGGCGAGCTAGGGCGGCTAGGGCGGAAGCACGGATGGGCGGACCTAACCTAGCTGATACCATATCAGAGTAATCGAATGACTACAATGAAGGCATACAAGGGAATATATGGTTGGGTGTTGTACATAATTCTATTACCGTAAGCATCCGCATTTTTGAGCCTAGGGTGTAATCTCATATACTAGTGGATTTTGGGGGTGAGTCTTATATGGATACCTAAAAAATATGTACCCAGATTATATCTCGTACGCACGTGGAATACAAATTTCTGCATATAGTTTTGTTCCTCGTTTACATTCCTGACTCATTGTCGAGTATTCAGGCCCATTCTAAGCCTTTTCAGTATAAAATGTAAAATGCGAATCTGATTGGTTTGACCTTTGTGCTTCCCAATCGAAATGGCCATTTCATATCGCGAGAAAATCCTAGAGAAACCAAATCGAAAGTGATAGTTTATCGACGGTCAAGATTTTGTCTTCAACCCTTACACGGCAGCATAACAAGTTCACGACTGTAAGAACGCACTTGACTTCGTCCTGATTGGACGGCATTCAGAGCGATCGAGCCCTCGCCCCCAACCCTTACCCATTTCTTTCTGGTTTCCCCTTCTAACATTTCCTTAGTGTAAGGAATTACCATTCCTTACTAGGGCTTGCCACAGCGAGTACACGCAAACCTCTCGGTTCCGCAGGCTTGGCCCTCAAGTCACGCGCCAAACCAGCCCCCGTCGACCTTTTCGGCCCCAACCTCATCCCGAGTCGCCCCGAACCCATTTTGATCCCGTCACCCCTGGGACTATCGAGCCCTTGACTGGTCCAACCCTCGACATTCGGCCCTGGTCAACAAACCTACATATTGCCTAGGCCTCATTATTCTGGACAACTCTGTAATCACGTTCGCCTATAGTATTATGCGCTATACTCTGAGTTATAACTCATAGGGGGTGTGTAAATTTGGAACAGAAGCTCCGCTTCGCTCCCAGACTCCTTCTTTTTTCTGCCCGGTCGGTTTTTTCCCGAAGCAACACAAGTTTGGAGACTACACCACCAGGACGAAACCAATGCACCTGAAATTTCAAAATCTCGTATTTCGGGATTGTAACTAGCGAGGGCAATGTCTCGCAATTTTTGCCTGCGCGAGAAACAACCTTGGTGCTCTGGCGACTTGCGAGGCACATGCATTTCATGCTGGCCGAGTTGCCCAGTTGGCACCGTCATTGGAATTGGCGAAATGCGTTTGCAATTCTGGTGCTGAGTTGTTCTGGTGCGGGTACAACGAGCGGTATTTTTTTTTCCAACGTGCTGGAAGCTAAGGTGGGAATTATTTTTGGCACGAATCCACACATTTTTACACACTAGGTCCGTGCATCCGATTGGCCTACAGTTACAAACGGACATAAAAATGGAGCTCCGTCCCAATTTTACACACCCCCTTACATCTCCTTTTCTCTATCCTCCCGAAAGTTTTTCGCTCGACTTCTCCGTGCTCCCGCTTTTGTGTGTTGTTTTTGCTCGCTACACAGGGTGCACACCTAAAGCCCAGCTCAATACGTGGCCCAATCAGAAACCATCGCCCATTAGCTTTGGCACACGGGCAACGGCCCACTCAACGTGGGCCGTGAACAGAGCCAACAGTGCAGCGTCATCATGACAGCGGTGACGAACATGCGGCACAAGACGAAAGATGTGCGCCGCAACCGTTTTCGCCACAAACTTCCAGCCCCGCTCAGAATAGCGCTCCGGCGAAGCTCAGCGAGCCTTTCCTTGAGCTCGCACAGGTGCGCACGCCTTGCTGGGTTTGTTTGTGACTTGAGCATCGCCGCATGAAACCGAACGCTGACTTGGCAGCGAAATGGAGTCGCGATGTCCTGATGCCAGGGGTCGTTCTCAACATCCGACAACCAACCAAGAAACAAACTCGAAAACAAATTCCCACAATCCACGCAACAGTTATTTTTGTGACACGAACCTTCAATTCGTAATGTCATAAATCTTTAAAACACGCCCCTAACACTTGGAACTGAAATGCGACTCCAAACCATCGCCACATTTCACTGAATATGAAAGGGAGCAAACCAAACCAGAGAAACTCACTCAACATCTCACCCGCCAACCACCACTCTGGTGCTACACCAGAGAAACTCACTCTTGCTTGAAAGCACCGAAATTTAACACAGGGTAACTAAGTGAACAATGGCTCGCCAAAATATGCCATTCAAACCTACCCCGCAAAACATCAAAACGGTAACCTTTGTGCCCGTGCGAAAGGCCCACATGCCCGTGACGATGCCGTGCGAAACCCCTGCATGTTTTTGTCTACCGGCACCCTGAAAAGTTGTGTTCCTCTGTCAGGCTCAAGGTGTACTCAATATTTTTCCACATTGCTGCGGAATGGCACGAAAAAAAAAAAAAAAAAAAAAAAAAAAAAAAAACGGAGTGGTCTTAACCCATGTACATTTGAAATGGTAGGGTCTACTTAGACGACGACCACAACTAAAGACCCACCCGCCAAAAGGACCCAATGGGTTCTCAACCGAACCAGTCCTATATCCGGGCGCTTACGCTACAGTGGCTGGTAGTGTAAGAACTGAGCATGTGTGCTCTCCAATCATTTTTCGCTACTCTGTACCCAATAATTTCACACGACTTCCGCTTTGCTTTCACAGCCCAATCTGCCCCCCCCCCCACTGAAGCATAAACGGGTCATATTCTACTTGTGCAAGCTCTGCGAATGTAGGAAACTGCGCGTAGCAAATACCCCGGTGCGACCCGAGCATAAATGTTTAAAACACTTCCGAGGTTGTAGGAGCGTTGTCGCTTCTGTAATGTAGAGGGGCGAGAAGCCTGTCTGATGCGTCGACCATGTGCACATAGGAACGTCGCCCAGATTTCGCAGGGAGATTCAAAGACTGGTTTCATCGGTGCACATAATTTTGGTCATCACATCAACAACAACACAATTGAAACACCTCAATGTTTTTTTCTCGATTACAGTCTCGTTCGACAAAAAACAGACCATACACGGTAATATTAATTGATTAAACCCAACCAAACATCAGTACGCAAACCACCATCAGCACACACTGTTGTCCGTACTATATGTTCAACACCGAGAAGTAGACAGGTCCCACTCAAACATGAAGAGAGGGTTGCCATGGTATGCGAGTACCCCAAAGGTCATCTATTCATCGACGTCGGGGTACCCGGTCATCACCACGGTGGCGCACAGCACCTGAGCGCGATACCTATCGTTCAAAATAGCCGGGGTAGCACTGACGCCGAGGCAGGGAGATGCGCGCTCCAGACGCTCGCACACGAGGGGATCGCGGATGTCGAAGAGAACGCGAAGGTCTCGCGGAGCGAGCGCGAGGCTACGCGCGTAACCGATGAGCATTTCCGTCGCCATGCATGACATGCCCCGCATGTCACCCATGGACGCATCGGGGTTGGTGGGGGTGGGAGGGGCGCATTAGACCACCACGCGAATCGGACAGGCGGCCCCGTGGGCTCCAATTCTAGCGGGTCGTCGGCTCCCTCCTCGTCGGTCGATGCTTCGTGTTATGCATAGACAAATTGGACCGCGACCTCGACTTCGCCAGGCAAGCCGAATGGCAGCGTATCCATGGCGCCCTGCACCTGATGAAAATCCTCGTCGAGCAAGTGCACGTCCTCGGACAAGGGTTTGGCGAGGAGCGTCAACAACGGCTTCTAGCTGGGCGGCAGGAGATGCACTTTAAGTGTTTGTTTTGCATATCCGGAAGTTGGCGGAACACAAAGGGCTTATACGCGCGACTCACATCGGCGATCATCCAGCCTTTCGCATTTGCCTGCCACGCGCAGTACCCTGCAAGGTTGAAATTCTCGCGTGCGGAACAGCGGGGGCGCTTGTAGCGATGGATTATGAGGGGTTTGAACACTTCGACCCGTCGGCATTCATGAGTTTTGCAACGGTGAGTCTCTCCTTGGTGGTTTTCATGCCTGGCATCGCATCCTCGTTGAACTTGTGGTCTGGGAGCATCGGCCAGTACACGCACGTTTCGTCGAAGTTGAACAGTTGCTCGAACTAGAGGTTGAGCGCGTCACAGAACCTGAGGAAGTGCAATTCAGCGAAGAGCGCCGCTTGAGCGTCTGCGGATCTCGCCTCGCCAGCCATTTTGCGCCACTTAAACCCCATGCACCTAAGGGCCTTCTGCACCCATCCAGCACTGACTTTGAAATCCTTGTGCACGTTGTAGTCGGGTGCAAGGACGAGAGCGCGCTGCTGGATCAGCGCGATGGTGACTAGCAAGCCAGCGCCGTTCACGCCCCGTAGCCAGGTTCCGAAACGGTCCTCTTGCACAGGCCAGAAGGCGTTTCTGAGCCTTTTGTGCTTAGTGCTCTCAGGCCCGAGTGCCTTCCAACGCACTTCGTCTTTGATAATCTTGGAGATTGTCCTTGGGTTCGGCCACTCTGCTCGTAATTTTTACCTACAACGGTACGATGAAGACTATCCATGATAAGACGAGACCAATCAATTTATGGCATCTTTGGCCACACCTCAGCATGGCTAGTCTTAGAGATAACATTCAACATGAAATCGTGCATAGTACACTTGCATACGTTCAAATACTTCTTGATTTTCCTAGTGCTCACCCCCTTATGCAAAAGCGTGGGTCCAGGAAGAGTGCGAGAAGATCCCTGTAAAGGTTTGCACTAACCTCGTAGATAACATGCCTAAGAGGGTGTAGGTGGTGATCAAGGCCAAGTGTCGGTTGACTAGGTACTAGTTTTGCTAGTAACTAGTTTGCTGCCTGTCCTCGGTACAAATTGTCCGGATGTGCTGTTATTAAATGTTGTCATGTTGAAGGACCATGAAATATACTACTCTGGTTTTAGGAGATTTGAGTGAGTGCTCTAACTGCTCCTCCCTACGTGTATGGCCCTCATGAATTAAGGCTTAATGTTTATAGCGTACAGCTCGTCAAAATGTAAAAATATGCTACACATGTGGACAATTTTTCCTGCCACTGTATCTACCTTCCCCGGGGAAAGCCTCCCCAGTACCCTCCCTAGACAAAGAGAGAGGATTGACAGGGTTATCCCATTACTGTGCTCCTCTTTCCTCCTCTTTTACAGCTTGAAATTATGTGAGCTAAATTTCAAAAGGGAGTCATTGCTGTACTGTACAGTAAAACCTTTGCTGTGATGCAATTGGGTTTTTAGTTGTTAGGTTACTATTACTAGGGCTCTGTGCACTGTAGTCACTGTTAAGTCACCAGGAGGAGGGTTTTGTCCAGTTCGGAGCTCTGAAGGGCATTGTAGCGTTCATTCTGAACCCATCCAACAGAAGCTTTAAACTCGCTAGGCAGGTTACACTCGGGGGCTAGCAGTATCGCGCGCTGCTGGTTAGAGCCGTCGAAACTGGCAAGCCAGCACCATTCGTGCTTTTCAGCCAGCTCTTGAGTCGAGCTTCAAGTAGAGGCCAATGTGGGTTACGCACCCTTTTGAACTTGGCGCGTTCGGGCCCGATGGCCCGCCACTTCTGTTCTGTTTGCAGAACTCGCCCGACTGTGCTGCGATCCGGCCACAGACCGTTATCTAGTGTGGCATCATCGCCCAATGTCTTCGAGGCGCAACGCCGGGTTCTTCTTGGCGTATTGGCAGATTGCAACCTTCTGCCCAACGGCTAGCGCAACACAGTGTACAGGTGCCATGAGGACGGCTTTGTGGGTTTGGCGGGCTCGTTCCTTGTGTCGTGAAGAGGTCGCTGTTTGGGGCGTATAAATAACCCTGAGGTGTCGGAACTGCTGGCGGGGGGAACGATGTTGGGACCCCTCTGCAGCTTCCGTGGCGAGCTCGTATTGGCATTGGGCGGACGGATTTTCCAGGGGCAACACCGACGGATTCTGTTGGAATGGCTGGCGCAATTTTACTGGACCGCCTACGAGCTGCTCGTATCTAACGCTTCATGTGGATTTTTGCGTCGACATTGGTTGGCGAGCCTGGCACATTTGGATTTTTTTTGGCTCGCCAACCACTAGGTGTGGTCGCTCTGAAAACAC
Organism: Closterium sp. NIES-67; assembly: GCA_027943415.1. NCBI lineage: Eukaryota > Viridiplantae > Streptophyta > Zygnematophyceae > Desmidiales > Closteriaceae > Closterium > Closterium sp. NIES-67. The sequence goes on from BQMB01000049.1 coordinate 803,502, forward strand.
TAGAGCAATCCGATTGGACGCCCTTGGATCAGTTGAATTGACTGTCTATATTACTGTTGAGTTGAGACGGGTACACTTTGCGTATAGGGAGAGGCCCTTAAGGATAAATTGCATGGGCGTAAAAGGGGGTCGTATACAAGGCATATGGCGTGTAGTTATAGCGTTTTTTATTGGAGCATTTGGCACAATATCATTGGGTAAAAACTGTACCATATCGGGCTGCAAATTTGCCCACGCTCATCCTTATTTTTTCTACCCAGCTCGGATGGCCAAGTGGGAGTTCCGGATTTCCATTGATTTCAGAATCACTGTTGCCGATTTTCCAGTCAGCATATAGTTCAGAATCTGTGACTGTGACTGTTGCGCTAACTGTGACTACAGTGCACAGAGTCCTAGTAACAGTAACCTAACAACTAAAAACCCGATGCAATTTGAACTCGAATGAAGAGATACATCATACAGTTTACGTAACAGATGAAGACACAGGCTCATTTTGTTTGGGGAGCCACTCATTCGCAACGAGCAGCTCTGATTGGTGGGTTTTCGACAGACATGGAAGGAGGTGGTTGTATTCGCCTGGAAGGGACGGAATCGCCTCTGGATCACCCGTTCACAGATGGAATCCCCGCAAAAAAGCCCGTTACCGAAAGGAATCGGCCCTACAAATTCGGCTAGCAAGGAATCAAGGGTGGGGGGGGGGGGGGGGGGGGGGGGGAGTTTGGGGGGTGGGTTGGGGTTTTGGCGAAAGGGGGGTTGTGGGGAGGGGGCTGGGGGGGTGGTGGGGGGCGGGGGTGGCTCCCCCCTCCAAATTGCCCAACTACAAGTATGGCCTGTACGGATAAAAAAAAAAAAAAAAAAAAAAAAAAACGTACTCGTTGGTAAAGGAATCGCGCGAAATCATTTCCGTAAGCTGGACGGACTCGGAAAGAAATTGCACCGTGGAAAATGAAAACGCTGGAGAATTTACTCTTAATTTCTCTACGGGTAATTACTATGTCTCGAGAGGCCTCGTTCCCGACTAGTCCGCCAGATGGCAGCAGCATGAAGAAAGAAGCCTGTTGCTGACAGGCCTACACAAGTCGCACCGATATCGAGATGGATTCGGCGGTGAAGGTGAGCTACACCGTGAAATTAAAGCCCGCGTCTCATATTTCCTGAGGGGATACGCTTGGTACTGGGTAACGTAGCTGCTCTTTGTGCAAGGGCTCGCCAGTGTTTCTGAACATGGGCTGGGTACACGAAATCAGGACCCGAAAGTGACTCAAAGCAGCAAATTTTGGCGCAAACTCAACACTGGAATTGCAACTGCTTGGGAGTCTTTGAGAACCCAACCCCCACCATCTAGCCCTCAACGTTTCGTGGGCTCAAACCACTAGGTATTACGGGCCCGCAGAAATATGAGACTGGAAGCCTCATCAAAGTTGGACCTTCCAGGATTTCCAAAATTGTCGCAACCCTCGCCCACTCTCTTTCAAAATTTCGCCCGTCGTCCCCCAATCAGACCCTCTCCCACTAAAGGTAATACCTTTGGTTGGTAGGAAATATGAGATGCGGGTTTTAAGACAGGTGAAAGGGGGATGGGGGAGAGGGGGAGGGGTGGGGGGAGGGGGGGGGGGTGGGTGATGGTGGGAAGGAGGGGGGGTGGGGGGGGGGGGGGTGGGGTGCGGGACGGGCAGGGGGTGGTAGTACACATGGGGTGGGACGATTCGTTTTTTTGTTTTTGTTTTTTTTTTTTTTTTTTTTTTCGTTTTGGCATGCTCGCTGATCGGACAGCAGGGTGACCCGTTGCATCCAATGGTCAACTCAACCCCAAACCCGTTTCGATGGGCTCGGGCGGGAGGGGACATGTGCTTCACAAGTGACAGGTTTGCAGTGACATTCACGGGGTGATCTTGCAAGCAAGGCAGTGAATTCTCCACTTTTTTGGAATACCAAGCGGTGCATGTGGGCAAGTTGAAAACTCTTTGTTTTGTTGCCAATGACGTGAGGGGCGCGTCGTGTACTGGAGGGTGCGCTGTGTTGGTCGGAAGAAAGGGCGGGGGGTGGGGGGGGGGGGAGGGAGGGAGAGGGGTGGGTTGGGGGTGGTCCCTCTCTCCCTTCAGGTCCGGTCGGGATAGAGGGCAAAGTGGGGCTCGCTTTGCCTCAGATCTGGGCTGGGGACAGCGGGAAGTGGGAGACAGCCTGGCGGTGTGTACACCTTGAGCCTGACAGAGGAACACAACTTTTCAGGGTGCCGGTAGACAAAAACGCGCACGGGTTTCGCACGGCATCGTCACGGGCATGTAGGCCTTTCACACGGGCATGAAGGTTACCATTTTGATGTTTTGCGGGGTAGGTTTGAGTGGCATATTTTGGCGAGCCACTGTTCACTTAGTTACCCTGTGTTAAGTTTCTACGCTTTCAGGCGAGAGTGAGTTTCTCTGGTGTAGCACCAGAGTGGTGGTTGGCGGGTGAGATGTTGAGTGAGTTTTTCTGGTTTGGTTTGCTCCCTTTTATACTCAGTAAAATGGGGCGAGGGTTTGGAGTCGCATTTCAGTTCCAAATGTTACGGGCGTGTTCTAAACATTTCTTACATTACGAATTGAACATTCGTGTCGCAACAATAACTGCTGAGTGGATTGTGGGAATTTGATTTCGAGTCTGTTCCTGGGTTGGCTGTCGGATGTTGAGAACGAACCCTGGCATCAGGACATCGCGACTCCATTTCGTTGCCAAGTCAGCGTTCGTTTTCATGCGGCGACGCTCAAGCCACAAACAAACCCAGCGAGGCGTGTGTACTTTTGCGAGCTCAACGAAAGGCTCGCTGCGCTTCGTCGGAGCACTATTCCGAGCGCGGCTGGAATTTTGTGGCGAAAATGGTTGAGGCGCACATCTTTTGTCTTGTGCCGCATGTTTGTCACCGCTGTTATGATAACAATGCACTGTTGGCTCTGTTCACGGCCCACGTTGAGTGGGCCGTTGCCCGTGTGACAACGCTAATGGGCGATGCTTTCTGATTGGGCCACGTATTGGGCTGGGCCTCCGGTGCGCACCATGTATACACTAACCGAGAAGCTCACGTCTCGCGGCTGGGATTGGAGCACGCAACGCTGCACCGAGTTCTATCGCGACTGTTCCTGAAAATTTGGGATTGCGGCGGCTGCGAATGAAAGGCCTTCGCGGCGACGATCGCACTGCCGTTCACTCTTGATCTTGACCTAGTTCAGCCACCGTCGGGAATTGTACCCTAGAACGTCCCTGTTTCGAATTCGGATCCACTATATATTCCGATCTTGCTGTGGCAGTGCAGTGCATTACCGCATCGCATTGTAGTACCGCATTACCTCGTTCAAACTATCGCATTCACCGTGACGGCCCGTGGCCGGGCCACCGGCATTGACGGCATTGACTGCATTGACGGCTTTGACGGCGGTGTGCGGCATTTGTGCGCGGTGCCAGCTCGGGCGTCGACGGAGTCAGCCTGACACGCGGACTACAAGCACGCTGGTCGCGGTGGTGTAACGTCTGCGGACGGAGTCACCCTAGGAGTGTAGAAACGCATTCCGCTGCGCCTCTGCCGGTAACCTCGTTTTGACCCAGTGGGTAGCGAGGTATTACACTGGTACCAGAGCTTAGGGTTCGAACCCCGGCTGGACACATTTTCCGCGCACGGCTGAGGTCGTGGCGAGAACTCGAATGTGCGAAAATACAGCTGCGGTTGTATCCAGTCGCGAACCCAGCGACGATCCTGGTAACCGCTGTGCATCACCAGCGAAGTCGCTGACTTGGTCTACCAGCGAATCTCGAGGTCCTTGTGGGGGCCGAACTCCCTGAACCCAACGAGGACGTTGGCACCAGGGGGGGACGAGTTAACGTCTGCGGACGGAATCACCTAGAGTGTAGAAACGCATTCCGCTGCGCTCTGGGTAACCTTGTTTTGACCCAGTGGGTAGCGAGGTGTTACACGTGGTCTTGCCGCGGTCACTGCGCGCCGACGAACAGCCCGTGCGCTGCCTGCCGCGGCCGTCGCGGCGGTACTGCTTACCGAGGCCTTCGGCTCTGACGCGGATTTCCTGCCCGAATGGAGCTCTGAGCTTTCCCTTGATGAGGTGAATTCGCCGCGCGAGGAGATGATGCTCCGCACGCCACCGCGTCTTGCGCCGCCACTGCCGCCGATGGCGGCGCCACCGCCACCGCCGGTGCCTACTGCTGTCGCTGCTGCTGCAGGTTGGATGGTAAAATTTGAGCCTGAGACGTCAAACTTCGATGGGAGGTGTTGGGATGAGCAATGTGCGGCCGCATTGCAGCAGTCGCAGCAGCAGTCGCATCAGCAGAAGCCAGCAACAGCAGCCAGCAGCACGGCAGGCAGCAGCCAGAGCGAGCAATGTGCCGCCGCATTGCAGCAAGAGCAGCAGCAGCAGCGGCAGCAGGAGAAATGTGCCGCATTGCAGGAAGATCAACAGCAGGAGCAGCAATGTGACAGTGGGTCGCAGTGCGAGCATCACTACCAGCCTCTGACTTGGACCAGCCTGCCGCTCTGCTGCACAAAGCAGTTGGAGCCGCAGCGGCAGCTGTTCCAGCTGCCGCCAGCCGCAGCACCAGCACCAGGCAGCCGCAGCCGCAGCCACCGGCACAGCAGCCGCAGCCGCAGCACCAGCACCAGCAGCCGCCAGCACCGAACCAGCAGCAGCAGCCGCCAGCCGCAGCAGCCGCAGCAGCAGCAGGCAGCACCAGCAGCCGCCGCAGCAGCAACAAACATCGTACTGCGAGCAGCGCAATGGCCGAAACAAGGGGTACAAAATGGAAGAAGACGTCGCACAAACGAATAGCGGGTCAGCCTGTGAAGAGGTGAGAAGATCCTCGGCCATGCCGTTATCGCAACGTCTCTCCTGCATCACCTTTGGTCGGCTCTGGTCTGGTCGGCTCTGGTCAGGGTCAGCTCTTTTCCGGTCGACACTTGTCTGGTCGGCTCTGGTCTGATCGGCTCAGCTAGGTCGGTTTGGGTCAGTTTGGGTCGGCTTGGGTCGGCTGAAGAAAACTGATGCGCCTCGCTTGCTCCCTTCCCATCCAGCGTGCCAGGCTTCTGAAGGGTCTCCCCAACCTCTGTGTACGCGTGCGCCCTCTTTCTCCCCTCCTCCGCAGGCTCTACTTCGTCTGTGCGTCTAAGCACGTCATGGGTTGCCCGGCAAGAAAGATTGAGGATCGAGTGGCTGGCGAGGCCCGTCACCCGCGCCGGCTCAAGCTGACAAGGCAGCGTTGGAAAAAATGCCAGCCGTGGGGAAAACCACAACTGCCGCAACAGATGCAGCTACAACCAGAGCCAGAGCTACAGCTGCAGCTGCTTCCGAAGCTGCAGCTACAACCGGAGTGGCTGTAGCAGGACGTGAGAAGAAGTCGACACGGGCGTCGGACCGGAGGCAGAGATGCGTGTGGTGGTGCGAGTGGCATATTTTGGCTCGCACAACCACCCACCGCCCGTGTTGGAAGCTTCTAAAGCTCTTCTCTCTGGTCCTTCTGCCATCAGCCTCCTTCCCACATTAACTTGCCCCTCTGCCGCTACAGCCTCATTCTCTGCTACAACCTGCACTCCCGCTACAACCTGTGCTCCCGCTGCAACCTGCGCTCCCGCAACGAACAGCCTTTCCCCCAACTTCTCCTTGCTTCCTGCCGCCTCTTCCCCTTTCCTTTGCTCCTTTGCCTGCCCCCGCTTCCGCCCCTCTGGCTGTTGACGCACCCCAAGCGGCGTGCTTCCAGACTTCCCACTCTCCGTTGGGGTCCATCCCCGTGGAGCCAACGCACGGGTATCCCGCCGCACCCTCCTGTGATTCTCCTGCTTCGCTGGATTCTGCTCCTGCCGCGCTGGCTTCTGCTCCTGCCGCAGCAGCTGACCACGCCACCTATGCTCCTGCCGCGACAAGCCCCCGTACAGCAGCCAAGCCTCCTCCCCCCTGCTCCATCGCCTTTCTCCTCTCCCTCCTCTCTCCACTACTCACCCCCCTCCTCTCCCTCCTCTTGCTCCGTCCTTCGCACATTCTTCTGACATCACCAACAGCAACAGCAACATCAACAGCAGGTGCGTTGTCATAAGCCAGTTGCCAGTGGCGGCAGCAGCATCGGCAGTGGCAGCACCAGCAACAGCAAAAGGAAACGCCTGTGCTGACAGCCCAAGGCTGGGCGTGCTGGAACCACATCCACTGCAACAGCAGCAGCAGCAGTACCAAGCAGCAGCAGCAGCAGCAGCAGCAGCAGCAGCAGCAGCAGCAGCACAGCAGCATCAGCAGCAGCAGCAGCAGCAGCAGCAGCAGCAGCAGCAGCAGCAGCAGCAGCAGCAGCAGCAGCAGCAGCAGCAGCAGCCAGCAGCAGCAGCATCAGGATCAGCAGTATCAGCAGTGTCAGCAGCATCAGCAGCATCAGCAGAAGCAGCATCAGCAGCATCAGCAGCAGCAGCATCAGCAGCATCAGCAGCATCAGCAGCAGCAGCATCAGCAGCATCAGCAGCATCAGCATCGGCAGCATCAGCAGCATCAGCATCAGCAGCATCAGCAGCAGCAGCATCAGCAGCATCAGCAGCAGCAGCATCAGCAGCATCATCAGCAGCATCAGGAGCAGCCCCAGCAACAATACCAGCACCAGCATCATCAGCACTTGCAGCGGCAGGTGCCTGCATCTCTTCTTTGCAGCGAGCAACTACCAATGCACATGACTGGATTTGCTCCCAATGTCACCGCTCACGCTGCAGACCTTACAACTCACTCACCTGACATAACCGCTCATGCTACTGACGTTACAACTCATTCACCTGACGTGACCGCTCATGCTACTGACGTTACAACTCATTCTCCTGATGTAACCGCTCATACAGCTGACCTTACGACTCCTTCCCCTGACTTAACTGCTCACTCTGCTGACATTACAACTCATTCTCCTGATGTAGCCGCTTCGCGCTGCTGCGTTACAACTCTTTCTCCTGATGTAGCAGCTCGCGCTGCTGGCGTTACAACTCATTCTCCTGATGTAACCGCTCACGCTGCTACCCTGCTCCTACCTCTCAGGGGAGTGACGTTCAACCTCCTGTGTCCCAACTTTGCAGCGAAGCAACACGTTGCTATGGCCAGCTGATGGTGTTGCCATGTCAGCACATGATGGCATCGCCACGTCAGCTTGCAATGGTGCTGCCACATCGCATGTGTAGCCACTGCAACAAATTGCGTTGCCGTGTCAGCATGTTGTGCCGAGGCTGGCAATATGGGGGCCGGCCAACAAGGGGCCGGCCAACAAGAGATGGAGTATGGGGCAGAGGTCAGCATCTACTCAATCTCAGGAGAAACCGAGGTCAAGGGGTTGCAGGAGTACCAACTGCCTTCGTTCAAAGCGTACTTGCAGCAGTGCTACCAGCCGCCACAACAGCAACTGCAGGCAGCAAACTGCTGCTTGGTGGGTGGTGGGGGAAGCAGCAACGCCGTACCATCAGCTGCCGAGGCTATACAGGTGGAGTTTTGACACGGAACAGTGCAGCCTGTTTTCTGTACCCCCTATAAGCAGGTTTGACAGTAGCAGTGCTTGCGGCACCAAACACCAGCAAGATGCAGTCTGATGGTAGGAGCAGCAGGCTCTCGACTTACCTGTAGCAGCACCAGCAGCAGTCTCCCTCAACTGTGCAATCGACTCTGCACTGACAATCGGTGTCATTATCAACAGCGCACGATTGGCCCTATTAACCGGGTAAACGTATTTAACAGATTAATGGGGTTAATTGGGACTGACCAGAGCCACCCTACGGACCCTATAGACGGGCACAACAGCATGGTGAGCAGTGGCAGCAGCATGAGCATCGTAAGTAACATAAGCAGCATCAATGGCTGCTTCATGGATCCATGGCCGGATACCTACACAGCAGCCATCGGACAGCACCTGGAAGCTCCCTCTGCTGCTGGTGTGTGCCTAGATGACCTGTACTTGGTACCAGATGACGTCACCAAGGTCCCGGGCGGCATCGGCAACATGAGGGAGTGCCAAGTCATCATAGGGTTTGGAGATTCAGATCTGATGCACTTGTTTGCTGCGCATGGCTGCGATGACATGGATCTTGTACTGTTTGATTGCTCATGCTAGGTGTTGCTTCAAAGCGGTGTAAAACTGTCGTGACGATACTATGTTAGTAATCTTTTGCATTAGGTTCATGGCTTACCGTATTCCCCCGGATAAAACACCCTAGGGTGGCACTAAATTTTGATGCAAAATTTAGTGGGGCGTAATTAGTGGCACTTTTTGGACAACACCCGGGGGCTATGGAATGACATTGTTCTGTTATAAAACCACGATTAAGATGTGTCGTCTTGGAGCCGCGTCGTCTGGCGAAAAAAATCGCCCGTAGCATGTGATTTCACGCCGTAACGTCCTCCCACCCTTCCCATCGCAGCCAGCCCTCCTGCTGCTTGCACGGGTCGCTGTCCATGCTGCCCGCTGCTCGCACTGCTCGCGCTCGCACTGCTCCCTGCCGCTGGCCGCTGTCCCCTGCTCGTGCTGCCCGCTGCCGCCCGCTGATCGCGCTGCCCACTGTCCGCTGCTTGCCGCCCGCTACGCGCCGCCCGCTGCTTGCCGCCCGCTGCTTGCCGCCCGCTGCGCGCCACCCACTGCTAGCTGCCCGCTGCGCGCCGCACACTACTCGCCGCCTGCTGCCCGCCGCCCGCTGCTCGCCGGCTGCCCGCCTGCTGCCCGCCCGCTCGCGCGCGCGCAGCCGCCAGCGCAGCCGCCGCAGCCGCAGTTGCAGCCACGGGAATGGGAAGGATAGAGGACGGATAGGGGAAGGAAAGAGAGGTGGCGAAGGTGAAGGAGAGAGGACGGGAAGGGGAAGGAGAGAGAGGGTGGGAAGGGGAAGGAGAGAGGGCGGGAAGGGGAAGGAGAGAGGGTGGGAAGGGGAAGGATAGAGGGTGGGAAGGGGAAGGAGAGAGGGCGGGAAGGGGAAGGAGAGAGGTCGGGAAGGGGAAGGAGAGGGCAGGGAGAGGTAGAGAGAAATAAAATGAGGTGAGTGGAGAGGGCAGAGAGAGAGAGAGAGAGAGAGAGAGAGAGAGAGAGAGAGAGAGAGAGAGAGAGAGAGAGAGCGAGAGAGAGAGAGAGAGAGAGAGAGAGAGAGAGAGAGAGAGAGAGAGAGCGAGAGAGAGAGAGAGAGAGAGAGAGAGAGCGAGAGAGAGAGAGAGAGAGAGAGAGAGCATGAGTCCCTCCCTAGCTATTTAAACCCTCTCCCTAGCTCATTCTCCTTGTTTAGTTTTCTGCTCTTCATTTTCTCCCACCCTTGGTGGCGGCTAGAGAGAGAGGAGAGAGAGAGCGAGAGAGAGAGAGAGAGCATGAGTCCCTCCCTAGCTATTTAAGCCCTCTCCCTAGCTCATTCTCCTTGTTTAATTTTCTGCTCTTCATTTTCTCCCACCCTTGGTGGCGGCTCGCGTCAGCGGCCTCCGGCCGCGCGTGAGGGGACGGCAAGCGCACAAGGATATAATATCCACTAGGACAACAGCAAGGACACAAATACGGCGCCTACATCCCGCCCACGCTACACTCAGCAGGCCAGCCTGGAGAGCCTCACCGAGCTTACCAGAGCGCTCACGCTGGGGCGCACTTCACCAACAAGGACCTATACACGACGGGAGCCTGTCACGCGACTTGGTCCGCTCCAGCTTCCTCTAGCAGGGCCTTCACGTAGTCCACCAGGAGCATCAGCGCTGACACGGCGCCGCCAACGATGTCTACAGCTGCAGCCAAGTCTACGCTCGCCGATACTCCCCGCATCACGGCGAGCAGGCGCGGGTCCAACACGGTTCCCGGGGCGGGCGCAGGCTGCACTCGCGTTGACACGACAGCCAGATCAGCTGCAGCCATCGCGCAGCGGTGGAGAGGATCATGAGGCATCTTGCACGGGCTCGCTGAGCTCCGTAAAACGGAGTGCGAGTCTGTCAGCATCTCCACAGCATACCCCATCGCCCGCTGCACGTGCCAGAGCCGACGAAGCGTGGCGACTAGGATCGCAGTCTCCGCCAGGCGCTCCCTCCCACGCAGGCCCTCCAGCTGTGCTCTCTGCGGCATCCGCAGCCCAGCCGATCGACGCCGCCCCTGGTCCCCAGGGGGCGAGTCCTCACCCGTGGACTCAGCCCCCCCATCTCCGCTGCTTCTGCCCCCCCTCAACTCCAGTTGACGACTCCAGCGCGCGACGTGGGGGGACAAATGGCGCCGTCGCCATATCGCCGAAGGACGCTGGCACCACCATTGGCGGCTGACGGCCGGACCAACCCACCACGGATGCCTCCAGGGGCGGCAGCTGCCAGCGTGGCAGAGTCTCCGAGGGCTGCACGTTCATCTGGTGCGGCACCACTCGTGGTTGGTGCGGAAGGAAAGGAGCGGCAGGGGGGAAGTCTGGCGGAGGATGAGTGGACGGAAGAGGCGGTGGAGGCTGTTGTTACGGTGGGAGTAGCGGAAGCGCCGCATTGCGCGGCGGGACCGCCAGCGCTGACATCTGCTGCGGTGGGAGATGCGTTTGTCGCTGATGCACCTGGTGATACTGCTGCGACGCCGGAGGCTGGGGGGATACTCCATTGGCTGCTGCGGGGGGCGACAGAGCAGAACAGGCTCTCGAGTGTCGTGGCAGCCCGCCCTAAACGCCTCTCTGCAGCCGATCCGCGGTTACTCCCCCCGCCGGCCCTCCAGCCTTGGTGCTGGCCAGAACGCCCGCGCTGCGCCTGCGGTGTCCGGTGCTGCTGCGCCGGCTGCGCCTGCGGGCGGCGCTGAGGTGTCCCACGGCGGGGAGGGGCTGTGGCTGGGGCTGCACCTGCGGGCGGCGCTGAGGTGTCCCCCGGCAGGGAGGGGGCTGTGGCTGGGGCTGCTGACCCGCCGCGCTCTGGACGCCGTGCACCACTGGTCCGCGGTCAGGGTCCAGGGCGCGCTCGGGAGTCTTCTCCTCGCGACGCCGCGGGGTGGACGGCCGACTCCCCGACCGCCCGCGCATCCGCTCGGGGTCTGCTGACGGGCAGGCGAGGGAACGGAGAGCCCGCACTCCCAATCGCGGTTCAACCAGGCTGGGGCCTTGGGGGGGCACACTCTCCCCAGTGCTCTCCATGTCGGCGGAGCGCTCACGCGGGGGCCGGCCCAGCTCGAGCCCCAGTGGCTGGTCCATCAGGAAGAGATGCGCCGCGCTCAGCCACGACCCGACAAGAACGACAGACGGCGGACAGGGCAGCCCCGAGAGGAGTTCGGGGAGGAGGGGGCAGGAGAAACTCTGGGCAAGCAGCACGGGGTCACGGACGCGGGCGAGCCAGGCAAAGCGACCTGTCCTCTGACGGGGGTCCGCTGAACGGTTTCCAGCTCGCAGCCATAGGATTGCAAGGAACTACTAGTGAGGAGGAGCGGGCTGACAGAACTTATGTACCTGGGGAGCAGAGGGAATCTACAACAGACGCGTCTAGTGAGGAGCGAGACGAGGAGACTCACAGGCTCTCCAGAAACGGAACTGCTGTCCCAACTCCCAGATCTGGGGGACGCAGGTCCTGCAGCAGGCGTAATGCCTGTGTACCGCTGGACACCCATCCCCAGTCATTCTCGCAGCTGTCCCCAGAAGAGCTGGCGAGCGACGCCTCTCGATTCGTCGGGATCGCCAGCTGGGACATCGCGATATTATGCGACACCCCCCAACCCCCACTCTCCCGCCGGTTACCTCCCCAAATTCGTCAAATTTTCGCGCTCGCCCTGCTGACACCCGTCCTTTTCTTCGTAAAAAATCCAACCTCCACGGAGGGTTGGATCTTGTTACTTTTTCTCCCGCGTCTCACCCTTTGCCTACCATTACCAAGACGTCCTGATTGGCCCGCGGCAGAAAAATGCCTCCGACAATTCCTCGCGGGCCAGTGGGACGCTCTGTACCACTCGGGCCAGCGAGCGCGGGGCCAACGATCTACAACGGCTAGGGCGGGCAAGGGTGGCTAGGGCGGGCTAGGGCGGCTAGGGCGAGCTAGGGCGGCTAGGGCGGAAGCACGGATGGGCGGACCTAACCTAGCTGATACCATATCAGAGTAATCGAATGACTACAATGAAGGCATACAAGGGAATATATGGTTGGGTGTTGTACATAATTCTATTACCGTAAGCATCCGCATTTTTGAGCCTAGGGTGTAATCTCATATACTAGTGGATTTTGGGGGTGAGTCTTATATGGATACCTAAAAAATATGTACCCAGATTATATCTCGTACGCACGTGGAATACAAATTTCTGCATATAGTTTTGTTCCTCGTTTACATTCCTGACTCATTGTCGAGTATTCAGGCCCATTCTAAGCCTTTTCAGTATAAAATGTAAAATGCGAATCTGATTGGTTTGACCTTTGTGCTTCCCAATCGAAATGGCCATTTCATATCGCGAGAAAATCCTAGAGAAACCAAATCGAAAGTGATAGTTTATCGACGGTCAAGATTTTGTCTTCAACCCTTACACGGCAGCATAACAAGTTCACGACTGTAAGAACGCACTTGACTTCGTCCTGATTGGACGGCATTCAGAGCGATCGAGCCCTCGCCCCCAACCCTTACCCATTTCTTTCTGGTTTCCCCTTCTAACATTTCCTTAGTGTAAGGAATTACCATTCCTTACTAGGGCTTGCCACAGCGAGTACACGCAAACCTCTCGGTTCCGCAGGCTTGGCCCTCAAGTCACGCGCCAAACCAGCCCCCGTCGACCTTTTCGGCCCCAACCTCATCCCGAGTCGCCCCGAACCCATTTTGATCCCGTCACCCCTGGGACTATCGAGCCCTTGACTGGTCCAACCCTCGACATTCGGCCCTGGTCAACAAACCTACATATTGCCTAGGCCTCATTATTCTGGACAACTCTGTAATCACGTTCGCCTATAGTATTATGCGCTATACTCTGAGTTATAACTCATAGGGGGTGTGTAAATTTGGAACAGAAGCTCCGCTTCGCTCCCAGACTCCTTCTTTTTTCTGCCCGGTCGGTTTTTTCCCGAAGCAACACAAGTTTGGAGACTACACCACCAGGACGAAACCAATGCACCTGAAATTTCAAAATCTCGTATTTCGGGATTGTAACTAGCGAGGGCAATGTCTCGCAATTTTTGCCTGCGCGAGAAACAACCTTGGTGCTCTGGCGACTTGCGAGGCACATGCATTTCATGCTGGCCGAGTTGCCCAGTTGGCACCGTCATTGGAATTGGCGAAATGCGTTTGCAATTCTGGTGCTGAGTTGTTCTGGTGCGGGTACAACGAGCGGTTTTTTTTTCCAACGTGCTGGAAGCTAAGGTGGGAATTATTTTTGGCACGAATCCACACATTTTTACACACTAGGTCCGTGCATCCGATTGGCCTACAGTTACAAACGGACATAAAAATGGAGCTCCGTCCCAATTTTACACACCCCCTTACATCTCCTTTTCTCTATCCTCCCGAAAGTTTTTCGCTCGACTTCTCGTGCTCCCGCTTTTGTGTGTTGTTTTTGCTCGCTACACAGGGTGCACACCTAAAGCCCAGCTCAATACGTGGCCCAATCAGAAACCATCGCCCATTAGCTTTGGCACACGGGCAACGGCCCACTCAACGTGGGCCGTGAACAGAGCCAACAGTGCAGCGTCATCATGACAGCGGTGACGAACATGCGGCACAAGACGAAAGATGTGCGCCGCAACCGTTTTCGCCACAAACTTCCAGCCCCGCTCAGAATAGCGCTCCGGCGAAGCTCAGCGAGCCTTTCCTTGAGCTCGCACAGGTGCGCACGCCTTGCTGGGTTTGTTTGTGACTTGAGCATCGCCGCATGAAACCGAACGCTGACTTGGCAGCGAAATGGAGTCGCGATGTCCTGATGCCAGGGGTCGTTCTCAACATCCGACAACCAAGAAACAAACTCGAAAACAAATTCCCACAATCCACGCAACAGTTATTTTTTGTGACAC